>VZRS01007986.1:228789-475336 GCA_013398055.1 Ifrita kowaldi
AGAGAGGGAGGGAGGCAGGGAGGAAGGAACAGAAAGTTTATGTACATAAACCTTTTTTTTAAGAGTATTGTTGCACCTGGTAGCTAGCTTTACTGACACAGAAATGAGAGGTCTGTTCAGTGCTTAAATAGCTGAGAAACAATGGGATAGTGCAGGAAAGTTAACAATTAACAGTCTCAGCTTAAATTTTGTAACTGCAGGGAACTGGAAACACAGCTGCCTCTCTCTTCAGCAAAATCAGGTCTCCTGGTTAGGAGAAATTTTGTTAACATCTAAATTTCTGAAAAATAAGCAGCTTGCAGTTGAATGAGTATCGCGCAGTTATGATTTTAACCAGCCTGCTCATACTTAACTATCTCTGCTTTTTTTAAAGAGAGCAGCTGTGAAAGGGGTAATGAGGCTTTTGAAATGCCTTTTACTCTACTCTTTTAAATGAGGGTACAGAGCAATAAAGAGAGCTGAAGGTATCCGGCTGAGGAGAAGCAGCAAGGAAGATGGGTCTGCTAAGTGTGGATTTGTTGATCACGCTTCAGATCTTGCCGGTCTTTTTCTCCAATTGCCTCTTTCTTGCGCTCTATGACTCTGTGATTCTCCTGAAGCACATGGTTCTGTTTCTGAGCCGCTCTAAGTCTGGGCGCGGTGAGTGGCGGAGGATGCTGACCTCGGAGGGGCTGCGCTGCGTCTGGAACAGCTTCCTCCTGGACGCCTACAAGCAGGTGAGTACGCGGGGATGGGGACGGTGAGGTTGGGGTGGGTGAGCTGGGATAAGCATCCCGCTCGTCAGCGGGGAAGGAAGGGGATGACTGTGTGGTGCAGACTATCTATCTCCTATCTGATGTTTAAATTTGATGGGAGAAGTATAAGCTGAAAGGAGCGGTACTTCTAAGCTGGGGTTAAGAATTCACGAAATTCTGGAGCTGCTGACTCCCTGCTAACCCTCTGTGCAGCCTTGGCAATGTCACTTAGTTTAGGTGTGCCTCAGTTTCCCCAACAGCATGAATAATAATCTTTATGTTTTTAAAGTATTTCAAGATCTTCGTGTAAGAGCAATTGTAAAATACTCTAGATGTTTTCACAGCTGTAGTTTATTATGTGATATCCTCAGATATTATAAAAAGACTGCATCTTCAGATAAAACTCTACATAGAGGTTAGCTATGTAACTAAAGTTGATTTACCTAGAATAAAATGTAGAAATGAACCATTGTCATTACACTGGCATTTTCTATCACTCATATGTTTACTTTTATATTGGAGGAGGCATCCAAGTAATAGTAAAACTCTGCACAAATTGAAATAGTGACACTTTTCCTTCATGAAAGCAGTGACAAAGGGACGTGTCAGAGATTAAAAATGAACTTGACTAGCTGTCGGACAGCTGCCTGGTGATTTAAGTTAATAAAGCCAGTAACAGTTATGCAACCTGTACTTTTCCTTTTAAGATTTCTTACAAACATTACCCAGTGGTACTGCCCAGGTCTCATGAGGTAGCTAGAATTCCCTTTTATAGATTGAAAAGGTGGACCCAAAACCATGAAATTTCTTGCACAGACCACCCAGTTAGGAAGCAGAAGAACTGGATTCAGAGCTCTGTGGCTTTCAAAACAGTGCTTAGTCTGTTAATTTGTTGTCTTATTTAGATCATCTAATTTAACATACGCCATGTGATGTCTAAGGGTCCTATCCAAAAGATACTCTACTAAAATATTTCTTTTTGTATTGCCTTCCCCCCAGTTCACTTTCACACCTCTACAACAGCCTTTGTGTTTGCTCTTATATAAAAATGTGTAGAGCTGGTGATGTTGGTGTTTGCTGGCTTTGTGATATGGAATACCATCTGCTTAGAGTGAAACCCAAGCCATGGGGACATTAATTTTCAGTGTAAGACAAATATAAATAACTTTAGCTTTTGCCAAATGGGTCAAACTCTTACTGCCACCCCAGGAATCATCCAGCTGGCTACCCAAATAAAATAATGCTGAATGAAGCCCACTATTCTCCTAGCCCTTCTAGTCTTTGCTTTTATTCTCTTCATAGACATTAAGTAAGTACATTTTACAGTGGCCTTGTTAAATGGGTCAGTAAACACAATTGTTCCCATTTTACCGACAAGGCAAGGCAGGACAGTTAACACATGACTTGGTCAAGGCTCCAGTGGAAGTTGGTAGCACGACTCTGCAACAGTCAAGTTTTGAGGTCCCATATTTGCAATCTGTGTGTGGCCTGGGGTGTGGAGAAGTTGTGAAGCTGTAAGAAACCTTAAATCCATGAGATATTTTCAATCTCTTTTTGCTTAAATTACACACAGTTTTTAAAAATTAAGATATTGCATGACTTTCTGTAGTTTCCAAAGTCATGCTTTGCCTTTCCTTCAGAATCATTGATGTTTACCATGGAAGCTAAAGGTATGATGACTCTGTGTTATTTTTGGTATTGGCAATGAAACTCCTACCTTGAACTTTGGTAATTTTATTCTCTCCCTTATCATGATTAAATCGCCTAGGTTGTTCAGGTGAATCAGGCCATAAGGTTCCTAGAATGAACTCTGGGCTTCAATGAACTCAGCAGATAAATGCATATAAACATAACCAAATTTTATCACCTTGTTCCAAAAAGAGGAAAAAGTCCATTCATGGCAGCTGTCCTTAAGACAAAATGAATTGACCAACAATTCATGGAAAGACTGTTTTACTTCATAGAATTATGGGTCATAAGGACAGAAGATCTTTGGAAACTCTTGATTGTCACAGAAAGATAGTTAAGTATAGAAATCAAATTATAAAGGGGACAAAATAAACTGAGGAGCAATATCGGAAGAAGTCTTATCACCCCCACAACAGATGAGAACCTTCTGCTGCTTCTGTAAGGAAGAAAAAGGAAAAAAAGTTTCATCTGAAAAGTTGTACTAGTAGAGTTGAAAAAGATTGAAACATGCCCTGCTTTGTGACATATTTAAAAAGCATGAGAAATAGCGAAATACATCAAAGAATGTCCCACAAAGCATACTTTTCCTTAAATAACCCTTTTCTAAATCCTGACTAGAATTACCCAGTTGTGATATCTTAATCTGAGACAATAAGTGAGAAATGAAAATATTATGGAATCAGGGCACTATACAGCATGGCAAAATGTAGCCAATCCCATAACCATGATTGCTTGTTGCTCCAATTTACCAGCTAAAGCCAGGTATTAGCAAATTACTTAAAAAGGTACTCAAACTCATTCTACTGAGCAGTATTTATGAGAAAATCACCATTTTTCATGTGGAATAGCAGAATTGCAGGTGTCTGAGATAACCAAAGTTAGACTGCCAGTTAGCAGAAGACTGGATCAAAGAACTAACTGTGCTTGGTTTTACTGCGTTTTGTGTCACTCACAGAGAATTCTTCCTGAGTATATTTCATAATATTTTTCACGAAAGTACTTGATGTAAAATTTCTATTCAAAGAAAAACTTATTGGAAGCTATTCCAGAAAAACACTGTGGGTAGACACTATATTCTGAATTAAGGTACATTTGTTACAAGAAAGGACCTATGCCAAGAAAGCATGCACTGTCCCAGAATTGATTTTTTTTCAAGAAATCGTGTGTACAAGATATGATCTTGTAATGGTTAGAGTCTATTTCAAAACAGCTATTCTGATTTACTTTCTCATTGTCTAGAAAACCTTATTAATATCTTATCCAAATTTCAACTCTTTTTTCTGGTTTTTTGTTGTTATTAAGTATCATTGCACATGATTTTTTGATGAGGACAATTATTTCATAGGCAAGATTACCTAACCATAGTTGAAGATTTTAACATCCTCAGTGGGGAAGCAATGCAAAGTTTGTTGTATTGTATGTAGAGTATATTCAGTGTTCTTTCTTATTGGAACATTCCATATGACTGGTTTTCTCCACAGTTTAAAATCCTCTTGGAATCAAAATAATTGCTCTTTTGTTTATTATGATTTTTAATGTAATTTTTACTAATGAATAATATATTTCTTTTTACTTCCTTAGCTCTGAGTTCAATATCTGTCAGACTCGGTGTTGATATTGTCTACACTGCACCAGTTTTGTGATTTATAGACCATTCTCCCATTATTTTCCAAGAGGCAAGCATATCTTACATTACAAGGGAGTCTTTAGGACCAAAGTAATCATCATAACAGAGATAAACAGAGCTAGCAGTCAAGTTACATTAACTTTCTGTAATTGAAAGAGTGCAAATGTTTTAAATATTATTTTTATATATATATGTGTGCGTGTAGGTATTTACAATTTTATATGTTTGCATGTATAAAGATATATATATACACATATTTGTCTCTATATATGTACATACACATTTGTATAAAAAGAAAAAGTACACATATATAAGCATACATGATCTACTTTTCCAGGAGTCAGTCTCTCTCATTTCTCTGTGTATATATACACATATATGTGTATGTACACATATATACAAATGTGAATGCAGCCACAGCTATTGCTGAGAGACAAAAAACAAGACTTTTTGGAAGGGTGTTAGTGTAACCATGATTTACATAGGCCATTTCTACAAATGCCAGTGAGGTATTTGTTTTAGCTTAAAGCATGTATACTGAATGTATCACACATCTGCAAAAATCCAAAGAATAAGCTGAAGAAGTTTTGAAAAAAAAAAATTTAAAACCTTTTTTTTTACCTGCTAAGGTCTATGCTTTATTTAGTAGTGAGATGAATCTGTTTTCTACAATTCCAAAGGTGAGAAATTGTTATCTTAAAATACTTTTAAAATAGATTCAAAAATGGTTGCACCCATTAGTGATGCCCAGTGGTGAGGCCTGCTGCTGGGAGCGTTTTCAGTGCCAGATACGAGCTCTGTGTTTCAGCAAGGCAGGGCTATCATTCATGGTCTCCAGTAGAAAGCTTTAATGTTATCCTTGAGGAAATCCTCCCTCTTCTCCACCTCAGTGTAGGGTAGTTAGAGTAATGGCCTCTCCCTGCAGCAGCCCAATGTTTAGGAATGCTGCGGTGCACCTATGGTGGCAACATGCACATGTGCACATACACACAGACGCGTGTAACTGCGCGTCATGGGCCTCAGAGGGATGCTGGTATCTCACGTGATGGATGCTGATGGGTGTGTGTGTACTTGTACAGCTTTTTACTGTCTTTAGAAAGGGCCAGCAGCAAGCTCCAGCATGACAGTCCCAACACAGGGGAATGGCTGGCACAGGATCCCAGGTTCATGGCGTAGGCCCAGCTCTGGATGCAGCAGCAAGCAGAGTGGTTCAGTAAATACCTAGTGAGATTTTCCTGGGTTTTCAGGCAGGCACAGTTAAATTACCTTTGGCTGCTTTTGCCTGCCCGGTAGGTACATCATCTAAAATAAATCAGCATGCAAAGCAAAACAGTCCCAAACCTGACATATTAAATGCGTGCTGCACAACATTATCACAAAGATATATGTGAAAGTAATATAAAAGCATGATCCTCTACCTGCTCTTTGGCTGTCAGGTAACTCTGCTTTTTGGGGAAATGTTTTAAAGGTTGAAACAAAGACACAACCTTCATACTTACTATTTGTATTCATTTTGTCTGGCAAGGTAAGGAAGTATATCTCCCTGCATTTGACAGTGATAAAGGGAATTTGTGAAAGAAAGTCTGTTGTATAATTTCAGGGTTTAGAACTAGACATCTTGTGGTATAAAAAATATTTTATTGGTTTTACAAAGTTCAGCTTTAGCAGAATTGTTTTCATTGACATTTGCAAATGAAAACAATCTTGAAAGAAGTGAGAAAAACAAAACTGAACCAAACCACAATTAAAACTTCTCCTGCAAAGTTTGGAACGTAAATTCAACTGTATTTGGGCTTGACATTGCAATTATTATTAAAACTTTGTCATTATTATTAATACATAATCATGTTTGTTATAGTTGTGTCTGAGGACCAACCTAGGCCAGGGACCCACTGTACTAGGCAGTGTCCCAACAAGAGAAGCAGATGGTTGGTCCCGTGGAACTTAAGAGTTCAAACATTCAAAACAGACAAAGGGCAGAAAAAGGAATATGACGATTTTTGTCCCACATGGGGTCTCATCCCACTTCATTTTGCAGATCTAAATTCACTTCTTCCACACCACCTCTTTGCACTGTTCCATTTTCACCCTTTTGTGTGAAAAACTGACTAGAAGGAGTGCTCACCTTGTTGTGAAAGTTTTGACAACAAAGAAACCTGCCTTTTGCTGTGATAGACACAAAAAATTAGCTAATGGCTACTATTCAGGAAGAGGATCATACACCATTCTTGCATACTGGCTCTACCTCTCTGTCAAAACCACCACTGTGTATTCATACAGTGCTAAAGCTGGGTTAAAAAAAAAAGTAAAAAACCATCATCCAAATTAATACCAAATTCCCTTCATGTGCTGAGTATCAAAAACTGATGAAGGCCTCTGTCACCCATAGGTAGATCCCAGAGGCCATGGTGTAGTAGGCCATGCTCCCATCTTGAGGGAAACATAAAGCCCTTAAGAAGCTTGCCCTAGGCTCCCCAGGCACAGGAACTAAAATTAACTGCAAGAGTGAAAGGCAAAAGGCTCCTTTATGCTTTCCCTGTGCCATGCATACTCATTTGTGGGACTGGTGGCTTTTAAATGGAGAGAGCAGCATTTGACTAGTTATTTTTATCTGGACTGTGCCCTGTTAATTTGTCTCTCACTTCCCTCCGTCAGCTCCACATACCTGATCCTAAATAAAAGACTCTGGGAAAGCCTGAGTCATTTCTAGTCTCTACTCTCTGATTCCAGTAATTCAAGTTGCCACCTTCCCAAGACAAAGGAACAACTTGTGCACCCTTACTCTACTCCAGAAAAGGGTGTCCTGTTATTTTTATCAACTGCGCAACTCTGGGTCTTGTAAATAAAGAAAACGAAAATAATAGTTTGTAGAATTCTCCAACCAGAGTCAAATTATGATTTGGATGAAGCTATACCTAGCTGAATGGGATCAAATCAAAGCAGAGAATTTGAAAAAATGCTAAAGGCTGCAGGGATTCAGTTCATTACCAATCGCTGCACTCCAGTCCCAAACACAACACAATATGTCCATATTCAAATGACTAATATCACAAACTGTTGTTTGTCTGGCAGCACCTATTTTTTAGGGGGTTGACACAACCTGATGAGTCTTCCAAACTGTGTGAAAATCCCTGATGCAGGGAATGAAAGCTGTATTCCAGTGCACAGGATCCCAGGAAGGTTATGCTGAAGTTGATAAAAGCAAAACAGGAAAAAAGAAAAGGTAAATGAGGAGGCAATGTTTTGTCCATGGGGCTTTACCTAATCCTTATGGAAAATGTACAACAAAGTTAGCAGTATGTGCTATTTCTAGCCTGCAATTCATGAATAGGGCTTTCTCTCCTGCTTCTAAGTCTCCTTCATTTTGCAGACTGCGTGCTAAAGCATAAGCACTCTTGTTCCCTTTTCACTCTGCATACAGACTGAGAACTGGCTGTCGGGCAAACGCAAAATTCTCACAAATGATGCAAGTCACTGCTTTGGTGTTGCTGCTTGCCCTGCTGATGGCTGGGCTGGATCTCAGATTTGGTTGGCCTACCTTGCGTGTCCCATGCAGGCTGTGTGGGAGGGGAGGCCTGCGTGCTGCTTAGTTTCTACCTCATTCAGAAGGCTGGCACCGAATGGCCAAATATTCACGCACAAAAGTACGTGATTATGGAAATGCTGGGTTGCGTGTGAGGGGAATTCTGCTGGTCTGTTTCTCAGAATTTATATTTTGCCTGCCTTTGTGTAAGGTTTCAAAAGCAGTTTGGCTGAATACATGGGTGTTTTTGTTTGTTTTCTCATTGCGTTGATTTTCTTTTCCAAGAGCTATTTTTTCTTTCAATAAATAACAACAAAGAAGATGGCCAAGGCCTACAATGCAGATGATCAGCAAGGATGATATTGTCATCCTTGTCAATCGGTTCAGAGTCTGGTGAAATAAACAGTCCCTTGGGAACGTCAATGCTTCATCAAGACCAATTAGTGGATCTGCCGCTGCTATTTATGTTTAAGCATTAACGACTGGGCAGGGCTGCTTTTTGGAGTGCCTGACACTGGCATGGAACAAGGCACCGACCTAATTACTTCTCTACAAGAGCAGAAAATGCCTCGTGAATGCCTGCTTGGCAAGGATGTCTCATTAAGGGGAAAAAACCCAACACAAGCACTCCTAGAAACAAAAATTAAAATGATAGGTAACCTGCGGCCATGAGACTTCCTTCATGGCTGTGGGAAATAAAGAGAAACTGCTGTAAGGTGATGTATAGCTGTATAGATGGATAAGGACTTCTTTGTACTTTGTTTCCTAACTCCATCTATTTTTATAGTCCATAAGGACTATGAGAGACAGAATGCAAACTTGCATTGTTGAAGAACAGAAAATATGTTGTCATCTTTGGTATCAATGTTAAATAGGACTTGAAGGGCATTCCCATGTTGGTATCTGCTGGAAGTTATTTTATTAGTCTGTTTCTTCAGGGTTTGCAAACTGGCCTAGGAAATTAAAGGGTTTGGTAGACCTGAGTGAGGAGTTGGTAGTGTGGATGTTATGATATATAGCTTCTCTTTCTGGTTAAAATGATCAAGAAGCAAGCTGTGGTTTCCCAGTTCAAGAGAGACTAGGTATTTTCAGTCATGATAGTTTTGTTAAAACAAAACCTGAGGAGTAAGTAGAAACAGCTGCTCAGATGTTTCTTTGGTCCTAAGCAGCTCTGTTCATTCCTGACTTATAGGTGCTTCTTTTTACCTTTATTTTTCTTCTCCTCTGAAGAGGGAGAGTAAATATCAGAAATTCAAAGTGTGCTGTTTAATTGTGCTTTGTGAGATAAATTACATGTCATTACTTCTTTTCTTTGACTGGATGAGCACACACTCTTAAATACTGAGGTCCATTATTCATCTAGGGAGTGGGTGCAGCACAAACACTTACATGTCAGGCTTTGCCCAAAAGGCACATTTTGAGCAATCTAGCTTTGAAAAAGCATGCATGGTAGTGCAGGAACAGTTAAGCTTTCTAGGTAAAGAGGGATCTAGTGTTTGTGCAGATATGCACGTGTGTGTTTCTCGAGATGTGCCCTTTTTTTGGTAGTCACCAATTTATCACAAATTGCTGAATGGTTTAGTTGGCTTCTGGATTGAATGAAGCCCTCAGGGTGATTATATGGATGCCACATGAGTTTGACCTGTATATTTCTTTGTTCAAATGCAGCCCTTTACCTTAGTCACTCCTGCTTTACCTATCTTACGTCACAGAATGGCAGAGAGAAATGACCAGCGGCTGAACAGAAGACTACCTGCTAAGGTGTAGGTGGTCTTAAATACTGTAATATGTTTAATGCTACTTCTTAAATGCAAGAGCCTGAGTCTCCGAGCCTGCCTCTCCAGACAGATAATTTCTTGTTAGAAACTGGGATGTAGTTATTTTCTTTCTTTGAGTCCACTGGACAGCATGCTCACACATCAGGTCCTAAACTCAACTGTTTCAAGCCTCTTGCTTTCAAAGGAGAAGCACGAGGCTTTTTTAAAACGGTTGCCAGGGCTCTAACGGATGGCAGTGCTGCAGATGCAGGTTTACAGGGATGGGGGCAAAAGGGGCTTTGCTTTCCCAGAGCATCATTGGTTCTCTTGACTGTGCCGCAGCTGCACATCCTCTGCTTCCAGTGGCATGATCACCACATGCTTGGCCTGAAGAGATTTGTGAGTCTCAGGCCATTTTTCTTTCCGTGGTTCTCTTCCTTGCTGATTCTTGCTCCTTCCTTGCTGTGAGAATGGTGGCATGGTTGTGTTTCCATTTGCCCTATCGAAAGGAGTCAAAATAATGCTCATAATCAGGTGCCAACTTGCTGTGAGACATTCTCATATAGCTGTGAAGACTGGAAGCTTTAAGGGCTGTGTCTTACAAACTTTGCTTTGATTAGACTGTTGCTTCTATTGTTATTCTGACGAAATAGTGCAGAGTTATGAATAACTGCAGATTTGTTCAAGGTAGTCAGGTTTCTGAGGGAGAAATGGAGGATCCAGTATCAGCAATCTACTTGCCCTTGGATCTTTGTGCAGCAGCAACCGCATAGCCAAGGGCAGTGATGGCAGTATTCAGTATTCAGCTGTTCATTTAGCTTCTTACTGCATCTGACTCCTATATTGCATCTGATACCCTATAACACCATGTAAAATAGAAGTGCACCAAAACTCAGTTATTTATTCAGGTTTTACCCAGTTCTCAAGTAGTGTTAACTTCTATAGTCTTTCATTGCAGTGTGGCTTCAGAAGGAAATACATAAAATGCGAAAGACTTCAGATTTTGGCCCTGTATGTTTCCTTCAAAGCAACACTTCTGAGCATAATCAAATAGTCAGGGGACAGAGACAGAAAGAGCCAGGAAAACACAAAAGGGTAATCGCATTGTTGTACTAGAGGTTGATGTTAAAGGCAGAGACATAGGAATTGCTGTGGCAGAGCTCATTAAAAATTAATTGTATTATGCAATAATGTTTTGTAGTTCTATAGTAGTTATCAGCTAAGAATCTTGGAGCCCTCTGCAGGCTCCACCTTATTCTGACATCCCCTCCTGTGAGTTTCTTTTATTCTGTCTTTTTTTCCCTACAGACATGCAAATAGAAATGGTCAGGCAAAATGACCTTTCCACCATTGTCTGTTGGGTCTGAGTTAGATTTGAAGTTGGAGCTGAGACAGTTAATTTTCACCTCATCCTACTTCAGCCATCATATAAACTTTCCCCTCTTCCTGCTGTTTCTTTTCCCCCCCAACCATCTTGTAAAGAAATATTGCAGTAGAAGGAAATGTGTCACTCAGTCACTGATGAAACTACTGCAAAGTGGTTAGAAGAAATTTTAGAGAGCACAATCTTGGATGATCCACTGTCAAAGCAGTATATATATAAAGTGGGTATCTGCAGAGATCTCTTTGGTACTCTTGAGTATTTTCATTCTTGGACTGCAGAATGGAAGAGAATATACAAATCTGCAAATCTCTCAAAATTGAGAGGCACTGAGGGCATTGTGAAGATCAGGAATATAATGCAGAATGATTTTTGAGAATTGGAAGAATGGCTTAAAATGTAGGTTGTAGGCTGAAAAGGGACCTAGGCTTTATAGCACCTTACTAGCTAATCCAAATCAACAGGCTACTGTTCTGCCAAAACAATCACGGTGTCTCATAAAAAGCAAACATCTAGAATATATAAACAGGTGTAGTCTGTGAGCTACTTCATTACATGAAGTAATTGTCTGATTATACTGAAAATTAATAAAAACACTGTTGAAGTTTTGAACAGTGAGCTTCAAGGACAATGTGAATCAAGTGGAGAGAACTCATGGAAAAGGCCAGTGGAAAAAAAAACATGTCTCACAGAGGAAAGTTAGAAGAAATTTGAGGTAGTCTGTCTGAAAGCAAATACAAGTCTCCAAATACATAAGGGTGGACAGGACCATGTATGTAAAGGACAGGACAGACCTCTTATCAAATTTTTTAACATTAATGAAGTAGCATACTTGTCAGGCATGTCACATTTTCCTGAACTGTGAGTGCGAGTGGACAAGATGACCATTTTGAAGCTGCTGCTTTTGATTATTTGCTCTGTCTCCATGTGACTCGTTAGGTGTACTACGAAGAGGTGACTTTTTGAAAAAAGTAATCAGAAGGATACTGCACAAGCAAGTCACACTAACTTGCTATGTTTTAATTTGTTCTGCCAACAGGTCAAACTGGGAGGAGAAGCCCCAAACTCCAGTGTAATCCACATAGCCAAGGGCAGTGATGGCAGCAGTAGCAGCTGGAAGAATGTTGGTGGCAAGTGTGGAACCAAATGCCACCTCCTGGATTTTGCCAACTCCGAGCGGCCACTGGTGGTCAACTTTGGCTCAGCTACCTGACCACCGTTCACAAGCCAGCTGTCAGCCTTCAGCAAGCTGGTGGAGGAGTTCTCTGGTGTGGCTGACTTTCTGTTGGTCTACATCGATGAAGCTCACCCATCAGATGGCTGGGCTGCCCCTGGAATCTCTCCCTCTTCATTCGAAGTTAAGAAACACAGAAGCCAGGAAGAGAGATGTGCAGCTGCTTACCAGCTCCTAGAGCACTTTTCCTTGCCACCTCAGTGCCAAGTGGTGGCTGACTGCATGGACAACAATGCCAATGTGGCCTACGGGGTTTCATTTGAGCGAGTGTGCATTGTGCAGAGACAAAAAATTGCCTACCTGGGAGGCAAAGGCCCCTTTTTCTACAACCTTCAAGAGGTTCGGCTTTGGCTGGAACAAAACTTCAGCAAAAGATGAAATCCATTCTTCACAGGAGTTATATCAACAGATGTGTCCCTTTAAGGTGATGCAAAAGGGAATAAAAAGAAAACATATGCTAGTTTGAACAAAATCTTTCCGATGATTGCAGGAGAACACATTTGGTAACAATGTTAAGTGAATGTTAACTAGGAAAAGAAAATAAAACAAAAATCTAGCTCCACAGAAACATTGCCAAGTGAAAAAATCCCACTCCTGCTCTTGCTATGGGATAGAAGAGGTGAACAGGCTTCTCCAAAAAGGTGCTGCAGGCAAGCAGGTAGGGTGGTGACATAAGACCTGTCTCCCAGAAGCCCCAGTCCTGGGGTGAGGCAGAGCAAGGGTTTCTGCTTGGAAGGCATTCCACGGAAAGGCAATGCTGTACATTACATCAGAAATGCTTCTTTACACCCCTGTGGCCAATGCAAGGAACCTGGGAGGAGCAGGGAGTTTGCAACTACTTTGTATGCAAATGCAGCGCAGTGTGGCGATTTTCCTCTCTTGGTAGAAAATTTATTGTTCAGAGACTGCAGGAACCACATGCAATGCAGTGCACAGGCAGACTGGCTGCTCAGAGCAAGATGAACCTTTGTCTGCTGGTATTTGTACTCTCTGTGGACACCTCCGCACAGCATATTAACTATGTTATGCTACTTACATGTTTGTATCCAGCGTGCAGACCTGTGCCTCCTGAGAAAGATGCTAAAATCTATGGGGTTGGACCAAAAAGACAAAGGTGATCAAATAAGCCCATTATCATTTGAAAACTGAAATACCTGGACTATTTATAACACAACATTGAGAACCATCTAGAGCATGCATCATGAGACAAAACTCAGCTGATGCCAACCAAACCCTTGGTTTTCAGAGCTAACAACACACATTTATCAATATTCTCTGGTTCTCACCTCTGTTTCTTTACCCACCTCCATCTCTTTCTGTCTAGCAATAGGCTTAAAGGTAATTTCACTTTTAGCTTTTTAAAAAAATAACTTATTTCTCCCTGTTTGTTTTTTTGGGTTTTTTTTTTTAATGTGAGATAATGACCTTGCCAGGTGTATTTTGGGGATGGGGAAACATATGCACAACTTTACCTCATTGAAATGGAAACCTATCTTGTCATTTACCCTGTTAAATGTAGTCATGCTGACTTTTGCTATCTTAGATACCTGAAACTAGTGTATAGCTATGTTAATCTGAAAGTTAAGTTGTTTGCAGGCTTAAAAATGATTAGCTGCAGTTCTACTACCAGATGAGCTGATAAGTCTGTTTCACTCATGTTCTTGAAAACCTTCCCAGATGAGAAAGAGGGAGGACAAATAGTTTGAATTAATGTGAATAAGTGTAAAAGATGGCAGAATTTTCATATGAATGAGTATGAGGAATTGATTGTTATGTTTAAAGAGATACTTAGAACTTAGAGTATACATTAAGTTTAGGTATTTCTAAAACTAAAATTATTTATTCAAGCCTAATGAAAAGGCAGATTTACAATGAGCTAACCTATTAGAGCTGATAAATGAAAACCCATATGGAGATGGACTATCCAAGTTTTCTCTCATCTTTGGCAGAAACATGAAACAGATAAATAGAAAAAGTGGAAAAAATCAAATTAGTTCTTTTAATTTCTCATCCTGCCCATTTTCAGTAATATGATGTGTTGATACTAACATAGGAAAAACTAGAAAATATGTAGGTGTTTTAATTTTCACAATGCCCATTAATATTATGTGTTTCCTCTAGCTTGGCTGTTGGTAAACTTAGCCAATGTAGGAGGAACTCAGAAATGTGTTTTCAAGCCCAGATCTGAAATAGTGACATTAACAAGGGTAATTTCTCCCATACTCAGGTTCATGCTTCCCATTCTCACATTTTCCTCCACACACTATTTAACATAGACACACATGCACTTACACAGTTGGTAATGTGCACTGGAGAAGGGTGTAGAGAGTGGTCCTCAGATCTCCTGGTGAGCCCCACTTCTCAGAAGGCCCGTGTCTCTGTGTGTGTGTGCATTTATATGTGCATCTGTATGTATAGAATACATTTTTATGTATGTGTATACATATGCGTGCACATATAAGTGGTGTCTAAGACCACTAATAATAATTATTCTGTCCTACCTGTTACTGTAAATCATAGCTCAGTGTGGAAGATTGTTACAGATCTTCATGACTAACTGGGATGTATAACTGAATTTTTAAAACCTATTATAATAGAAACAGTAACATAGCCAAACGACATGGTTTATTTAACCCAGTATCCTACCTCTGACTGTATCAGATGCTTCAGGGGAAGGTGCAATAGTTTTTAACTTACAGAATTTTCATTGGCTTCAGCCCTTATTGTTTTTGCCTCATCTAAAGTGATTGTTGATGTCTCATCATCCATATGAGAGGCTGATCCTGAGTTTTGAGATTTAAATATTTTGTGAGGTTTACTAAAATAAAAAAACCATGCCATTTAAGATCAAAGAAAGCCAAATGAAAACAGATTTTTTCTTTTGTATTTAAATTGGCTGCTCTTCAATGTCATTCTCATCTCTTGCTGTTATATGCTAAACCACTAAACATAAGTGATCCTAATTTTTCTTCTGTATGTCGGTCATTATATAATCGATATAGAAATTTGCATACCTTATGTTTGTTTCTTAAGACAAACAATAACTCATTCTTATACAGGTCGATATTCTTTCCTTGCCTCTGAATCTCTTCTATTTTTGCTACACTGTCCTTTTACTCAGGTGAGTAAAGATGTAGACATTAATCCAAGTGAAAATCTGTATTGATATACCCAGCACAGCATCTTTTCCATATTATATCCTATTCTTCAGTCATCTGAAACTTTTTTAATCCATAGCAACTCCATAGCCTTTGTAAAACTTCAACTAGTAAGTCTTTTCATCTTTTCCTCATTATACCCTTGAAGTCTGAACTGTTTATATGGGAAATGCTAGCCAAATGTTTAGCACAGCTGTTGAAACATACCTTTAGCTCAGAGGAAAGAGTCTGAATTAGTAATTCAGTTTGTTAATATCATTTGCATATTTAAAGTTACAATTATTTTTCAAGTCCATTCTCTTGTTTTTAATTTCCATTATTTTGTCTTATAATTCATAGATGCCTCTTCATCACATAGTATACAGGAATGATAAAACTGGCTCCTGTAAATGGGAAAACCACATTAATTTTCCACAAATAAAAATACACAATAATTTCTTTTCTTTCTTGGCAACACGCATGACTGTCCTGCCTAAAATTTAAAGTTATTCCAGCCTCACTGATTATCAAGACAGAAATACATTTTACAAAATCTCGGGTTTCCCCAGGAAACTTCTGATCGGAAAGCAGGGTTTTCATCAAAGAAAAATGGACAGAAAGGAAAAAAAAAAAAAAAGGAAATTAATTTTCTAGGAGGCTGGTAGAAACAAAACCTCTTTTTTTTTTTTTCTCTTTTTTTAGAAAATTAAAAACAATATTGAGAAGGTTTTAATTAAATGTCATGCATGATCCTCAAGTGATGGTAAAAATGGCCATGTGTCTGATATCCCAAATTTTTGTAACAGTTGTTTTGGGACCAGGTAGAAATTTTACTGCCTTGCTAGCCTTGTACTTCACAGCTGGTCTAGTCTGCTCTGAGACTGGATTTGCTTCTGTCTCATTCTCACTGTCAGGGCACTATACCATATTACTTGAGGTGCTCCAGTGTGACATACATGTTGAGCAAAGGCTCACAAAATAGGTGCCTGAAAGTATTCTGGAAGGCTACTGTATATAATAGAGACCCCAATACTGTGTCTCAACATTAGTATGGGAAACTTCCAGTATTTTTCATTTTGAGCAATGTAAAAAGCTATTCTGGGCTATCATCCTACATTGCTCTGTGCTTAGCATCTGTATTTAGCGCTGTATAAAAGGAATGTAAGACATTTTGTGCAGATGAAAAAACTACAGCATTTTGCTCTTTCCTTGCGTAGACAATGACATAAATTTAAGGCAGCAGGAAAACATGCCCCATCTATTAAAAAGAAGAAAATATATTATGAAATATGTTGTTGAACAACTGTCTGAACACTTTGAAAAACAAAATGCAGTGATTTTTAGGAAGGTGATCTTGGTGGGGAAACTTATAAATCTTCTCAAAAAGGTATTTGTGCTATGCATCCAGGTGTGTGCAGAGGGAAGTTGTGTTTCTGCATGTGTGAAAGTGGCTTTTCTGTGATGTGGAGTATAGATTTAAGAGTTTTTAAGACTTTCATTCAGTACTATAACCAAAGCAGTAAGAGGCGTCAGGTAGGGAATATTGGCCAGTTTTGTACAACTCGACACCATGTCTGTGACAAATCCATATTCAGTTGGGCCCAATTTGGAGTCTTCAGCGAAGAGAGATTGGGGTGAGACAGAGGGGGCTTGTGTGCTTATGAAGATCGCTAATAAAAGAGTGATTAGCTCAGTTAGCATTCAGATGCCCTCACACTGGCATTCCTCTGTGCACCTTAGTGTGTCTGTGTTTGAAAGAGGCGTCTCTTTGGGTCTGTTAATAAGATTGCCGTGGTGTAGGTGCCTGTGTGTACTGACTATGTGTGTGTCATTGTTTAAATGTCAAAAATACACTGCAGGAGAGCCAGCAAAATTTTGTTACAATATGGTGCTCCATTAAATGTGCTTTCTAGATTTGTTTTTCTTGTATTATAATAAACTATAAAGGAAAATATACCTCTTCTGTGTTTTATTCTAATACTGGTTGTTAGTACACAGTGGAATCTTGACATTTGACCAAGGAAACTTAGAACTATATTTAATACAAAAGCTCATGCCACCGTGACTAGATCTTAAGCGATACAAGCAAAGTCCCTTATAAGTGGTGGGACTAATTTACTATCTGACTACTCAAATTTAAGAAAGGTAAAGGGGAGGGAAACAGAGAGCTACAGGACAGTATTTGAGTCTGAAAAGAATTGCACTGTTCAAAAGAAAAAAGCGCTTGAAGTAAGCATGTCAAGCTGTATACAGCACATGAAACCTGGACAAATCGGTTATGAATGCATCAGCTATAAATGCGACCCCCATTTCAGTGCACAGGCAAAAGATCAAAATTAAATTAAAACCACAGCTGAATAGCAGCTACAAGAAAAAAAATCAAATTAAAAATGTGCAGCAACTTTTTAAACAAACTCACTTCGTGATTCGATTGTATTTTAGAAATTCCCTCTTCTTTGTCATCTTTTGTTACAATAAGTTTTATAGGACCCTACATCTAAAAACTGATTGTGAATATAGGTAAGAAAGAATAAAACAAATCACCAAAAGGAAGACTGTGAAAAAGGTTACATCCTAGTTTCCCAAACAGAAATGTTCATTACACTATACTTTATAGGCCTTGACAGAATCAAATAAATAACTCTCTCTAGATTATCTAGTTCACATAACAAAAATAACTCCCAAAAGTACTGAAAGGAGAATTTTGAGTTGTGAGAATATTCCTGTAGTCTGGCTGTTAGTGATTATAACCCTTATATCAATTGTTGCTCTAAGGAGCTACTCAGTGCTTTGGAAGAAATAAAAATACCTTTCTTGCTTCTTATTTCACAGCTGTGTAAATCAGGTGAAGGTAGATGTGATGAAATAACAGTTTTATTAGGAAATAGGACCATTAATAAATGACTTGTTAACAAAAAATTAGACTCTGGACACTCCTAAATATTTGTGAGAGTGTTAGGTTTTTTCTGGAATAGATGATGTCCATGGTAGAAACAAACAAACAAACAAAAAAATAGATTATTTATGGAGCAGTATCTCAAGATGATTGACTGCTGCTCAAGATCTTCCTTTCTGACAGAGAATTCCTGAAGCATAATAAATCTTTCCCAAATACAGTCTTCAAACAAAAGATCTAGATCTTGGTTAAAAACTTTGGTTACAGACAAGTCAAGTCACTTGTCAACTATGCTTGTGTGCTTCTAATGTTCATGTTAGTGAATCAATGAGCTTAAATGTGTCTTAGAGGGCTAATGTGAAATGGAAACACATAGAATCCTGTTCAAAATCCTTAAGGACAAAGGATTTGTAAGCCTTGTTATGTGACTTGACTAGAGAAGGAGAATCCAATTTAGGTCATATATATGAAACATGAATACATCAGAAATTTTAGTTGTCTCTAAGATAGTTCCTGTTATATAAAATTAAAGAAGTAGCAGGCAGGAAAAATGCTCTTTGTAAGTTAGTATTTCCAGCACTTTCAATATGTATATATTTGTTATTCATAGAAAAGCTACTATGACTTAGGTACTGGTTAGGTGTGCAGGAGGGGAAGTTTTCTTAAAAGCCTTGTCTGCTTTAGGAATTGATCGGGTTTGGATGTCTTTTTACCCTGTTCTTTTTCCTTATGTTCTTCCTGTACCTGATTTCCCATGAACCTGTCGTACCATTGGTGATGTTTCCCTCATTTCAGTCTTTGGTTTTGCGGAGTTTGCTTAAGGCTACAGAATAGCTGAGGCCTTCATTTCAAGTATGATGTCAGGATGTCAGCTGTCAGAAGGTCAAGTGAGATATTGGGAGAATACAGTGTTTTGTTCTGTTTATCTGTATATTCTCAGTGCACATCATCTGCATGTGGGCTTGTTATCAAACACAGTTTTTTGCATGCCAGCCTGCAGAGCTAAAACTGGCTTTCTGGGCAGATTATAACAACACAAACAAGCTTTCTGCAGACTGGGAGTGAACATACAGGTTTTCATCTCAGCGCTAGCTACCAGAGTTTGTATTTCCCTATCTCTGCCAACCTTTTGTAAAAACTCATAACAACCCTCCAGCCTCACACAGGGTGAAGGTCTGAGCACAATGACTCCCATACATTAGACCTGAGCAGATGTCTTATGAGACAAATCTTTCTCAGGTTTTCTCAGAGATTCACAGGAAATTAGACCAATTTTTCCAAACCAGAAATTGGTGGACTATCCTTGCAAATGAAAAGTACTTGCTTCATGAGAAAGGAAATCTTGTAGCTGATGCTGCTATGGAAGGAGCAGCAGATTATTGCTAGCTGCAGAAATTATCTCTCAAGTGTTCCTTGCAGGTCTTCACAGATGGGCTGAACAGCAGTGCTAAAACTGTCCACAGTAGTTCACATAAAGACTGGACACACCTAATGGTAAATAACACAACTTTGTCACTTGTGCTTCTCAAGGCACCTGAAAAACAGAAGTATATCTCTACTATAGACTAATTTGATAACAGCTAGGCTGGATGCCTGGCTGAAAGTGCATATAAACATTAAAGTTATTTTTTCAGGGTATTCTCTTGCCTATCACCAACTTCTGTATACCTCAGTATAATGCTGCTTCTCTGTTGTCCAATACCATGGCAAACAGTCCAATATCACACCTAGCTCCTCCTGAGCAGATTGTAGTGACCTCTTAATTTACACTGTGTGATACTGGTGCTGAGCTGAAGTTCATGTCATCCTGGTTTTTATTGGTATGGATATTTCCAAGTCAACAGATCAACAAGTTTCCCAGCACTATTTTCAGCAGCAGAAGTATCACAGTAGGTGAGGTGGGGAGAAGAAAAGTCCAACAGACCTTTTTTACTCCAATAGGACTTACTATTTAATGTTAATTGCAAGAGCTTTCTTATTATATGTTTATTATATATGAAAATCTTCATGAAGCTTCCACTTGTATTTACTTAGATCATAAAATTCTAACTTCAATGGAACTTTCAGTATCTGACATGGAATTTCACAAGACACAAGTATTTTTTTCAGGTTTCAGAAACTGTAACTGTGACAAAATCAGGAGATACTCCTTAAAGTTCATGATGGCTGTTTAGAGTTCCTCCTGTGAGTTGTTGAGGGAAGCAGAAAAATAATCATTGTCCTGTATTATGGTCCATGTTAATGTGAGGCAAAAGGAAGATTTTCACGGCACACGGCAGTTCTTTGTGACTTCTAAAGCCTTCCTTAATGTTATTGCTTCTGTTTTGGAGTGGACCACCACTCCTTGAGAAAAAGCCTGCTGGAGTGCCCCAGTGGTGTGATGAGATGTTTTTCCTTTAAAGGACAGAATTTCCCCTCAACTGACCACTTCAGAGCAACAACACCAAAAAAAAACAACCCCAAAAGTCCATGAGAACTAGGTAAGTTTCCATTCCCAAACTGACTGCGGAGGAGGAAGATCTTCCTGTTGCATTTATACTGTTTTAATCAATTTCATGTTTTCTCCCACTACAGAAGTGAATGTGCTGCTTCAGTGATTTGAACATTTACAATGCCAAAGCATCCCAGGCTACTTGAATCTTTTCAAGTGGCCCCTCCCTCCCCCTCCTTTCTTTGTTTGGGGCCAGGTAAATAGATAATATAAGTCATTACTGAGATTACTGCAGTCTGGATCATTACCCAGAATACCATCTGCCAGTATTTTGTCAAGATTCCTTCTATTAAAAAGCTATTAGATTGCATCTGACATCAATTTATGATCAGCAGATAAACCAGTTCACTTGACAGATAAATAGGAACCCAAGCAACTATTTTTTAATAGTGACTACTACCATATGTTGTCACTCATGATATATTTAATCACTGATCATGCTTTGATTAAATGTATCTTAAACCTCTTTGTCTCGTCAGTAGAAGAAAAAAATAGATGGCAATACTTTGATGTGGCTTTGAG
The DNA here is from genome assembly GCA_013398055.1 of Ifrita kowaldi. Taxonomy (NCBI): domain Eukaryota; kingdom Metazoa; phylum Chordata; class Aves; order Passeriformes; family Cinclosomatidae; genus Ifrita; species Ifrita kowaldi. The sequence goes on from VZRS01007986.1 coordinate 249,781, forward strand.
TTTACTGTAGACTTATATTTTCTTTGACATGCAATAAAGAATTCAATTTGAAAAAAAATATATGTAGATGTATCATGCATGCAGGTTTACTTCTGATATTCGGAGAACAGGAACTGTTGTGTAAAGTTGGCGATACTGGAATTTTGAAGAAAAATTCAGAAGTAATAGTATTTTTATTAAGGAAAAGGGCTTTCACATAGTGTCTTAAAGTTTTTTGTGTACATTTGTTGGCATACCTATTTTGGATATAGTGGGCAACAAAAATACAGGATATTCTTGTTAAGTGTGTAAGTGTGCTTAGACTATGTAATTTTTACTTTTAACAGAATGAAAGAAAACAGAGATAAGTTTCAAACTTAAAGATTGTTTTATATCAACCTCTTTTTATTTTTCATATCTTAGTGTGTTAAAAAAAATGCTATGGAGTGTTCTGAGGATAACTCTATTGGAAATTTAGTCACTACATACTACTTAGTTTGCTTTCTGACTCCTGGCAGCCTGAACCAGAGATGCACGAGTCACAACAGAATGCAACAATCAGTGTCTCCTTCAGGGCAGTATGTAAGTTTACAAATAAGTCCATCATGTGATTAAAATTTCTCAAGAATTTATGGACTTAAAAAAATTAAATGTGGTTAACCTAAATACAACTGATATAATAGAACTTCACAGTTCATACTTTCCACTATTCATCATTCTCTTTTGAAACATAATCTTCTGTGAATTTTTTTCCCCCCAGAAACATTCCAGCCATGAACTCTTTCCAAAGTTGTTGGGTTTTTTGTTACTGCTTTTTTTTCTTTTGTGGAAAATGTCAAGACATTTTACATTGCTATTTCAGAATGTGGTAACGAATAGAGATACATCCACGCAGAGACATGCAGACGTGTATTTTTCCCATGGTAAAAAAGAAGACATGATCACACTTAAACAAAAGGAGATGGCCATACCAAGAATGACTGATATTTTTCATTTGATTTATTGTACATAAAAACTCTGAAGTAGAAATCTTCAGGAAAAATAACACTCATGTAAGCTGTTGAATACTTGCAGATGAGCATTTTTTTCTGAGAAAGAAACCACATAATAAATGCCAGCTGTAATAGTACTTTCCACAGGTTAGGACTTTATCAGTTTTTTAATCATAAGGATGAAGGCATTGACGAACATGGAGGATAACTTCTTTAAAGGAAGTATTCCATAAGAAGCCAGAGCATGTTAAAGGAAAATACATGCCACACAGAGTGTCTCTATTTTCAGAAGATTTTTCTTGTCATGGGTGAAATCAACCCTGTGGCCAGCCAAACTTTGATTATGACTTTCTATCTATTTATTTCTGTAGAATCTTGCTGAAACGAATTCCTTATTTTTCTTTCTTCTGTGTTCTCCCTGCAACTCTAAACAGGCAAATTTGCCAGAATATGAAGGAATGAGCGAAAGAAAGGAAAATCCTACAAGTGAAGGTCTTCCTTCATGAGAATCCATGAACTCTGTCTCCAGTGGTATACAGTAACCCTACAGCCTCACATGATTGTTACCCAAACTGAACATACTTTGAGAAAGTATGTTTTTACACTCTACACACTCAAAGTGTAATATTTGAGGACATTGTACACTGACATTTTAGACAAGAAAAAATTTAGATAATTGTGACAAAGTTAAGACAAGTAAGTTGTAAAAGACAAAATTTTCAGAAGAAATTCATCTTACATTATCACAAGGTTAACTATATCTCAACAGAAAGTCTGAAGTTTAAGTAGCAATACTTAAGTGACAATATTTTAGTGATTAATCAATAATACTAACATGATTAGTAAGCTAGTATTAAATAGTTGCATTCCAGTGAGATGCAAACAATTTCATTATTTTTATTGTTTTTGCAAAAAGGTTTGTCTGAACATTTAAACAATTTTTACATTTAATTTAAAGGCTTGAATTCATCATGTGAAAATACCTGGAACTTAGGCAGTAGGTGAATCATATTTAAATTAAGTGTCTGGTACCAGATTCACTTCAGAGCTAGCACTCTCACCTCTAAGATAAAGCCTCTAATGCCTGTACAGCCTTCACCATGAGGGACTCAAGATGAAAGGCTGTTTGGCAAATTATTTTCTCAGTGCTAAAATGTTAGCTTAGTTTCTGCAGGTGTCAAGTATACCAAATAATATTTTCCATGTAGTGAAGTTGTGTGATTGACCTTCATAGTTCTCAGGTAAAGAAGCCTTGCTGGGATATAAAATTATGATAATTGATTAAATCACAAGTTTCTCGGGAAAAGAGCAATAAATTCTTGCTGTCCTTGTCCCTAAAGTTGCAAATAAATCCTAATAAGTGCCTGGTAATCCAGTCTCAAGGAAAGTAAGAAGTACAACTGAAGACTGACTCACTTATACGTGCTTAATTAAGGAAACAGAAAAAATTTTATTTTGTTTTTTTTTAAACTGGGAAGTTATTACAAAAATGTGAGCACAGAGCTAATATTCAGAAAAAAAAGGTAAGAAAAAAGCAGAAAACAGATGAACTTTATTGGTAGCACTCATCAAAAGGTCATAGCTTTACTTGCCTTGTTCTTGCCCTCAACTGCTTGGAGCTTGTGTTGGCCTGCGGTTTAGGTTCAGAGAGCACCAAAGGAGAGAGACAGCCTTGGAATCAGCAGTGTAACAGTAGCATGTTAAAAAGCTAGCCCTTTCTTTACCTTAAATAGTTGGATGTCATATTACTGCAGACTTATTTCTGAATCTTTGGAGTGTCTCCTTTAAAAAAAAATCATTGCCTTTATAATGGGCAGCTCTCCAAGCATTTGTCAAAAGATCAGACCTTTGTGCAGACACACACACACACACAACAATATCTGAACATGCCCTAAGTAGGTTAACCATTACAAAACACATTAAACCTCATATACCTGTCTCACACAGAACAGCAGGTTTGGAAAAACAGTAAAAGAACGGTTTTTACTGTTTCCATAATACATTAAAAGGATTTTGTACAGCTTTTTTTTTGTCACGGGTTGGTATCAGTGGGAGGACAAGAACACTCAGCTGATTGATTTTTGTTCATATTGTTCCAACACTGCTGCAGTCAGAGGTCCAGCCCTTCTAGGCATCGTGCTGCAAACTGACACAGGACCACTTGGTGGGTGAAGAACTGGCTGCATAGCCTCACACAAAGACTTGTGGTCAATGGCTCAATTGTACATGTAGAGACCAGTGACAAGTGGTGTCCGTCAGGGGTTGGTACTGGGGCCAATACTGTTCAATATCTCTGGTGGGATTGAGTGCACCCTCAGTAAGTTTGCTGACAGCACCAAGGTGAGCGGTGCAGTTGACACGTCGGAGGGAAGGGGTGCCATCCAAAGGGACCTTGACACGCTTGAGAGGTGGGCAGATGCAAACCTCATGAAGTTCAACAATGCAAAGTGCAAGGTCCTGCAACTGGGTCACAGCAATCCCGGACAAACCTACAGGTTGAGCAGAGAAGTGATTGAGAGCAGGCCCGTGGAAAAAAGCTTCAGGGTGATGGTTGATGAAAAACTCAGTGTGAGCCATCAGTGTGTGCTCACAGCCTGGAAAGCCAACCCAGTCCCGAGATGCATCAAAAGAGGTGTGACCAGCAGGATGACAGAGGTGATTCTGCTGCTCTACTCGGCTCTCTTGAGACCCCACCTGGAGTCCTGCATAGAGTTCTTGTGCCTCCAACAGGAAGGAAATGGACCTGTTAGAGCAAGTCCAGAGGAGTGTCACAAAGGTGGTACGAGGACTGGAACACTTTCCCTATCAAGACAGGATGAGAAATTTGGGGCTGCTCACTCTGGAAAAGAGAAGGTTGCATGAAGACCTCATAGCAGCGTTCCAGTATCTGAAGGGGGCCTACAGGGAAGCTGGAGAGAGAATCTTTGCCAGGAACTGTAGTGATAAGACAAGGAGTAATGGGTGCAAACTGAAAGAGGAGAGATTTAGGCTGGTGTTAGGAAGAAAATCTTTACTATGAGTCACTGGAACAGGCTGTTCAGGGAGGCTGTGGATGCCCCAACCCTGGCAGTGTTGTTAGACGAAGCCTTGACCAACCTGATCTAGTGGAGGTGTCCCTGCCCATGGCAGGAGAGTTTGGGACTAGATGGTCTCTGCAGTCCTGTACAACCCTTAACATTCTGTGATTCTCTGATTCTAGAGTTGCTCCCTGGAGAATATTTTCTAGGGCTTTCTCCATTCCAATTTTAAGTGATGAGATGCGTAACTACTTTCCATTAGTATCCACAAGTTCAGTTACCTTCATATGAAGGTTTTTGGTTTTGGGGTTTTTTTCTGTTGGATAAAGCTTTCTTTCCCTTTTTTGAATTTTCTGAGACACCCAATCTCCCTTGTTATTAACTAAAAATCATGCAAACAAACCACATGCCTTTATCCAGGCTTTCATCCAACCCAATTCTCCCACGTTTCCTGTTTCCCAGCCCTTTCCTTTAAACCTTAGACCACACTGACTAGTCCAAAATCTATTTTAAAAATCACTTACATATAAATAAAGCTTAGAGTAGTTGTAGGATTTTGAAGAGCCCAGATAGGAAAATCAATAGCCAGCATTCTGTCTTGGTCTTTTGTAAATAGATATTTGCAAATATAATTGAGGCTTTTTTGCTTGGGATGCATACAAGCTGACATTTTGTGGGAGCCTATCCTCTGCTTAAAATAAAAAAAAAATATGTGTTAGAGTTGCCACTGTAGGTCTTTGAAGGAAACTGGTAATTCAGGCAACACTGTACACTAAATACTCACTGGATATCTTGCTATGCTCTGGAAGTTACTTGCAGGGTGTTAGTTGATACTGGTTACAGTTACAATAAGAATTCAGCTTTTTTGACTTATATCCATAAAAGATGAGTCTTTCCACCACCACTTCAGTATTACTCAGGGAAGGAAGGAAAATGTAGCTGTTCCTTTGGATAACTTTGTTATTTAAAATAAATCTTCATTTCTTGCAACATCACATAGTTTCTGTTTCAATTCTAGTTCTTCCGGTCTGACATTTTTCCTGGACATTTCTCTATGCATTTATGTAATTATGGATCTCTACCTTTCATGCCAAAGGCACAGGTAGGCCTTGTTGCTTAAGCAGCATTCTGATCCATGGGCATTTTCTTAAGAGTTTTGGTTTGGTTTTTTTTCTGAATAACTGGGCAGCTGCAGGATGTCAGATGATCGGTAGTCCAGCAGTTGGAACAGTGCTCTCTGAATTGGTATTGCACTAGAGATCCTCTAACACACGTCTGGAGACTGCTGCCAGGCGGGCCCCGGTGACCCTGGGCGCTGCTGAATTTCTGTTAAGCTTGCACAAGAGGAGTGGTATTTCCCCACTCTCTTTCAAAGTATTAGTTTGTGCAAATCCCTTTTTCTTCCTTGCATTTGACCAGCTCTTGCCAGGCAGGGACTCAGTCCTGCTTACTACAACTGCAGTCCTGGCACTCTGGGCTTTCATGTGAAGCTTGGACACGGACTAGCTCTTGCTGCCTTTCTGTAGCAGGTGGTCAGAGGACAACTGCTGACAAGTGCTGCCTGGGTGGCATGTGCTGAGCTCTGTGTGGAAAAATGGTCAGATCAAGTGGAATTGGCATAACCCTAACCCAAACTTGGATAAATAGCGCATCAAAAAGCTTTGCCAATGAAGAGAAGACCTACCAAGCATGTACCCTATGGCTTAAAAACAAATGGTACTATCAGAACCTGTGTTCACTTACAGGGAACAAAGTACTGCTGTTTGTTTTGTTGGCCCTCAGTTTATAAGGCCTACAGATGTCATTGGTTATTAACTGACTCTTGTGAAACTGCCTTACAATGCTTTTTAAAATTTTTTTTAAATTTTTTTTTTTTTAAATTCTGGACACAACATGTTCAAACATTACCATCCTTTACTCCTTACTCTAAAACACATGTGCACACCCACAAATGAAAAGGCATCTCATGCTCTTCGTATGTTTAGAGACTGAATTTCTAATGAGTTCAGCTCCCACACAGCTAATTTCATAATGACCAGATTCCCAGAAGAGGCTGACCTGCCTTTTGTGAACTGGAATAAATGNCTCACTCTGGAAAAGAGAAGGTTGCATGAAGACCTCATAGCAGCGTTCCAGTATCTGAAGGGGGCCTACAGGGAAGCTGGAGAGAGAATCTTTGCCAGGAACTGTAGTGATAAGACAAGGAGTAATGGGTGCAAACTGAAAGAGGAGAGATTTAGGCTGGTGTTAGGAAGAAAATCTTTACTATGAGTCACTGGAACAGGCTGTTCAGGGAGGCTGTGGATGCCCCAACCCTGGCAGTGTTGTTAGACGAAGCCTTGACCAACCTGATCTAGTGGAGGTGTCCCTGCCCATGGCAGGAGAGTTTGGGACTAGATGGTCTCTGCAGTCCTGTACAACCCTTAACATTCTGTGATTCTCTGATTCTAGAGTTGCTCCCTGGAGAATATTTTCTAGGGCTTTCTCCATTCCAATTTTAAGTGATGAGATGCGTAACTACTTTCCATTAGTATCCACAAGTTCAGTTACCTTCATATGAAGGTTTTTGGTTTTGGGGTTTTTTTCTGTTGGATAAAGCTTTCTTTCCCTTTTTTGAATTTTCTGAGACACCCAATCTCCCTTGTTATTAACTAAAAATCATGCAAACAAACCACATGCCTTTATCCAGGCTTTCATCCAACCCAATTCTCCCACGTTTCCTGTTTCCCAGCCCTTTCCTTTAAACCTTAGACCACACTGACTAGTCCAAAATCTATTTTAAAAATCACTTACATATAAATAAAGCTTAGAGTAGTTGTAGGATTTTGAAGAGCCCAGATAGGAAAATCAATAGCCAGCATTCTGTCTTGGTCTTTTGTAAATAGATATTTGCAAATATAATTGAGGCTTTTTTGCTTGGGATGCATACAAGCTGACATTTTGTGGGAGCCTATCCTCTGCTTAAAATAAAAAAAAAATATGTGTTAGAGTTGCCACTGTAGGTCTTTGAAGGAAACTGGTAATTCAGGCAACACTGTACACTAAATACTCACTGGATATCTTGCTATGCTCTGGAAGTTACTTGCAGGGTGTTAGTTGATACTGGTTACAGTTACAATAAGAATTCAGCTTTTTTGACTTATATCCATAAAAGATGAGTCTTTCCACCACCACTTCAGTATTACTCAGGGAAGGAAGGAAAATGTAGCTGTTCCTTTGGATAACTTTGTTATTTAAAATAAATCTTCATTTCTTGCAACATCACATAGTTTCTGTTTCAATTCTAGTTCTTCCGGTCTGACATTTTTCCTGGACATTTCTCTATGCATTTATGTAATTATGGATCTCTACCTTTCATGCCAAAGGCACAGGTAGGCCTTGTTGCTTAAGCAGCATTCTGATCCATGGGCATTTTCTTAAGAGTTTTGGTTTGGTTTTTTTTCTGAATAACTGGGCAGCTGCAGGATGTCAGATGATCGGTAGTCCAGCAGTTGGAACAGTGCTCTCTGAATTGGTATTGCACTAGAGATCCTCTAACACACGTCTGGAGACTGCTGCCAGGCGGGCCCCGGTGACCCTGGGCGCTGCTGAATTTCTGTTAAGCTTGCACAAGAGGAGTGGTATTTCCCCACTCTCTTTCAAAGTATTAGTTTGTGCAAATCCCTTTTTCTTCCTTGCATTTGACCAGCTCTTGCCAGGCAGGGACTCAGTCCTGCTTACTACAACTGCAGTCCTGGCACTCTGGGCTTTCATGTGAAGCTTGGACACGGACTAGCTCTTGCTGCCTTTCTGTAGCAGGTGGTCAGAGGACAACTGCTGACAAGTGCTGCCTGGGTGGCATGTGCTGAGCTCTGTGTGGAAAAATGGTCAGATCAAGTGGAATTGGCATAACCCTAACCCAAACTTGGATAAATAGCGCATCAAAAAGCTTTGCCAATGAAGAGAAGACCTACCAAGCATGTACCCTATGGCTTAAAAACAAATGGTACTATCAGAACCTGTGTTCACTTACAGGGAACAAAGTACTGCTGTTTGTTTTGTTGGCCCTCAGTTTATAAGGCCTACAGATGTCATTGGTTATTAACTGACTCTTGTGAAACTGCCTTACAATGCTTTTTAAAATTTTTTTTAAATTTTTTTTTTTTTAAATTCTGGACACAACATGTTCAAACATTACCATCCTTTACTCCTTACTCTAAAACACATGTGCACACCCACAAATGAAAAGGCATCTCATGCTCTTCGTATGTTTAGAGACTGAATTTCTAATGAGTTCAGCTCCCACACAGCTAATTTCATAATGACCAGATTCCCAGAAGAGGCTGACCTGCCTTTTGTGAACTGGAATAAATGGGACTGAGATTCTGCCATTAGTGTTCTGGGAGCTCTCTGAGTATGCAAAATAGACAGCTTTGCTTTATTGCTACATCAAACAGACACTAAGCCAAAATCAAAAATATTTGGAAATGATGTAAGAAGAACCTTGGTTTCAGGTGTCAGGCATTAAGGAAAAACCCCTAGGCTTATTCTTGTCTTCCTTAATACAGGCTAATGCTTCTTTCTTGTCTTTGAATGGCAGCAGGCGCTGGACCTGTCCCTTTTCTTGTTTATGCACTGCAAGGCCTACTTTGAATTTCTTCTAATCTGCAGCCCAGAACAAGTGGAAATCTCATCAGACCTGTTAAATGCTTGCCTTCCGCTGGGGTTGTCATTCAGTGAATGCCCTCCCTTTGAGCTCTCCCCATAAAACTGAATTCCTTGTTCAGGACAGGAAAGTTATGGGCTGGTGTTTTTTTACTGAAAAGAGAAGGTGGAGCTTTTACGTAGCCAATGAAAAGCACCTGCTTGTATTAACCCAGACCTGATCTGTCTTCTGCTGGTTTTGGTAAGTAAAAAGACACATGTATGCATCAGTTGGAGCAAATGAGACATCCTCAGATGCTAGTGATATGGGGTTGTTTTTGTTAGACCAAGCAGAGCTGTGCAGTTCACCACAGAGGAACACATGCTTCATGATGCTGGTCAGCTTTGGAAAAAGACTTGATCTTTGAATATTGGTTGTGGCTGGGCCAGTCATGATTTTCAAGACAGAAGAAAAGTTTTGAAAGAAAGTGGATTTGCACAGCAAAATACCAACCACAGCATTAGCAAAGTTGAGAATGGAAGGCACTAAGACATCTTTGCAGATGAAACCCCTAGAATTCTACAAACCTACCCTAGTCTGTTTGTAAGTCTATGAGGGCAGAAATAACATGCTCAGTTCATTCAGCACTCAGTTTTTCTCTTATTTAATAATAGCCTTATTTGAGAGGGAACTCTCCCGCCTTCCTTAATTTACCAAATAAATTCTAATTGCTAAATTATACCTGAGGCAGGTGTAAACTGACACTGCCCTAACACAGCAGGCACAAAAGGACTCTGATTCCTATACTAGTGGTTCCAGCTGAGGGCTTGGCTGTGGAGCTACCTGTGCAGAGACATACAAGAAGAGGGTTTATTTTTTGGTATTTTTTTACATAAAGGTCTGGACACAGTGCAAGGTATGTGCTCTTGAAAAAGGCTTGGGCTATCCTTTAGGGAGTGGGGGTGGTAGTGAATATCTTTTGGGCTTATGGTTTCTTTCAAATCTGAAAGACCGTATTGCTTATACCAATTCAGTTCCAGACACTGTGGTGGCAGGGACCAGGGAATTTAAAGAGGATAGGAGCTTTTACTTTCCTTCATATGCATTGCCCCCTAGCCTATTTCTACTGCATTCTGTTGGAGAACATTTTTTTTAGCTCAAATATGTTCGTACTTTCAGTGCTGATGATCAGTTCTGCACTGTCGAGGGAACTACAATAACAATCTTTAAAACAGCATTTGGCATTGAAGCAAATATCCCACAACAAAGATGTTAGTCACTTATCGTCCTTTGCTTCAGGCTGGCTGCCCTCAAAATTTTTCAGCTGAAAGCTGTGATGGTCGTGGCCTGGGGTTTATCACAGACTTCCTGGCTTTGTCCTCAGGGTTATTGCAACAGTTGTCCTGTGAAGGAACAATGGGAAAGGGCTCTCCTATCTGGGGTACGACTTCTTTGCAACTGGTACTTAAGCTTGGAAGTTGTGTGTGAGGAGACTTAGTAATGTGGCTACAGTTAAATTAGTGCTGTACCTCCTAAAAAGTGGAGTACTCTTAGAGATAGTCTGGTTTTTAGCTTTGAGAGTTCCTAAAGGCCTTTAAAAATCTGGATGGCTCTTGCTTTGCCTTAGCTAATATTCTGAATATGCGTACAGGAAAACCTGAGCACAGAATCAATCACTAGGGATTTTTCAAGGTTAAACAATGAATTAGTTGTAGTGATTAATTACATCTCACCTCTTAATTCCTGAGCAATTAGAGGATCATACTGTCTTGCAAAGTAATTCCCATGCCTTTCCTTTATTCCTGCACACTATTTTCCCATAGACCTCCTTGAAAGCTCAAGGGTGGACATGCTGTTTTCCAGGCTTTAGTAGACTTGTAAAGAGTCAGCTGTGCATTTAATTTCTGTCCTTGTTCTGAGACAGTTAGTGGTTGTTTAGCCTGGAGAGCCAAATATCTCTGAGTCAAAGTAATCGGTCTCCATGCATGGTTTGTAACTAATACTGTTGTAATACAGAAGAAACTTGAAGCACTGAATGTTTCTTTCCAATACCATGGCACTCAAGCAAGTAGGATATGTTTGAGACATGCCAGCTTCTTAATCCAAAGAGTCTACATGATAAATATGAAATAGTGGGTTGGAACCTGCAAAGACATCTCCTGCCTTCCCCTTATGATACAGTGCTTTCACACTTGCAGAGAAGAAAATTTCTGTAATATCATGCATCTGTCATAGAGAGGGGATTTTCTTTCCCCTCTGTTGTCAAAACAAAAAAAGTATAAGAAATCAAAGGGTAAAAACATTTTCAGATTCGTGTGTTCAAATTGAGGTTCTGCCTTTTCTTTAGCTGGCTAAACTCTGTGATTTGCTCTTTGGAGTTTCTCAGCATCAGTTTGTTAATGTATGTTTTCATGTGGGGAAAAAAGGCAGGAAATGCACAACTGAAATTACAGTTGTTTGACCTAGTTTGTGAAGTCCTAGGCTGTGAGTTTGTCAGCCTCTCAAGTCCAGCTCTGTGAGAGGAGCCACCTTTAAGAAATGTGTTAGTTGTTCGTGTTGTGTTTGATTTATGGGAGAAGATTCTAAATCTGGTTTAATTTTGGGATGCTGAAATAGAAAGATGTTAACAGTCTAAAAAAATTGTGTGCCATGAATACCAAGAAGAGAGGGGTCAGGGAAAGGAAATATTTTGGATTGTAGGCAGGAGAAATATAAGCAAAGGAAAACTGAGACGGAACATCATAAGAAAAATCCTGGAATTAAAATGTATACAGCTGAGTTGCAAGTACAGTTGCATAATCCTAGCTCTTTAGGACAGTCAACATTAGAATAGAAATACACCAGAAATGTTCCTATATATCTGTAGGGCCTGTCTGTAGAGTATCTAAAGAATCTCCCTACATGTATTTTAAAGCACTTCTCACTGCACTACTGGAAAAGGGGACTGGGGGGCAACCTGCAGTGCCAGGGAAGTGGTCTACATGGCCTACATACTTGTTCTGAACAAAAACTCTAGAGCCCAGTTCTCCTGCTTTATCAGATCACTGTAAGCACTTTCCTACGTAAATAGGTGGGATTTCCTGGGTACACATCCTTATAAAACTTTTCTTTCACTCCCTTCTACTCAATGTTTCCATGTAATGTTACAGCTATCTGAGCTTAAACTAGATTTTCAGATCTCCAAAGCTAGATGAACCTGAATGAAAGTGGTATCACCACTTCTCCCCCTGCCATGTTGAAAGCACTCATAGGTAATTACATTACAAAGCTGAACATACCACTTGGTTTTCCTGTGTAAACCTGATGGATCTTTTACAGCAATGAGGGTTTTACTTACCTGCATTGTATCTAGCGTGGGCAATAGAATTAAAGATAGCTCCAGTACTACTGTGCTAATTTAAAAAAAAAAATTATTTCAGTTATCTTTGAATAGTGGCTTTAAGCACTGAGGAAAAGGCAAATTTGGGACCTTTCCAGCTTTGGAGTGTCAACAGATTTGCTAGGCTTGAGTAATTTTATTTTTTTAAAGTTATTAAAGCTAACAGGCAGAATTCACCCATTACCACGGTTTTGTATAATACTTCCATTCCGTTACACACTGCCAGTTGCTAACAGCACATGGAGCTAATCCGAGGTGGCCCAGCTTCTGGAATCTGCAGGCTGAATTAGTTGAAAAGGACTTGAAATGCATTGCCCAAATGTGAGGCTTTTTTTAGATGGTAAGTCATCCTTGCATTTTAAGGCTAGAAATGGATCCAGACAAACATCCCTGAACTGGAGAAGAAATATGGATACAAATTTTGAAACTAATATTTTTCTCTACTGGAAAAGAACCCCCTAATTTTCTATTTATCCTGTTCCTCCTTTCCCTAACAAAGCAGTATTTTTCTGATCATGTGAATTTTATTTACTGACTACCAAGTAATTGCATGGTGAGTAACTGGACGGTTTAGCAGGACTGGAAATGGAATGCTGACTGCTTAACCTGTAGGTGAGTATTCCAGCGCTGTGGTGCCCCAGCAGTGAGGGCAGATTGCTCTCAAATGCCGGCTGCGTGACGTGGTGGGATTCAGCCCAGTGGAGTCAAGCGTGTGCTTCTCAAGGAACCACTTAGCTCTGTTGGCAGCCTTGGGAAAGGAGCAAGGACAAAACGGTTGTTAGGGAGAATGTCTCTCCTACTAACAGCCCATTGTCTGGACGGACTGTGTCTGTGGTTATCTGAGAACATAGCAGTACTTGTAGTAATCGAAATCTCAATTTGTTCATGCTGAGTACCTGCCGAGCTCTGTTATCTTTCACTGACACTAGATGAAAATTAAATATTTGATTTAGCTGCAGGACCTTAAGTAACTGCCTAAATCACTGCTGGAAAAGTAAATAAGATTTTAAAAGAAAAATTTGTAGCACAGAAACTGCCAGAAGGAAGCAGTACTCAGCACCACTTTAGTTGAAAGAGGGGAACAATTCCTGCTATTTCTCAGCAGCGGATCTTTTTTTTCTGACCCAGCAGCAGTTGATTAGTTACCCTGAGCTGTTGTAATCTGCACCAGGTCCCACTAAAATCCCTGGGTTATTCGCTTAAGAAGGAATGGTGAAAAAATGCAGCCCAGCTGTTACAATATAGAAACCTACAAGAGCAAAGCTTGTAAAAAGAAGCCCAGCACAGAGAGAGCTTTTATTCATATGGATAGAGTTTTTTCTCCTTTTCTTTTCTTTTTCTTTTGTTTTTTATTTTTTTTTAAAACCACATGGAACATTTTCCTCTTATAATTTTTTGCAAATCTTCTTCCTCTTGTTGCTGGGAGATTTAAAACAAACAGCCAAACAGACAAGGGCCTTTAATGAACTCTGAATTGCCTTGCTATTAGCTGAGAGAATTTCTAGGTTTCCCACTTCCCCAACTGGCCTAAAATCACAAAAATAACCTCATCTTTTTATAATCCTATTTCACAACTCGTTTTTCACTGCTTAATTCCACTCTAGACTGGATTTTTCTTTCTCAGCTCTCGTTTTTCCCCTACTACACATGCATCCACTCTTCCTCTGTCACAAACAAGTTTGTTCACACACCCCCACACATCCATGCTTACATACATCAGGAGTGGTTTACAGCTCAATTTGAAAGATGTTTCTTAACAACAACAACAAAAAAGCTTTCATTGTTTCTGATGTGGAGCACAACTAACAAAACAAAGGAAACCAGAGTGGGCAGTAAAACTCTTGTGGTGTGCAAGCTCAGTTGTGGGAAATGTGGTGTTAATTTTTCTTATTTTAAAACCCACTAATGCCTCTCACAGAACTTAAAAGAACATTTTGTTTACTTAAAAAGTAAAAAAAAAAAATAAATCTGATGACTTCGTTGTATGGGATTTATTTGGATTCTTTCTTTTTCTTAACTAGGAAAGTTTGCAGGAAAACAGGATATTTGTCTCTGAAGAGGTTGTCTGCTACTTATTTCCTGCATAAACTTCCTGCTGTTGCTACTTCAGAAACTACTGTCTAATCCACTTGTGTCCCAGGCCTTTAACTCTGTCACTGTGCACCTGGTCCCCAGACCACAGACTTCCAAAATTAATTTGTTCTCCCATATCACCCCTGCCAATAATTTCTTTAGCATCCACTGGCTGGGTCATGTGACAAGGTTTTCCTCACTCATTCTTTCCTGGAATAACCCTTTGGTTCATCTCTCCCTCAGATTTCCCTGTTTCCTCACATGCTGTTCTTCACAATGCTTAAATTTGAACAGTCTTCTGAAGCCTGTGGAAAGAAGGTCCTTGTTTTTGTGTATGTTTCAGCACTGTCTCACTGCACACACGAAATACCTACAGCCTTGCAAATATCCCTGGAAATTTGATTTCCTGTTTTTTCTGACTTTGTATCCACTCCCTTCATCCTCTAATTAGTACACTTGTTATAAGCTTACTTCTTTAGTTTAGCTAGTCTCTTTGGAGTGTGGTAATACCATGCCATTTTTTTTTTTTTTAATGTGATAAAATGCCATTTTCTTCCATCAGGGCAGATTTCACAGTCAGCTGTGTATTAAAAGGTCAATGTACAAAAACCTTATAAAAGTATCGATCAGTCTGGAAGCTAGTGATATTTTTGTAATGCCCTGGTGACACAATGATTAAACTGATTAAGCCATAAATGATGAGGACATCAACTTCTGTCAGTTCAGCTCCTGGAATAGCCTTCCAGCCCTCCGTCTCCCAGTGTTCTGGATAAATGTGCTTTGAGTTCGTTGTAAAAAGCCAGGTCAATGGACTGCCGAGTACTCAAACAAAGCTAAATGTCCTGACCACGTGCAAAGCCAGCTCTCCTGCCTGTGCTGCCACAGGTGAAATCAAGGGGGGGAAATGTGAGCAGTTGGCAGACCCACAGCAGATGCCATCTCAGTTTGTCTGTGATGAAGGTGAGCTGTTCCTCTCCACTGGTGACATGTTTTCTACTTCTGCCTGGCAATTTGCCTGGCTGCTCTTCGCTGCCTATTATCCAGATAGTCTCAGGTCTGATATAATTTCATGTGGAAAAGATTTCTATCTAATTCTTTGTAGAACATAATCACAGTGCAACAGCTGCAAAGGAAACCCCTGAATGTGTCCAGAACTAGGTACTGGGGCTACTCTAATGGCTCCAACAAATGAAGCTAAACATTGAGACCGTTTGAAGAGTGTGACAAGCGTGGATGGTAGTGGTGGTAGCAATTTGCTTATTACGCATATCACACCAGGAACACTGCACACCAGCTTTCTGCCATCTGAGTGGTGTGCCAGGACTTGGGGCCAAAACATAGCCCTAGCTGTTTAAGGCCCTGATTACCTGGGAAATGCTCCCTTTTTGCAGAGTCACATACCCAGATCTGGTGACGAGGGAGCTGAAGTGGGAGTGCGTCAAGACGACGTTTGTGGCAGCACACTCTGTAGCACAGCCTGCATTGGCTCACTTGCTAGGCAACCTCTGAATGCTGCCTTTCTCAAGTGCTTGGGAGGAGGTGAGCTGATCTCCTTTTGGGTATGGCTAGAACAGAGCCGCTCTGATTCTGAATCATTATTCTGTCACCGATTAATTAACAATGGGAACAGTTTATTCATTAACTGAACTTGTCTCTCTTCTCTGCTTTAATTTGGGAAAAGCAATTAAGTACTAGGGTTGATGAACCAGAGTGTAAATACACAAACAGCTAGTCCCAAAGCCCTGTGCCTTTCTTTATATGAGGAGGGTGTTAACACCTATTTACCTGTAAGGTAAATTTCCTGCAACTCTCCTGTTAGAGCTTGTAGGGATGAGGCCATGGCGAGTGAGCAGTGTGGGTGCAGTGTTGGCACCCACACACAACAGAAGCTGGGCTTGGGCCAAGATCACTGTGCAGATGCAGCTAGTGCATCAGGCCCTGCATGGATTTAGCAGTTGCTATGCATCTGTGGAACTAGTGATGGTGCACAACAACCTTGCATGGAAGGAATTTAATTCTCATTTTTTTATCTTTAGAGAAGCCCTCTTTGTAAATGCAGCCACCTGTACTTGCTGCAGTGCAGAGAAGATTTTTTGCTATGCACATAAGGATCACTAGACCCATCACTGACATACGTTAGCCTTCTGGATGGAAGACAACAGCCTTTGTTATCATTTCCTGTGGACTTTATGGCATTGTGGTCTCTTGCCCCTCTCCAATTCCTAGCACTCAGAAAGGAGAAAAACACCACCAGATGAATGAGCAACTGGTATAATCCTGCTGAGACAGGATACCACTTTCAAGTTGCACGTCATTGAAACCTGTGATGATTTTCACCCTTCTGGAGATCTGCTGGCCAGCTATAGGCAAAAAATGATTCTGGGTTTGAGATATCTTGGCAGCTGGAGGGATAAGCTCTTGAGCAGTCATTAACTGATGCAGACAGACAGAAGCAAAAGGAAAGCAATTTAGGGGGAGTGAGATGTGTGCTTTTCTTTGAATTTATTCTTTAGCTGCTGTTTCTTATCATGGTCCACTGATTTTGTAGTTAATACTGTAGTAGAGATTTTGTAGTTTTTTTGTAAGCTTGGGTCTCATTTTTTCAGGAGTGGGTTCAAACATTTAGTCTTGGTTTTGAACTCTCATGTGACAGGTTAGGCACCTGCATTATAATTATGACCAGATATTTTCTATTCCCAAGGACTTTTCTTGTATCTTTCTCACTGATGCCCAGAAGAGTTTAGTAACAGCCAAGGGAGTTAATGACTGAGCTACTTACTTCTTCAGTCCTTGGTGAGATGAGTTTGTGAAACTCCAGATTTGTTTCACTGTTACGTATTAGTGGTTAAGAGTGTGGTAGCACCTAGAAGAGAAGACAAGAATACAAACTAGGCATCCACCTGACAAATGCCCTCCTTCTTCGCTGAACAAATGTGTGACAAAAGAAAAGAAGTAGGGCAGAAAGAGATGGAAGTACAGAGGGAGACAGCAACAAAGATGGGGGCAGATGCTGAATAACCAGGTCTTGCAGTCTCCTCCATAAGACTTTTTCTCTTCAGCCCTTTTAGAGATGATCTTGTTGGCAATCAAATTAGAAATGGAGGCTAATGACTGACCGTGCAGTGGGAGAAAGTGGTAGCTTGAAACCTCAAGACACTTCTCTTCTGTCCTGTGGAGAGGGATTGTCAGAAGAATGGATATGGATTGGCCTCAGAGAGCCTGTGCAAAAGGGTACAGACGAAGGATCTGAATCTCAGTGACACTTCTGGGTCTGACACAACTCAGAGAAAAATAGAGTATTTAATTACAGGAGGGTTTCAGTTACATGAATTGCTGGTGCAATGTGTAGTCAAAAGCCTGTTATGGGATAGGTCCTTCAGATTGCTGAGCATGCTTTCAAGGCAAGATATGAAGGATAGATGAAATGTGATTCAAAACTGTCTTGAAAAGATGCACTATGGTCTTCTCACCATGAGGCAGATGACATTTGTAAATGGGCAAGGAGTGCATTGACTCTGCTCTCTCTAAGGCCCCCACTACAAATTATTTTGACTTATGACAGCCACAAGCTGAAGTAATAAAATAAACTTAAGCCTGACACTGCATGCAACCTGTGAACATCTTTCTTCTGCCAGGCAAAATGCTTTCAGATGTCTCTCCTAAGACAATTGATTATTGAAGAGCCTTCTTATTAAAAAAAAAAAAAAAAGGCAAAAAAAAAATAGCTGGTAACATACCATTTGCATAGGTAAGATGTTTCTCTTGGATCTCCTCTTCCCATCCTCTGTGTTGTTTATGCAGCAGACAGCATATTCCTTCCTACCCTGGAAATCCACTGTGTGGAATAAACAGAGGGAAGGAGCAAAGGGAAACTTGAGGTGTAACTGGGCAGTTGGACTTAAGAAAAATAAAGAATAAATGCTTTTCATAGAGCCTGCATGTTAATGACCAGCCAGAGTTGAGAAAATATCAAGCTCAACAGTCATCAAGTGTGAAAAAGCTCCTCTTTAAGACGGGAATTTGAGGCCTTACTTTGTTAGGATCAGTTCCAGACCAGGGTTTAGGCATCATGACTTTCAGTAGAGGAATTCCTTCCCTCCTCCCCGGTTCAAAAGCTTGGTTACAGCACATGAATGTACAGGGCTGACTTCAGATCATTATGTAATGAATTTAGGCGTCTAAGAATAGTAGTCACACTGAATGGAGGGGATGAGAGAGTCTGATCCAGCCAACTGGAAATGTGATGAGACCTCTCTCTATATTGCCTGGATTTAGAGAGTGATCTCAGGGGAGGCATTTTGAAATGGAGATTCAGCTTCTGAAACTGCTTCTGGCAGAAAAATGCCTGGCCTGTATGATTCAGGTAAAAGCTGCTATTTTTTCATAACACTTGTTTGAAGGAGGAGCCTCCAACAATCCTTGTTTCATACCTATATTACTCATTCAGGAAATGTTAAAGATGAGTATAGACCTCTTGCCTGCAATGATGCCATAAATAACTCTCATATGGGAAAACTTTCCGCAGTTCTTGAGCCTTGGTGTGTGTGCACAGATTCATTGGAGAGCAAGTAGAAACACAGTGTGGTTGAATAGTACAGTGCTTGCACCTTGATATTGTTCATAGTTTTCAATTATTTACTTGCTTCTTTCATTTTGAAGGCAAGAACTATAAATTCGTAAAACTTCCTGAAAAAAATATGAGTGAGAAGCTCTCAGTTGTTAGTTAACAAGTTCAGATTACTTCCTCAATGACAGGGTTACACTTTGAGTGTTAGAGTGAAGGGTAAGAGTGCTGGTTTTTCAATTGGTATAGCAGTAGTGGGACCCCACTAATGTCTCTAGTGGCATAAAATGAGATAGATTAAGGAACAGATAACATAAGACATAAAATGGCATAAATATGTCAGTTCTTCTGAGCAGGCAATATGACAAAGGAGAATTCAACCAGAGAGAGCTTTATAGACTGGCATGCAGCTGGGTTGCCACAATCAAATAGACTGAAAACCATCATACCCTCAAGAGGTGTAATTTTGCTCTTTTTCTGTGCCCATAAGCAGGGTCTGCAAAGGCATATTAGATTTTTTTTTCTATGTCCTCTCCTCTTTTTACTTTCACCTTAGGGATGACACAGACACTTGATCACTATGATATTCAATGACTCATGCTCAGCAACACAAAGCTAAATTGATTACCAATCCATCCTCCAGGAAATTCTGGTGGGTATCCTCAGGAATTTAGGTTAGGTTCAGGTAAACATTTCTCACACTGGTTCTTCTGATGACTAGAGCAAGTTGGTTCTTCCTGCTTTCTGTTTCTAACAACAGAAGTCTTGTTCTCAGTTAAATAAAAAAGTATATACTTGGTAATTAAAAAAATCCAAACAACAAAGAAACCCAACAAAACCTTCCAACAGAAAATATAATGATATACCAGAAGAACCATTTATGCATTAAAAACTCTTCTCAATTTTCCAGAAGGCATCCGAAGCTCATTAAAAGAGGCTTTATTTTAGTGTGGTTGTGGTTTTCATTTTCTCTCTTCTTAAAACAGCTTCTGTCACAGACAAATCACTTTCTCTGGCATTTTCATGCGCATATTTCCTAGCAGTCATGCTAATACCCTCACAGGAGGGAAGCATTTAACTATTGCTGTTTCACCTCTGTCTCAGCAGTGAGCAATTCTGACTTGCAATTGCCATTGAATACAATTTTCCTGCAGGGAAATGTAGCCAAAACAGAGCCCTTGCCTTAAATACTAAAACCAATGAACTTACTCAATGACTGATTTCTGCACTATGCAAAGCTGTTCTTTTGCATGGTTGAATTGGTGGAATACAAAGAGATCTCCAAGTCAAGCAATTATGATGTACCCAGGATGCAGCACACAAGCTTGAGGTTTTGTTGCAGGCTATGTTAAGGATCAGATCAAGGGCACAATTATTCAGTAATGATGTGTTTGCACTAAAGTGGTTGATTTTACCTGAAATCTGCCTCTATTTTCTGAGTGCCAATCTGTGGTGTCCTTATCTGCAACATTTGCTGTGTAACAGCCTCATTCAAAAAGTTTTAATGTCAATGCAAGGCTTCTCATTTCTTCTAACAGTTTTGTGTTAGGCTCGGATTTGAACACTCATGGGAAGCCTCAATTATAGCCTTCATCTCCCTGCTTTGAAATTGTGGTCTTGGCCACCCAGCATGAAGAAGGCTTCCTTGGTGCCAACAGCTGGATTTTTTTATTGTTGTGTCCCTTACAGGCAGGGTCACTCAGTAGAGTCTGATTTAGCAAGATACTTTAGACACATTCTTAATTTTAAGTTACCTTATGAGCCTGTGTAAATCAGGGAGCACTGTTTGGGTGCTTAAAATCAGGCAGGTTCTCACCCAAGTCCTTAAAATGCAGAATCAGAATAGCCATACCCACATGTAGCAATCCTCAGTGATTCTACATTACTAACTACTACTGTAGTATTGTGGAATGAAGATGGGACCCTTTGGCCCTGAGGCATTCTGTTGAAGGATTTGAAACAAAGCACTTATTTGGCAGAGAAATAGAAGAAAGATATGGCCTTGAAGGGAATACCTGACAGGAATTGTGTCAAGTTAGTCACTGGAACAAATAAGCCCGCTAATGGAAAAGAAGTAGTTAAAGAGGACCAGCAGTCCCAGAACTAAATACTAGACCAGAAGCCTCTGCCTGAGTGATTGCTATAGATGCAGAAAGTTAATAGGAAACTGGAGCTAAACTGCCTCCTTCTGTTATGGCATATCTGACCAGTTGTCTGTGGTGGCTTCAACCTTAGTGCTTTCTTCATGTGTCTCCTGATCTGTGAAGGTGTAGCAGCATTCCCAGTAGAGTCGACCTGGTGACTTCATCTTGATGTACTTTCTAGGCACACTAGGGCGAGATTTTCTAGGACACTGAAGCTGGCCTGATATCTCATTTCTTTTTACAAGAGGTGAGCTTGGTACTTTATTAACTTTATTATTAGTTAGTTTAGGAAGTTGAGTCAGCTCACAAGTTAAACAAGCATTGGAATGGGTGCACAGGAAAGTGCAGTAGTAGTCCACAGCTGTGGCAGGGAGGGGGACTTTCTCTCCATCAGGAATTAGACAAGTGCAGCCACTTCATGCAAGGTCAACATTTTTCATACCTCTTGCCCCAGTAGTACCACCTGTATTTTCAGAGCTTAATGATCTACCCTGGTCCATGTTATGCTTCTCTCTGTAGTGCAGACTACACTCTGAGGATTATTGTGCAGATAAGGGAAGGTGACAACTGCAGCACTTGTGATGGAACCTGAGTAGATGCTGAGTAACAAGAAATTCCCCATTTGCTCTGTCTTCTTATAGACCCCATGTCAAGTCACCACCTTCATGTGACCCTCTTTTTGTCTCTTTACAGGAAAAGAATAGCCCTCTGCCTTCTAAAAGTATTGCAAGGCTAAATTATTTATTTTCCAGAAAAAACAGTTGGTTTCAGCTTCAGACCTATCAAACATTCTCATGGTTCTTGTTTGTACACTTATTTTTTCAAAAATGTATGGGAGATGAGAAGACTAAAGGTTAGTGGTCCAAAACAAATTTTAGTGGTTATTATTGTAGCAAATAGTTGGATATGGTAAACATATGAACAAGAGCTTTTTCTTCTCAGCACTTTTTTTTTCCCCACAGAAGAATGTGAGCCACTCTTTATTAGGTGTAAATTGTGTATTACTGCATCAAGAGAATGATGTTGATTTACATGGGATCATGGCTTGGCTCACTCAAGCTCTGCTCCACTTTGCTGGACTACTTTGTGATTGCAATGAGGCATCCTACTAATTTCTCCTGCAATCCTATTCCTCACATGTCCCAGGCCATGGTGTTTGTGTTTCCTGATTTTAAAGCACAGTCTCTTAATTATGGTCAGAAAAAAGACATAAGGGAAGGGAATGTTCTGATCTGTCTTTTAACTGCAGTTCTGACTGGTGTTTATTTCAAAGTAATTATAGGAATGGAAATTGCTATGAAGAAATGGCCTTTTCCTACTAACAATCTCAGACGCTTATGTGTATTTGAGACAAATCTGCAGACCTTTGTTGACACAAGTTTTGTTGCAAGCCATATTTATTTTCCAGCCACTAATATGAAATAGCCTTGCAGCAAGGGCTGTCTTCAAGGAGAGGAGACGGGTAAAGAGCCAGAGGGACCTGCAGTGCTAAAGTCACCTTTTTCTCTTATTCTCTTGTCACAGGCAGCTTTTGCTGCTGAAACTGTGAGCCTCTCCTGCCCCCTCGTGCAGATATGTGAGCACTGCCAGCAAGTCTCTTTTTCAAAAATCTGCTCAGAGAAATAGCAAAATAGGAAAACATGCAAAAGAGCTTGAGGTAAGGCAGTTGTGTTGAACAGCGTTTTTGAAAGGATAGCCATATGAAGACAGGTGTCTAGTCCTGCACTGGAGTATCTCCCAAGCCAATAACAAAGAGAAGTTGCTTCTTAAAAACTTGCTTTTCCTGGCTATAGAACGCACAAGCATGTGAAGATGGTAGATTTGGTGAAAGTCTGTTTGTGTGTCACGTTCAGATTTAACAATAACTGTGTCCAAAATTTTAATCTGAAGAACGGTATCTTCAGGAATTAAGTGTGGAAGCATTAGTTAAGCCTTTCTGCTCTACTGCTTCTCTCTGTAGGACAGGTCTCCCATGGGTGTTGAGCCTCTGCTGGCATGTTGCTGGATCCTGCTGCCACCTGGTGCTTCTTACACCCTCATCTGGTACCCAGATGTCTCAGGCTAGACGTCTGTTCTCCTGGTCTGTGTCTCTCACTACACTGAGTTCCAAAATATTTTTTGGGGGCCCTTAATTGAAAAAAATTATCAAGATAAATATCAAACAGTTCATCAGAAATAGCATGGTGATCAAAGGGTGAGAGGCACTGCAGTACCTAAGCTTTGCATTCATATTTCAATGCACAGTTTTACGTACCAGCACCAATACTGGACCGTATTTATTTTGTTTTTCACAACTTAGAAAAAATTTCACAAAGGTTAATGGGAGTTCAGATGAGCAGAGAATGAATGCAACTGGAATCAAGACTGTAGTATTTGGTTGTTTTTGTTTTTTTTTTCCCGAATACAGTCAGGGTCAGAGTGGATTGGTCCGTGTTCCAAAAACATCTTAGCAGAAGATATTGAATTACAGCAGCAGCTTCCTCACCTTATTTTTGAGGACCAAACTAGGTTATATTACTAATGTTATTGAACAAACACATACTGACATTTTCTGTGGTACTAGACACCCTATTTCGGGTGCAGCTTAACTGTTTCAGGAAAAAGCACAGTCAGTAATACAGGACTGATCAAGACCAGAGAAGATAAGCGGAATGGTCAGGAATACAAGTCCTCTAATTCTTTTTCTAGGTTCCCATCCTGTAGGGTTAGGGTCTTTTTCATCATCTTTTTTTGCATAAATGAAATCCTAACAT
The DNA here is from genome assembly GCA_013398055.1 of Ifrita kowaldi. Taxonomy (NCBI): domain Eukaryota; kingdom Metazoa; phylum Chordata; class Aves; order Passeriformes; family Cinclosomatidae; genus Ifrita; species Ifrita kowaldi. The sequence continues at coordinate 273,306 of VZRS01007986.1, forward strand.
ATCCCCCTATCAATTCACAACAAAAACCCCAAACCAAAACCGAAAACCAAAACCAAAAAAAGAGAGAAAACCCACAACAAAACACCCACCAAACAACAAAGAGAGGAAATTGCTTCTGTGATTACCATGAACAGACTCTTAAGAGCAGATTTATAAGGTCTCCTAGTTTCTAAACTGGCCTTACTTACTGGAAAACATTCCTGCAAGCAGCAGGGCACTATCATGTTGTACAAAGGAGGGGTAGTGGTGGGGCACTGGAGTAAAGAAAAGTCACAGAAGAAAAATCCATAAACAGTTATTAAATATGAGGATACAATCTCTATGTCAAGAATTCCCTAAAGTATGGATTGCTGAAGCCCATGTCTTTCCCAAAGGAAGTATCACAGTAATCTTGCTAGTCTACTTCCCTTCCCAACAACTGGTAGCCACTGCCAAAAAAGAATCAGGTAGCTGATCTTCAGTCTGGTCCTACCATTCTATTCTTAAGAGGTCTCTTAATCTGAAACCCAATGAAAGCAAATAAGTTGCAATTCACAAGGAAAGAAATTAAGTAGAGAGTAATTCACACACTCTTCCCAGTACCCAGTGGTCCTGGCTGCAAATGTACAAGTAACTATGAAAACAGAGAATTGAAAGCCATGAAGCCACAAATGGATTCATGAGATCCAAATTTTAAATAATTCACCTTAGAAAGATTAAGTGGTGGTGGTGGTGTTGTTATTGCAACTTTTTTAAGGCCTCAATTAATTCTAGAGAAAGAGAGCCAATGCACCTTTAAAACTTTCTGCTTAATCAAGTATAGCGAATGCTCATTTAATGATTGTCTTTTCGTACCAACAAGAAGTAACAACGCTTTTAGCAAAAGAAATGGAATGAGAGAGAAATTGCCTAATCAGCCCTACTCATGCAGTGCTTTGTGAGAGAGATTATTGAATTTTCAGTCTCTGCAGAATTTTAATGAAGCTCTGTCTTGCTGGAAAATCCAGCCCTTTGTCAATAAAGTTCAATAACTCGACCACCCATGTAATAAGATGTACTGCTTGCAATCTTTCACTTGCCAAAGCCAGAGCCCTGCTGGAGTCTCCCTGAAAGTTGGAAGTACTCATTTGTGTTGTGTATTTTCCTACAGTCTGCATGCAGTGGAATTTGTATTTACTGCAGCGAAAGTGTTTATAGTGAGACAGAGAAAAAATTCAAATTAGTCTCAATGTGCTGTTGCTATCCTAATAGGAATATTACCCTGCTGAAAGGGAATACAATTAACCTGTCTTTAGGACCACATCTGTCACAGCAAAACTCTTCATTAACTTACAAAATAAGTAACAAGGTACTGAGGAAGACAGCTATAAGAAAGGGAGTGAAAGGTGTTTCAGTAAGGTCTAAGCTGAGGTGAAAAATTAATGGGCAGAGAAATTCAGAAGGTCACTAAACAGGAGAGTACCCTTGCACCACTGCTGCTGCTTGGTATTGGAAGAAAAGTGAGACCACTGATCTGCCAAACTGCATAGAGCAAATTTCAAGGGATGTTCACAAAGCCCCTCAAAACCCAAAGCCCAACAAAACAAAACCCAAACAAATAACAACAAAACCACCAAAAAACCAAAGAAAGAAACAAAGTTGATTTGGCTGGATGGGTATGGAGTGACTATTATGTATACACCAGATTTTAAGTTTAAAAAAATCAGAACATGCAGGGATGTGAGAAGGTTTTTTTCTGTGGAATAACTGGCCCCATTGAGGTCCTCTGTGATGCTAGTTTCAAGCAAATTCTATGCTGGATTCACAGGACCTTTTGTTGATGAAAGTTTTGTTGTGGCACTAACTTATTGCAGTGAGAAATTGTTTTTATATTACCTATGTTTTTTCAGTGGAAAAAACTTTTGCTGAAGCAATTTCTAAACCAATTTCTCTCCAACTCTGGACCATATTCCAAGACGATCATGAAAGGAATTAAAACTTCTGAAGAGGAATTTGTGTAAAGGAAAATCCATAAACAGCAGTGGGGATTTGATAAAACCAGGGGAAGGCTCAGTCTCCTCAGATTAGAGGACACAAAGTTATTGAAGAAAATGTTATCAGAAACTAGTGGGGTAATACAGAGAATAGCACAGAAGCAGATTAGCCACAGCAGGAGAAAACTTGGAATCAATTCTGACATCAAGGTTGTGATGGAAGTGAAGAAACCTGTATAATATATGTCATGGAGAGCAGTAGGAAGTGTGAAGATTTTATTGTCCCAGCTGCCCATAAATGTCTTTCAGACAATGGTTTACATTAAATGAAGCTAATACCACAAAGTTAGATGGACAGAATAGACAGGGAAGTAATTAGACATACCCAAAGAATGAAGAATATGCAGCCAAAGAATAGTAATGCAATGGATAGCGTTTGCTTTACATAGACAGCAGAAGATCAGAAAGGTTTAATGAAGATTCTTATAAGCTATGGAAATCTGCCAATTAAAATAGTGTGAGTAGCTGGAAATGTTGCAGACTGCTTTGGAGAAGAATGTTTGTCTGCTGCCTAATGAAAAGCCTTGGGGAAGGATGCCAAAAATGCATTAAAAGTTTCACAGTGGTTGCTCTGGAGGAAAGAGGACTAAAGGCTGGTGAATCCTAGTTTTGGTAGTTTTTAAGCTGGGTAAGTGTCTGGAGTTCTTGATACCCTGGTCAAAATCACTCATCAAGTCATCCAGATTAAGAGAGATGTGAGTAACAAAGCACGCCTTTTTCAGAACTGGTCACAGGTAGCACTATGATCCTCTGGGGATTTTATGACTCACTGGTAGAAATGTGAAGAAATGAGATAGAAAACAGGTAAATATCTTAATAAGAAATATCAAGAAATACTACTAAAGCTGCAGGGATTTTAGTCAAAGAAAGAATTAGCATGGAAATAGAAGAAAGCAGACAGAGTGAGGCAAAGAGGATGGGTAAGAGTAAGGAAAGAGGAAATCATTCTGGAAGGAAACGGAGATGATGGCATTGTTGAAGAGCGAATTAATAGAATGGAGCTGTCCATCAGATTGAAAACTAATATAAGTGGAAAGACAGATTATTAAATACTTGCAGAAGAATTGTTTTCATGTTCAGCCAGAGCTAAAACCAGAGTAGGATAAGAATATGAACTGAATTTTTAAAAGAAACAGACTTGCTTGACTACTTGCTGGTAAATAGGTTGGAATTGGAGTAGCAGAAAATGTATTGGAGAAAGGAAATTTATAAATAAGGTGTTGAAGAGAGTAGGCTTTTGAGCCCTCAGAAATCAGCTGTTAAAAAGGTGTGAACAAAGCAGCTATTTTAAAGGATGTGTGTACCAGGAAAGATCTAGCTGCCTGAAAAGAGAAAAAGAGAGAAAACACCAGAGGAAGAAACACATGAAAATTAATGTTTGAGGCATAAGATGTGTTCTAATAGAAATGAAGAGAGAAGAAAGGATTGCCAGCAAGACTAGAAATCAGAGGGTGTGGCAAACAATGAACTTGCATGTACCAGTGTTTGTTTGCTGGAGTCAGACAATTGCCAGAGCATTTGTGGTTTATGTCTTAGAACAAATGTCTGGGAAGAGTCCAGGCTTTGTCTTACTGAGTGTACAAACCAACTGAGATTAACTGATTACTGATGAACACAAGGCAAGAAACTTTTCCCCTGTACTTGCCAAGTGAGACTCTCCAAAGGTGGGTGTAGGTTAGCCAAACCTTTTAAGAGTCATTTATTTTCCATCTCAGAAGTTATTTAGACAAGGTAAAATGTGCTATTGAATGATACATCCTCGGTCAATCATAGACATGTCGCTTCATGCAGGGGTTACTGGGTACAATTCTGGCCTTTATGTCAAAGGGAATCTGAAAAGTCTATCTTAATGTTCCCTTTTAGTTTTACACTTCATTAACACAGAGTATTACATTTCATCTTCTTCATATGGAGACAGCCTTCTTTATAGAATGGTGTGTTCTCTATGTTCAGAGTGAATAGTATTTTATTACAGGAAAGGATTCTTACTGCATCCCTTTCTATTAGTGTGAACCCATAATTAAAAGGTATTACGTTAAGCAGGTGCACAATTAAACTCTAGGTGGGACAAAGCGATGGCACCTCAGCAAAATGATTCAAAGGAGGATGTGTGTGGGTGCCCAGACCTCCCTGCAGACCCACCTTATTCATCCCTGAATACACATCCTGTATGCAATTCCGTACCATAAGGAATAGCAATAAAGAGGCAGCTAAGCAAAAGTGGAAGCCAGTAACACGTGAAATGCATGGGTTTCTATGAAGCAGCAATTCCTGCCAACACTTCCAAGACTAGGATTCAGTTGCAGCCTTGCAGATGACATCTATGTAGGTCATTGTGGCTAATTATATATCTGAGATGCTATTTTCTTTCCTGAAAAGGTGCAAATAACTGTGAGTAGCTGAACACCTCCCTGAGTTGAAATTCCATGAGATAACAAGGTTTAATTACACTAAATACAAGTAATTTTAACCTTGTTAAGAGCCTACATGAACGGTAAGAAATATGGGTTTTATTCCTATCTTTGCTACAGCATTTCCTTCATTATGAGCAATTTTAAAATTTACTCTTGCTGACTAGTACTGTGTTTAAGGTATTTTGCACGAAGTGAGGTACCACTGTATGGGTTAAATACTTGTTCTTTCTTCTCCTGTATGTGTCATTTTATGTCTGTAACATGTGACTTAAGTCCTTAGTATAGGATACTAAACAAGCACAAAGTTTAGTAATACAGTAAAAGATTATGCTAACTAATATGCAAAAGTCAACCCTGCACTGAAAATAAGCATATGTGATAAAATATAGCTAACTAAAACTATAAAAATATATGAAACTGAAACTGATGCAAAACAGCATCTGTACCAGACATAATATACACTGCGACAGTGTAGCAAGGTTATTTTCATCAAAGAAGCATCACTACTGGAAAAATTAACACTGCAAACAAGAGCCCAGGAATAGCCTTGACCATTATGAACAGATTTTTTTTTTGCCTTGGGTTCATTTTGTTTCATTTCTAAAATAAAACTTTTTCAATTTAGTGCAGCTTAAGTTTTATAATTAGAAAATACTGATAATCATGTTACTCTTCTTAGTTGTTGCCATTTTAATTTTCATTATGTACCATGATTCATTATGTACCATGTATTTTATGTTGTTATGGAAATAATACTGAGAGATACTGCTCTTATGATATCTGCATGGTCTCCCTAAAAGGAGACATTTTAACATGCTAGCTACTCTCTCTCTGCATGCAGGAGAAAAGCTGAATGGGTCAGGGAGGCTGAAAGCAAGCTCCTTGTTCTTGAAGTTGGTAGAAGTGGTTTCAAGCACCAGCTAAGTGCCTGTATTATATAATAACTGCTGGCATACATCATCACAGGTATTTCATGCCATTCATTCCCTTTGGTTCTGTGAGTATCAGCGATTTCAGAGAATACAAAGTGATGCATGTGAGCTCCAGTATGCTGATAAAAGTCCTAAATTGCAAACCTTGTTCTTTCTTTCTGAATGCCTGTCCCCACCTTCACCACATTATGCAAGGATCTTTGCTTTCAAGACACAAAATAAAAGAGTGCTTAAGAAGTTCGATGCTATAACAATGATGAAAATCCTGCTTGTGAATCCCCAACTTTAAACTTTGCTCTCACTTCTCTTTTATATTAAGCATATCCATATCTCTAGTGTGGTTTAATGTCTGGCTCTGTGTTTACCCTTCTTGAAAAGTGTGGGCGCGGAGGTTGCCTTGTGAAAGCGGATGGCAGGGAACTCGGGGTAGAATTCTGTTATCTTTTTTTTTTTTTTTATTATATCCCAACTTTTCTTGATTAATCCTGTGCTAAAGCTAGAGGAGGATCTTTTATTTGCTTGGCCTGACTTCCTCATCCTAAAAGGCACTTTGATTTGCATGGAAGGAATGGCATTGGAAAGATTACACAGAAAGGGGCTTATATGAAGGAAAGCTGATTGAGAAAGTCTGGTCCTTTTAGTTTTGTATTATACATTAAATTAGTTCTTTACCCTTTATACTTCTGTGCTCTTGTATGAAATAAAAAGTTAAAAAGAAGCGTTTTTAATATACCGTAAATTCTCAGACACATTTTCCCCAAGAATGTGGAGCTTTAAAGCTGAGGATAGATCCAAGGAAGAGTTAGATGTCCTGTTGAGAGCTGAGGAAAGGTTAGCAAACCTGACCTCATTCCTGCTTCCCTTCTGGGTGTTAGAGCAAAGGACAGCAAGGGGTGGAGTGCACAGAGCAGTTGCTCTCAGCTGGATTGTTGTGGTTTTAGAAAGGAGGTCTTGATGGGTGGGTCCTGAACAATCCCCGGGGGAGCAACATATATTAGTAGAAGTAGGTAGACCCAATTTTTATAAAAAGCAATGATAGACAATAATGGTAAAATGAGATAAATCACCCTCAGCTGGTAGCACTAAAGGTCATTTGTGATTTAGTACTCAGAGTGGCTTTGGAAAGGCAATCCTATCCTCTTCATTAATCATTAAAAGTCCTGTATTGAATAGCTTCTTTGTCTGCAAAAATTGGGAGATGCAGAAATTTTTCTGTTTTCCCTCCTCGATGTTATTTTATTTTGTGGTTTTTATGTGTAACGCCCAAAGGCATAGCTTGTCCTTCTACTAAATCTTTCTCTAAAGTCTCTTATTTCTGATGCTGTTGTAGGATGACATTCTTGCCCCCTCCAACCTTTCATTGTATAAACGGCAAAGAGAAAAGAAGAGAAAAGAAGAGAAAAAGTGAGAAAAGGAACAGGAAGCGTTTTGTGTCCCAGCTTTGCACAGCACTGAAGCTCAGATCTTGTCTTGTGTCTAGCAGCAAGTCTTGTCTTGCTGCTAATGAAAAGCCTTCTGCCACAGAAGAGATATTCGCTGCCTCAGTGGGCCAGTGGCCTTCCTTCAAATTCATACAGTTGTTGAAGGACCCTCTTCCAGACTGCCCCTAGCTGGGTAAAGTATATTTTATTCTATGGGCAATGTAGATAACATACATATTTACACATTGATATGTTTTCTGGACCTCTGGGAAAATGTAAAACTCATAATTGTCCCAATAACATGGATTTCTGCTTAACACTGGAAACAATGCAAAAATATCAGTTTATTCTAGTGAAACGTAAAGAAAATAAATTAGGTACCAGATGAGAAAAATGAAGAGAGGATATGAATTTCATAATTACTTGAGACTTAAGCAGAGCTTTAGGTCTTTGTTAAGTTCATTTGATAGAGAAAAATAGCTAATTTTTACAACTTGTGAGAATAGGGGTCAATTTCTTTCCAAAACTTAACTTTTGTCTAGAGCTGCACATTTCCTTGGATAACCCTTTTGTCAGTGGCGATAAATATACTTCCAAAGATTTCCAGAGACTTTTAACTTTGATGAGCAGTTCAATCAACATACTCAGTTATGACATGACTTCTAATGGATTAGAGCTTTTTTTTCACATACAATTGGGATGTGTCTCTTCCTATAAACAGGTTAGAGAGAATAAGCATTTCTGAATTGTCACGACAATTTCATCTAAGTCTGTAAGCTGTTATAGCCTACAATTTGAGAACGATTTAATTATGTGAACATTGCAATGGTAATAAGGAAGACCGCTTATTGCTAGCTCACAGCAGAGATTATACATGATAGGTAATAAGACAAAGCTGGCAGACAGTAGTAAACTTGGTCCTGGCAATTCCCCAGTCTGAACCTGCTGGTTTTGGAGAAACATGGGCATGGGACTGTTTTCATGGCCCTATGGGTGCTTGTAGATGGAAGCCATTTTGGGAAGTGCCAAATGGTGCCATGAAGTCCATGGATATAGAGGATGCTTTGTGCCCCTTTGGGGCAAGACCAAGTGGACATAAGCCCTTAAAGCAGTATTTTCATAGGGGAATGTTTCACCTGGCCTTTATATGTGTATATACAGTCTCAAAGAAGTGACTCACTTCTAAACAAAGAATCAGAAGAAGCCCCCACAGAGGGCAATGGGATTTCAGCAGAGCCACATTGGGGCCATCATGTGCCTTTTTGGCTCATTTCTCTTGTTGCTTCTGTAAGGCCTTCCACTACTGTGAGACACTAATGGCTCAATATTCCTACCCTCTTGCAAGTGGACAGGATTAGTTTTTTACCACACCCCCCACCCCTCCCTCCACCAACAATATGAGAATAAGGGTGTTGCTGGGAAGATGAAGGAACGCTGATCCCAGACAACATGTTGCCTTCTGATTTGATCCATTATGCACGTCTCTGCCATCCAGGATCATAAAGAGACCAACTCTATCTTGTGTAAAAAGTGACTGATGCAGCACATATGTTGCAAGGCTCAATGCTGAGGCTTTTATTTGCACTCCTCTGCCCAGCTGCTGGCTCTGTAACCCAGGGTGGACTGTCAGGACACAGACATTTAAATGTGTATTTCATAGCTGTATTTTCAGTGGTTGTGTCTCAAAGTGGCCCTTTTGACTCTGGTGTTATCAAATGTCTTTTGAGCTTTGCACTCCTGGAGTGTGACACTGCCAACCCCTTCATAAAGTAACAGCTGTGCTCCAATGTCTGCTGGCCTCTTGTTCAATTTCTGTATCAGTAGATGACTCTGCTTCAGTAGTGTGTGTGAGAATTGGATCTGACTGCCTTTATTTCATTCTGTCATTGCCTGTTGCACCTTGGAAGGGATACAGGGCATGAGATTTTGTGGCTAGCATGCCACTTCACCACTAGTTTCCATTTTTGTTCTGTTTGATGTTAGCTCTTCATCAGTTGTTTTGGAAAAAACTATGTGCAATGAAAGACTTTCTATTTGCAATGTCATATTCTTGTTTGGAATCCATCTGAGAGCTGTGCCTGTCATAACTGACTTTCTAAATGAGAGCGAATTCACCTTTTTCATATTTTCACAGTGCCCATTTTCTTTTTTTTTTTTTTCTGATGTTTTGATGATTTGCAGATTAGGCACATTGTAAATCAGCAGTGAAATTCACTGTGCCCTGGGGACCACCATCTAAGGGTAATTTTAGGCCCTGGCACCCTGACTTAGCAGACGCAGGTGGATACAGCTGCTGTGCACACAAATGGTAAGCCTCTTGAGAAACAGCAAACAAAGCCAAGCAAGAAGGCAACACAACATATTGTTTCTGCAAATGCCTGAACTCAACAGAACAGTGGTTGTGAAAGTGTGCAGTATGCTGATTGAACCTGCCTGAATGTGTGTAATTGCACCCATTGTTCATTCAGTCAAAATGATGAAAGCTGGTCCATCTTCTTCCTTCTTCCCTCCCTTTCTCTCCTTTTGTAATATGTGACTTTTTCTGTACCTTCCTCTTTGTGTCCTCTTTGTAAATGGTCTTTGCCAAATGAAAATGCCACCTGGCATTAATGGTTATACTCTGAAATAACATTGCAGGCTGTAATAGCATTCCATGAGAAGTAAGCCATTATTTTTTGAAAATGTGTGTTCTGTACAAGACTAGGTAATATGCCAAAGTTCTTTGCCTCCTTGAATGTGGAACTCTGCTTCTGTGTTATCTCCATAATGCTGAAGCAACTACATGTTGCCACTGCTTATAAAATTTTCAATATATCTTGAATATTTTTATTTTTTTTTTACATTTAAAAATGCTTCTTCTTCCTGTTTATGTCAAAAAAAAAAAATGTCCAGAACTGTAAAATGACTGTACATGTGTTGCTGTTGGTGGGGAGGAGTTTGTCTTCTACATTGCTGCTAGGTTTTAAGTTCCTCTCAATGCTCTCTTATTGAGTTACGTTATCTCTCAGTTTTAAAGATTAATCATTAAGGCTTCTTTAGATAGCTTTCTGGTCAGACAGAACCTCCAACAGAAACCGCCAGCTGTATTATTTAAATCTTCTTGCCTCAGAAAGCTCATCTTCATAACTGTGTCAAAGAATTTATTAGCCTGAACTATGCCACATTTTGCAAAATATGCCAGACAATGGAAATACTATCCAAACTGAGCTTTTGTAAGTATGGTATGAACTGTGTCTCTGGGAACCTTTTCTCACTAAGCCAGTTTGTCAGCCATTCTTCCTAATTTTTGTGCTGTTCACAATGTTATTTGCTGGGGTGGGAGTTTGTAAACACTTCCCAAACTTCCAGATGGGACCACAGTCCCTTCCTTCTCTATTTCATATCTACCAGGGCTGATGCAAGACCCAAGTGAAGCAGGTAACTGGACTGGGGAACTAGTGTAGACCCATTGCCTCCTTTTTCTGTATCAGAGCTCTGTAAAGCAAGATTTCTTGCTGCTGGTGCCACTAGGGAATGGCTGTCATCTGTGGCATAGCAGGTATGAATGCCTGTGAGGAACTCAGTCTCTCCAGAGAGCCCAAATTACCCTTCCCAATAATTTAATGACTTAGCAGGAGCAGAAAGTGTGTTCTTTCAGCACTGAAGGTGAGTGTCAGGGGCCTTTTTCTCTTGCCTGCCAAGCAGTGATTGCCCAGGCCTATCCCTTCACCACGGGGCCACAGAGCTCAGTGTCATGGTGCCTGACACCATGACATGATCACCACGACATTCTTCTCTTCCATAAATGACTCACTTTTTGACTGCAGGCAAGTCACATTCTCTGTACCTCAGTTTCTCTGGGAAACACACTTTCCTTTTTGAGGAGGAAGTGAAGGCTGGTTAATATTTGACTAATGCTTTCAGAAACAGGGCTAATTATAATCTCCACTCACCCCTTCTTTCCTGTGACAGTACCATGAAATGTAATCAGTACCCACCAGCCACCTAGAACTACATAAAAAACCCTTGAAAGGTAAAATGTAACTATTGTGGATGCTAGAGGCTAAAAACTTTCAGAAGAGGTGGAAGCTGGTTTGGATATCTATTTTTTTGATGATGCTAGTAGCAAAATTATTCCGTGCATGCAAATGGTAAATGTAAACTTAAAAATGTAAACTCTAAATCTAAATGTTATCCAGGGTTATCCCTAGGAAAAACAAGTGAGGTTAAGGGTCCCTAAATGTCTGCATCCAGCAGTCCTAAGAAGATGACAGTATGAGAAGGGTGATGTAAGGACACTCTTACTCTCAGAATCAGAGCTGCTTCTGGTGGTGCACATGTGGACACTGTTAGTCAGGGTTGGGTTGGATGCCCTGTATTTTTAACTTCAAGATAAATCTTGCCTCTGAACGACAATTTATTTTTCATTTTGGTAAAAACCATCTAAACACATGCAATTAAGTCCTAATTTAATATCCCACAAAAGGAATCTCAATTCTTTTGGACCTCTCTTACTGTGTATCCACATGACCATATGTGAATGCAAACACTTTGTCCCTGAAATGAATTTTATGTCAATAGCATGTGTATGGGAACTCAGCAGATACTTGCTTTTACAATGAGGTGGGTGACAAGAAAATACTTATGATTTGGTAGAAAGAATGTAAAAACCATTTGTCAACTACTCAGTAAGGTGAGTCCTGGATATACTTAACAATTTGCTTTGATGGTGGTGTGCTTTTTCTAATTTATTGGATGCCTGCTTCCTTCATAGAGTAAATTATGTATCATTAATCTTGCTTGGAAGCTGGTACCTTCAAGATAATTTAGTGATTATTTTCTTAGATAATCTACCAGTTAGGAAAGTATGATGTGATCAATATAGAGAACTAATCTAGCTATCAATGATTTATGTGTGTACATGTACAATATATGCCACACCACACTTGACCTCTTCTCTCAAAGGCATTCACATTTGTTTTGGGGAGTGAAATATTTTATTTCACATCTTTTGGCACTCAATGTTGATAGCAGCTAAGATTTATAATGGCAAAGGAAGTACATTGATTGATTCCTACACTCATCTACCTAAACATTTCTAAAATGTGGGAAATTAGCACTGATTCTTCAATAACTTCCATGAAGCCAAAGCCATGAATCAGTGTGCACTGCAAGATCTGGGCCATAATCAGTGCTGGGAGGACAGATTGATTCTTGGCTCAAGAAAGCAATTAAGCATATGCTTAACTTCGAGCACATTTTATGCCTATGGCAATCAGCTACCACAAAACCCACGTGCCTTTGTGGCAGAGCACTGGAGACCTGAGAGGACAGTCCAGAGCCCGTCCTACTCACCTGGAAATCACAGGAATTTTCTACAAGAAAGACTGAAGCGTGTGTAAGGAGTGAGCTGGTGCTTGTTTGCCTGCTAGATAACTGTGTCCACATGCGCTCCTGCAGCGCATGGATGCCCTGGAGGTTTCCCTGAGCCTGCCAGGTGGGATGCTCCAGTGGGACTGCCTAGCAAACTTGTTCTCAAACAGAGCCTGGAGACCACTGTTGCAAACTTTACAGGGCCAAACATTATGGTCTTAGGATGCAGCAAAGATGAAACTCTGTTTTCCTGGAGGCAGAGGCTATTGAATCAGACTCTGTTCAGCAGACCCTCAATCAGCTTCAGGAGCTAGCAATATTCTTTCCTTCCAGCTTGGTTGCATTTCTAACCTGATATTCCTGTTACAGTAATAAAAAAGGGAGATAGGATCTATTTGCTTTTGGTGGAAAAAGTACTTAATGAGAAAGTAAAGTGGTTTGGAAAAAGCATGGTTCTGCCTGTGTCTACTCCCAGACGCAAGATTTTGAAAAAACTGGGTAAATAAATATTTCTTTGATGAAGTCCATTTTCACTGCCTTCTGTGAATTTGCTGGTCCAACTTGGAGCTGGAAATATAATTGCTACTGCTTTCCAGTGGCAGATATTTCTGTCATGGTTCTAAACCAAAGGCATATTTTAGTTGGAAGTCTGTTCTCAGGAGATGTTCTGGCTGATGAGATGGAGAAATCAATGGTGTAATGCTGCTGAAATGAAAAGGCAAATACCTGTTCTCTGTTACCTTCATTTATACCATGTGGGGCATGCTCTGCCTTCTTGTTCCATGGAAGTGTATAGTTCAAGAGGTAAGAGAAATAACTGAACTTTGGATAGTCCAACTGAAGTTGATTTTTGAACTTTTAAGGTTTACTTATCACTGAAGCTAATGTGTTCCAGAAAAAGCTGCCTCACTTTGTGACCTCCTAATGACTAACTATTCTGCTCTTGTTCATTTTTTATTTCACACTTCTCACCTTTGTATTTGGATGCCAGTGAGACGAACGCCTTGAAAAGTGATTGAATTCAAAGGACTCCAAGTTTTTCCCTAACTTTAGTTTTATAGAAACCTATTTTTTGCTCCAGTTATCTGGCCTCTAGGAGATTGCTTTCTGACAGTAACCTGGGAACACTGCAGCCTATTATCCTACAGGATCAAAGGACATGTTTTTTTGCAATGGAGCCTTTTCCAATCTTATATCAACTATAGTAGCAGAGAATCTGCACACAGAGAGCTGAATCTATTTGGGCTGTAGGATGTAAAGGGTTATTTCATTATTTTTTCACCTTAGAAAATGTAGCTTGAAAGATGGCTTGGGTCATTTCACAAGACATAATGGGCTAAAAATGTATACATCACTTTGAGATATATAGACAACATAGAATTGCAGAATAATTCAAGTTGGAAAGGACATTTAAGATCATTGAGTCCAACAATTTACCCAGCACTGCCAAGTCCACCACTAAATAATGTCCCTGAACACCTCATCTACACATCTTTTAAATACCTCTGGGGATAGTGATGCCTTTTCCTGGTCTTAAAATCAAGAATCAAACATGGTTAGAAGGGAAGAAGGGGTTTGACCTCTGTATTTATTATAAGGATCCTTATGTGCACCACATCCAGGTGGAATGCACCTCAATGCACACTGCAGTGCACACCCCGATAGATCACGTATAGCATTATAGGTCTTACTAATTAGCATATCTATCAAAGATTCCCCAATGAGAGGCTCGAGTGAGCCCCTCTCCCGGAGGAACCTTCCCCCTGGATGATTCTATCTTAGTTTACAAAATGTGTTCTGGAGAGGACCTTGGTGTCTGGGGCTTCTAAGATGTTTTGTCTCCTAGCTTGACAAGTAAGTCTAAGAATGTAGGCTAAAAACCACTAAGAATACAAAAGCTATAAAAAGGTATATAAAAGGGGTATAAAAGAAAAGGCAAAAAATCATCATGGCATCAATAGTGACTCAACCACTTCCATGGGCAGCCTGTTCCAATGCTTGAAAACCCTTTCTGTGAAGAAATTTTTCCTAGCAACCCATTTAAGCCTTCCCTGGCACAACTTGAGGACAACTTTCCTCTCGTCCTATTGCTTGTTACTTGGGAAAAGAGATTGACACCCACCTTGCTACAAGCTCCTTCAGATAGTTGTGGGGAGAGATAAGGTCCCCCTTGAGTCTCCTTTTCTCCAGGCTAAACAGCTCCAGCTCCTTTAGCCACTCCTTGTAAGACTTGTGTGCCGGCCCTTCATCAGCTTTGTTGCCAGCAGGCAGGTTTCCAGCCTCTCTGTCCCCAGCCTGTAGCACTGCATGGGGTTGCTGTGACTAAAGTGCAGGACCCGGTACCTGGCCTTGTTGAACCTCATGGAGCTGGCCTTCGGTTTATAACAGATGTTATCTGTTATGAAAGAGACATTGTATGGCCACCTGCTGCCTAGTGTAAAGAGCATGGGGCAAGGCCTTTCTCTCAAAAAATGGCAGATTTGCCTGGATGCGTACAGGATCAGATGGTCTTTGCTTTTATCCAAAACCACCCAGATCCTCCTGACTTCTGTTCACTTGCTCTACATGCTTAAATTTTCCTTAATGCAGTTTTCTAGGAAAAAATATCTCTTGTTAGTCATGCCTAGAAATGCATTGAGCAGAAGGTCAGTGGTGCTGAGATCTGAAGTACAGTTGTTACTTCACCTATCTGCTCCTTAATGACTAATGCAAGACATTTTTGGAATGCAGCAAGCACATGGATTCCTACACCAAGACGAATGTTTTACCCTACATCCTTTTATTCAGTGACTTAGTCATAAGAGCTGTCACTTCAGAGAGCTGTCACTTCAGGGAGACTGAGATTAATTTTCTCTCTGCCTGAGAAGGTTTGAAGCTGCATCTCCCACACTAATGGTCTGAATATCAGTCAATTAAATATCATGGGGCGAATAATCTCTTTTTTCCCTTGAAACTCTACCAGTTCATATAGAAAAAATAAACAACTGTGAAAGTCTGGATGGGGAAAGACAAGGACATTACTGCTTCAGAATTACAAAGCTACAGGGGAAACGAAAAAAGTATTTGGCTTCAGTTAACCTTATGCGTATATTCACTGAAATTATACAGACACTGGAACTCAGGTCTCCCCTTTGCCAGATGGGTGGTGCAACCATCTGTGTTTCTGTGGATTTCATAAGACAAAAAAGGTCCTAAAATGTTGATGTTGTACAATGCTTGATTCTGGTTGCAAGGGCCAACTACCTTTGAGAATCTAGTACTGACTTTTTGCAATAGCTAGGGTGTTTTATAGTTAGTAATTATGGAAATTATCTATTATAATTTGCATTTTTATATACTTCATTCTCTTAGCTGAATAATTGTAGCCTAGGATTTAGTTATCACAAACACATATCCTTCTTGCCTCTAATTTTAGTCTGTTCTACTACACCTGTCTCTCATCTGCTCTGTTCATCTCAGTCACAATATGATTGGAATGTATTTCATGGAATCATATAATGGATTGGGTGGGAAGGGACCTTAAAGATCACCTAGTTCCAACCCCCTTCCACTAGGCCAGGTTGCTCAGAGCTCCATCCAGCCTGGCCTTGAACACCTCCAGGATTCACAGCTTCTCTAGGCAACCTGTGCCAGTGCCACACCACACTCACAGCAAAGGTTTTTCAACAAACATGTAATCTTAACCCACTCTCCTTTAGTTTGAAGCCATTCCCTCTTATCCTGTTACTACATGCTCTTGTAAAAAGGCCTTGTCCATCCTTCTTGTAGGCTCCCTTCAGGTACTGGAAGGTATTTGTCTTCTATACCTTTCTGTTACTAAGATTTCTGACCTCCATGTCAATGACTACTTTGTTCTGTGAGCTGTTTCACTTTGTATACCATTCTCTAAATCTTCTTGGAAGCTATTTTTTTTTATTTTTCTTGCTGTTTCCCCCTTGTTTAATATGCTCTTAAAATAGAATAAAACCATGTTGTAGGGCGACTAATTTTAAGCAACATCTCTTTCCTCTTGAGATCATTATTTTTATAAACCCTTTTAGAATATAAAGTGAAATATAAATATAAATATAAATATTTTTTATAATCGAAAGTGAAAAATCACTCTAAAGGAGAAGCTGCTAACAATGCAGAACAGGAATTTTTAACTCCTTCACTTGCAACTCAGCCAAATCTGTAGTTGAAAAAAAAGTGCTGAAAAATCTTCTGATGACAGGATATGCCATTAAACTTCCTAATGACTTCATTTTCTTATCAATGTGGGAGACCTACAAAGACAGGGTTTTGTTTCTCTCCTGTTTGATTTTCTTGTGCTTGGCTTAACAGTGCTGACTGATACACAACTTACAAAATTTTTGTTTTAAGAAGAGGCATTCCCCCCTCAAAATAGCTGAATATTTTGAACTCTCCAAAATATATTAAATTTTGCTATGTTGTCAGTTCTTGCTGAATACTAGTAGAATAATCTGCCTCTGGCACTGTTACAGTTGTGAAAGTAATGTTCTTGAGATCTGAAGGTAAACAAAAACTGATTGCAACTGTTGAGCAACATCTGCAGCTCTTGGAGAGTAGAACAAAGAAGACAGCAACAAGAGTCATACTATTTATTTCCCTTTAAATTTCTTTCTGAAACCAGAATGTGCATAGAAAGCTTTTTGTTTTTTGTAGGTGGTGTCCATTACAGCTGCCAAAGTATAAAATTATGGAGCTAAAACTCTTTGCTGAAATGATGTCCAAGACTAATTCATCTGTCACACGGCATCCTACATCTGGAAATGAAAAAACTGTTTATTGGAGAGTCCTCCACGGGTAGGTTCACTGCAAGTGATTGGCATATGAAGAAAATTCTGACATACTAAAGTTAGGGAGTACTATCTCTGTGTAGAAGTTATTGCTGGGAGGCATATGTCTCATTCAAACCTGCTGGGCTATATACTGTTAAATCTGGAAAGGAACAGGAGTATGATTATGAAAATGAAGCTAGATACCTGGGAACAAGCAAGCAGCAATTTTCCTGGGATATGACATTGTAAGTGCAGAGCACTCAATGCCAGCCAGGTGGAAGGTTGTAGTAGCTGTTTAAAATCAACTGGGTTTAATCAGTCAAGCAGCACATTTTTGGGAAATGTGATTTTGTTTTCAAACTAGGTTGGACAGCAGGTTCCTCTATAATATATTCAACAGCATTGCCAGCCTCCAGCCATTAGCTGTGGATGGATTTGCCCTGAATTACCATGGTGATCCCAAGGTTCAGATTTCAGCCTTATGTATTTATTATGAATAATATTGTGTATAAATTTCAGAGTTTGGCAAAATTTGGAGCTGGGTGTAGGGATGCTGGTAATTTGAGTTACTGTATGAATCTAAGCTATAGTATGTCTGCATAGGGGACAAGGAGTGGAAGGAATCAAAAAGTTCTTGAGGTGACACTGTATCACTGGCATCTTCCTTCACCCCTCTGCCTTTGTGAGTTGTTGATGAGCAGTAATGAAATGGGCGTCACAGTGCTGATACAGACACAACAACCTGTCTCTTCAGCAACGCTGCTGGGAGCAGTATGCTGCTACTGGCACAAGGGAATTCCTACTCTACATTAGGTTCCCATAACATACCAACACCTTCACAGTCCCAATTTTTGATTTCAAGATGATCAGTGGTCTGAGCCTGATAACCAAAGAGTCACCTAAAATTTCAGGACGAGAGTACTCAAAGACTTCTTTTCTCTGTTAGAGATAAATTATACGCAGCAAGAGTGAAACTTGCTTGTGTTGGAAGTAGAATTGCTGCTGTGTCAGACTGTGATCATAATGGACCTCAAAACCATCTCAAACATCACTAAAATTTATAAGGGTTTGCTGCTTAACCACCTTTGGTAAATGGCAGCTGAAATACAGAAAACCTTTAATAAGTAACTAAACAATAAACCAACTTGAAAACCTCATCTTCTCTGAGTAGTAAAGAAAGAAGCAGAGAATCCTCTTTGACAAGTACCAGTCATGTGCAAGTGCCAGAAGGGTGCTTCTAAAGCATGCAGCAAAGCTATGGTAGAAGAGGGAATTTAACAATCTGAGCAATGTAATGTCTCACATTTCCCATTTATTTCCCTTTTCAATTTTTAAGATTAAATTCAAGGGATGTTCTGGTTGAAAAGTTTTTGAGCAAGATCACTTACTCCCTTTCCTAAAATATTCTTTTCTAGGATAAGTCAGTCTAGTTTTAGTCTATCTCCAGTACCATCTGGACTGTTGGCTATACTGGTAGTTGGTAGCAGGTCTTTGTAGCAAGTAACAGAATAAGCAGTTCATGACACCCAGTTCAGAAAATCCTATTTTCTAAGATAGAAATTGTGCAGGGAAAAAATCCTTCCAGAAAGCGGAATTCCAGATTCTGAGATTTCAAGATATTTGCATTCAAAGAATGCGGAAGGCATCTCTTCATGCAGCCTCAGACTTGGAAACAGTCAGTGTGGTCCTACACATGACTATGACACAGCAACTACCTAAGCTGCTGTGCAACAAAGAGAATTGCATATGCAGAGACTAAGAAAGCCTGAAGAAAATGGTAACTCTCATAACTGCATCCCAGGATATAAGAAGGAACCCATGCTAGATACTTTCCAGCTTGTAATAGAGATATATAATAAATTATTTTCAGAAGATTTCTAATCCTGTAAGATCAGGGCTGGGTTAGACAAGATCCAAGGACAAAAGACACTGAATTAAAAGGCAATTGAAAAAAGAGCTAAAGAATAGGAAGCTGAAGCCAAAGCCCCAGCAGAAACCGCTTTTGTTCTCATAGCTGAGGGCAGAGTCAGTGATCTTTCCTGATAATAAAAAGTAAACAAAATAAAATGTGACAACATATTCCTCTTGACAGATGGTTTAAATTTTAATACATCCTGCTGATGTTTAAGGGCTAGGGAGACTTTTTACTGTTTCAGCTGCCAAATCAGTGTGAACTCTTAAGCATATATCTTTTCAATTTTCAGTTTTCCCAACTGTAAGATGGAGACAATGGAACTGTATCTTTTTACACAGTTTTCTTCAGCAACTGAAGATAAGTGAAGGTTTCTGTGGATCTTGTGAAACATACCAAATTGAATGTAAATGCTTTTCATGTTCTTAGATACGTACATTGCTGGTCAATGGGGACACACAACTACTGTGTCACTTTTCTCTGGTACAAGAACTGAGAAAGACCACTTCTCAGTCAAGCTTCAAACTGTCTCCAAGTGCTTCGTGTCATGGGACAGATTTGGACTCGGGTTCTGGATCTACCTCATTTTAATGTAATAAACAATTTTTCTCCAAACAGAAGTCTGTCTAGAGCCACAAACATTGAGCTGAGTTTCAAGATAAGTAAACAGAGGGGAAGGTACAAAACCAAACCTCAATATATCCTATATCTAGTTACTCACACAGCCATAGAAAAGAAACCTATGTCTCTGCATTCTCCTCAGTCTGCCCCTCAGGCTGCATAAGATTCCTCTAATTTTTCTGTCTCCCTCAGTAGAGCTAGTATTGTTCATCTTAGGCTGAGCTCACAGACAAGCTTCCAAAATTTCAAAATAATACTTGCAGCAACTGCAAAAATGCATTAATAGCAGGTGTTTCATAGTTTTTTGGTTAAATTTTTGGTGTGCTTCATTAACTTCAGAATAACAACACTGTCAGTCTTTTTAGAATATTTTCTTCGTAAATCATGTCCAGCTATAAACTAATATGTCCTGATAAATACACCACTTCCCTGAAAAATCTTAAAGACCTTTATCTCCATGAAAAATGCGAGATTACATTCCAGTCATTAGACACATTGCTTTGCTTTTCTGAGTTTTAACATAGCTGATGTCTGATTCAGAAAACAAACATATAATTTGGTTTTGCTGTCATCAATTTCTCTAGCACGTGAACAATAGGATTTCAGTCCACTCCTACACTGCTAAGAAAATTTGTGCCAGTTAGGGTAAGTAGTATGATATGAATCTACTTTCCCCTGTATTTTCAGAGCTGCAGGTACTTGTTTTACTTTGCCATTAGCAAGTTTCACTTTGGAAACTGTCGGTATTGATTCAGTTTCTATTAGCAATATATGAGCCCAGCTGGCACAAGAGGTGCTTAGATCCATTGTGGAGTAAGAGTTGAGATCCTTGGGCTGATGTGACCTCAAAGAAGCAAGATAGATAGATTTGAACCTTTTGCACTACAGCAGTCCATTCCTCACACCACAAGCTGCATAAGTCAGCATGATGCCATGGGGAATATTACTTTTCCATCAGAATCTCAGTATTTGTCTTGTGGTGCATCCTCTCAGACACAGCTGCTGCATTTCACTTTACTTGTCTCCCTGGCACTTTGTTCTTTCGAAAGAAAATTCGTATTCCTTCTGATCTTACTGACAGATGGTGTGTTCCATTTTCTAGTATTATCAGGCATATAATCTCAGTGGCAAAATTTCCCATTGATTTAAATGCACTTCAATATGACTAACTTTTCTGGTGGAATGTGTTCCTGATTTTCAGAATTCCAGGTGTCCAGTTGCAGATGGGAAATGTTCCTAAAAAGGTTTTTATAACTGCTCATGAAAATGATAAGCTAAGGGTTGAGATTCTGGAGTAAAGCCTATCAGAGTGGAAAAAACCCCAAAGTATGATCAACATTAAGAAGGCTCTAGATCTACCCTATTAAAAGCAGACAAGTCAGATATGTATTTTCATTTCAGTGATGAAATGCGATTAACTATATTTGAGCTCAGAAATCTCAGCTGAGTAAACAAAGGTCTTCCATCAGATCTTCATAGTTCATATTCTCATTTTCGAAGGACCCATATGGATTTGCAACAGAACTACTAAGATTGTTATGCATGAAGACTGAATGAAAATGCATATTTATAAAAAGCATCAGAAGAAACAATACAATTAGAAGAACGACATGAATTGTTAAGCAAGGAAACAATTGTTTTTAACTAAAATCTGAAAAATGTGTATTTGCATCAGGACAAGAAAGCTGTTGCTCTGATAAAGCCACAACAGAGATGACTTCTCAGCAGAAGGCTTGTGCTCTAACAGCAGGAGAAAGGCAACAAGGTACAACACACTGTGTGCCATTTCTTTCCCTACCTTTTATCCCAAGAGGAACTTGGTCTAAGATTTGTGGGGAATGAAGCAAAAACATATCTTGAGGTAAAAGGTTGTGATACCTCCTGTTGCTCCAGCTGGGTCTGAAATAACCCTAGGTGATGATGCTTCTAGACTTATTCCTTGGGGACAACAACAGTATTTAATAAGCCTGTCTTTATGAGGAATTTTTCCTTCTTGCTAGTCTATAGTCCCCTGAAATCAACCACACTATCATATTTAAAACTCAGTAAGACTTTCATTGAGGGGAAATAACCCATAGAAACTCTTTGCATTCAGAATAGTAAAATCATGCCCTGATCAAAATTAACTCTCATAGGTAAACATCTCCTGATTTTATATGGATCTGAAATTTGGAGCAGAATTTTATGTATCAAATAATTATTTTGCTGGAGGTTCTTTAGACTTCTTTGCTCTCTTCATCTCCGTGAACATGACTGCCAGCTTAGTCACCATATTATGAGTGGGTGACCTGAGGGGAAGATGTTTCATGGGCATTTTGCACAGAAAAAATGCTCAATTTTCTCTTCCAAAAGTGAGATGATGACTCTGTCTGCAAGACTGGATGCTCATTTTCACCAACCATTTCTTTAGGGGATAAGTAGCCATTCAGTTGAGTGTCTTTTAACGTTGTTAATCCAGTTAAGTCCTTGTGCAAAGGAGCCTGACAATAATGGCTAGCCCATCTGAAAACCACCCATAATTGTCAGGATCTGGCAAAAGGCTGCTTCAAACACACACTGGCTCGCACCCTGCAGCTGACAGGTCTTCCCTTAAAGCTCCCTTTCTGCACATCTTTCTGACTTGGTTTATTTTGTCATGTCAAGTAATGTCATAGCTGTGACAATCTTGTTTCCAAAGTCTTTAGCACTCATTCCTGACCAGTTTATCTCAGAAAGCTCTTTGCATCCCCTTCAATAATTTATTAACTATAGCTAGTGTCTACAAAAGCTGTCATTTCACAGTGTTTAAGTTTTGTATGATGTTATTATAGCCATAAGCTACAAGGATCATGTACTGGGAAAGATTTTCTGATATGAAAATCAGTTTTTGCATAATTCAAATGTTCTGAAGAAAAAGATGATTAAAAAATTTTGTTCTGGCTTCCCTCATCACCAAACATACTAATTGCTGTAATGTAAAAGTAACTGAAGTAATTATTGTAATGTGTAAATGTATATTACATTGTGAAATATTTTAACTTTATTCAGTGGGCCTAAATTGAATAATTTCAATAGAACTTTGAACTGCATTTTTTATTGCCTTTTGACTGTTGTGTCCTTCATTGGACCCATTACTGCTGGAAATTATACATGCTGTATAAATGTATACATGGACCCTTTAAATAAACTTGTTTATTTAATACACCTGGTTGCAGGTGAGTAGTTGGAAATAACTTCTGCAATTCAGACCCTGCTCCTCTGGTTTGAGGAGGCCAATGTAACTGTCGAAGAGGTGGTGCTGGTCAAGGAAGGACTATGTAACAAGCCTCTGGAGAAATGTTTTCTGAATCATGTTTTTGGATGTAAGTATATAAAATCTACCTAAGCTCCATGCTGCAGTACTGGTGACTTGGCAACCACTTCTATGTTGCAAATTTGCTTACAGCCTACCTACTTAAAATGCTGTATATTGTAAATGCTGTTGCTTGCCATCAATATTTTTGGATGAGTATGTAAAATGTAGACAGCTGCATATTAAAAAGCCCTGTTATGAGCTAGTTGGAACAGATTGCTGTTTTACAGAAGTTCGCTGTGCAAAACTGAAAGAGAAACTGGACATTGAAAAAAGGAGACTTGCTAGACTTCTCAGCTCCTATGATTACAGGACAATGTACCCAAACCAAAATATCCCATGTCAGGAACAAGGGATTGTATTCATAAATTCAAGTATCTGCAGTGTGGGTTTCCATACCTGAGCTGGTTATATAAACTTTTATAAACGTATTAATCTGACTTGAATGTGAAGATTAGAATTTATTATTAAACTGAAGGCTGTTGGCAAACTATTTGATCAGACCAGTCACAGTGTAAACTCTAATGAGTGTATATGGACAAGGTTTCCAGTGATCATGAAGTGGTTGCAGACAACACATAGAGATGTCAACGCGTACCTAAGTTCCTTTGCTTCTTACAAATATATGTTGCATATGCCAGATCATAAAATTCAGTGCTGAATAGATCCTTCAAATTTTCTGGAAGGTTAGTGCTTATATTCATCAGAGGATGTCAAAGAAATTTGCAGGCACATACTATGGCTATAAGTATTTCCCATGCCATATGACTGGGAGTAGTGGTGGTAAAATCCTCAAGAGGTTAACATTATAACTATTTACACTGATGCAGTCATCAGAAATACACACATAAGTACAAAGCAAAATAATTAAACCAACCCAGATTACTGTGTGTAAATCAGAGTCTACATCCGCAAAACCTGGGCACTGTGGCTGTCACACAGCCTATCCTTGGCAGCTGTAACGAGACATCGTAGGGGGAGCACAGGGCTGAAAATTGCTAGGGTCAAATTCAGTACATCCTCCTTCAGGCAATCCTTCCCATAGTTCCTTTTCAGTTCTGCAGTTTTTAAAGCAGATGTGCAGTTTGTTGGATCCTCATAGGTGCTCAAGGCAGTAGATACATCTTGCAGTTGGTCTTTCTTGCACAGAAGTTTATTTGTCATTTGCATGCTGCACTGTATCAACTTTTCTTTTCTTGGTATGCACTGTGCAAAACATCCTCAGCTCGAGCAGATCAGAGAAAGTAAACAATTTCCTCAAAGGCACAAAAGGAAGTGGTGACAAATCTGAAAAAAGGACTGAATATCCAGGCCCTCCGATCCCTTTGCAATAACTTTTTGATAGCATTCTTTTCAGAAACTGCTCCAGTGCCACAGTTTTTAGGAGAGGAGCTGTATGCCAGACGGAAAGAACTTCAATTAAAAAATAGAGACAATCAGCTCTTTATGTTTTCTTGCAGGAAAGCTTAATGACATATCTCAAGTTTTCACATTTGTGTAGCTTAAACTGGTTAATTTTTCTCCATATAAAGCAAGATATCAAGAGCTTGACAGTAATGAAACATTCATTTTCTTTATCTTTTTACAAGGCAGACAATTAGTAATTTTATGGTTGAAAAAGCTCGTTTTTAAACCTTGCATGAGGATGTTATTACTAGACCTATTCTGATGTCAACTTTGTTGAAAAATAATGAATGTGACATTCTGAATCTGCTCCCTTCTGAAGGGGGAAAAATCCTTCAAAACAAACAAACTGAAAAACTCTTTTCAAAAGGTTTGCAAGTCTTGTACACTTGCTCTTTTGATTTGTCAAGACAGCTACAATGTATACTTTCTCACTAAATTTATGCTTTGCATAACTGGCCTTTCTATGGCCATCTTGAATATCTTTTCTTCATTGAGTGGAAAAGCTCCTTTCTTAACCTTTCTCTTTTGTGTTGGCTCTTCCAGTGCCATGCTGCGCTGAAAATTCATCAGCTCTGGTTTGAGCAGTCATTTTTGCAATTGATAGCCAGGTATTACACAAAAATATAGAAATGACTGTTCAACTGAAGACCTTTTTTCTCCTCAAATGTGGTTCATGAGTTTTCAGGCCTTGTTTGACATCAAGAAAAGTGCTACATTCAATCTCTGAGAGTGTCTACTTCAAAGGCTTAAGCAATTTTTACTTGGCACTCTCTCCTCTAAAGTTCTCTTCCAAAAACCTGAGAAAATACTCCTCTGGGATTTCATAATAAGTCTTGATTTTTTTTCCCCGTCTGTTTCTATGCCAGGCAAATAGGACCAAAGTGATGCAACATAAAATTTTATCAGAGGAAAAGAAAAGGAATAAGAGTAAATAATCATAATAGGAAAATACGAATGATAAGATTAAATTCCTGCCAGGGCATTCTAAACTACAAAAAGTCAATGAGGTATCTGGCTATTACTTTTTGGCCTTGTAAGTGAGGTTTCAGAGTTGATTGCTTCAGTTTGGAGAACATCAAACTCCGAGCAAATCTTAACCTGCAAACCATACCCAGAACCCTGTGCCTTTTGATATCTGAACAGTGAGCTTCTCAGGGGGAGTTCAGGCTGCTTCAAAGCTGCTTGTTTTGTCTCCCAGCTGATGGTTGTGTTCTCCTTCCTAAACTAAACAAGCACTCTAGGATCTTTGAAAAGACAAATATTTATTGAAATTATATTTGCAAAGTGAATGTAACTTAATAGCATTGCAGATTTTGTTGACCTGTGCTGTGCAGTTCCTCTTGCCATGGAAAGAAAGGTTTACTAGTATGTGTATTCTCTGAATGGCTGTCAGTGCTCACTGTTTGAAGTGGGGGCTCAGTCACATGGAGAGAGTTCTGCTATATAAGCTAAGGCAAACCATGCTTCTGAATTTAAAAGAGAAAACTCTTTAATTTCAAAGTAGTAGTTGAATGCTTAACCTGAAGGAGACTGTCCCTTAACTCCTTGCAGACAGTAATTTGAAAGCTTGATTTTTATTTTAGTTATACCTCTACACCCGCACTCTTTTAGCAGAATTACTGAATGAAAAAAACCTTTTCCTCGTTCTTTATTTTGACATGATGCCTGGCCCTGAGCTCACTGACATCTGAAGGTGTTTGAGGGCTGTGCTTTCATATTTGTGTTCTCTGTGGTCTGCATGCTCACAGGCACTGGCCTGACAGCTGCTGTTGTGGCAGGCTGTAAAGCACGAGATGGGTAGATGCCTTGCTGTTATTAAGGTTCTGAACTACTCATTGTTGATAATTTAGCTTTGAGGGTATGTACTTGAAACTTTGTGGGTTTCATGGGATGTAATACCAACACTATGAACCCCAAAATGAGGGCAAAGGTGTTAAAGCCATTTGTGGCCAGCACCCCCTCATGCAGTTGTGCAGCTCTATCATAAGCCACAGCACACCATGCTTAGTCAGACAGTTTCAAGTTCACAAAGATCATTTCTATGATGACCTCCATTAAACTGATTTGTAGAATGTTTCATTTTTTCACAGCTTGGACATATCTTATAAATTACAGGAGTCAGGACCTGTTATATCATCATAGTGGCTTTCCTGCAGAGGGAGGTTTGAAACAAATGTCTTCAGTGCTATGGGGATCCTTTTATGATCGCGAGCATCAGCATGTAGTAGTCTCCTTAAAATAACATTACGACTTTCATGATTTTTCCTTTGTTGTTGCCTTTTAGTATTTCCCTGGAGTTGCTTGCCCAATTCCAAACTGCCATGTTTTACAAGGGTCTCATGCTGCCCCCTCCAAGAGATGCAGTATTGTGCTCCTGCTGTGTATGCTACTAGCCTGTGTTGAGCTCTGGTTTTGAGTTTAGAAGAATGCCTGCTTTCTCTATTAACCATTAAAAATAAAAATCTGTTTCCCTCTTGCATCATACCTCAGAGGAAAAAAAAAAAAAAACCTTCAGTTTTCCATGCAATACTCCCTATAATTATTTGAGTTGGTTCAAAATGGTTAGGAACCTTTTTACTATTTTGGACATGTTCTTTTTTTTTAAGTTAGAAGCTATATCATGAGGAAAATTATATCCATGGTAAGAAGTACCAAGATCTGTCAGCACTGGTATTTGCAAGCCATTTTTTCTATACTGTCTGGATGAGGATTTTGGTTATAAGTTTAATGTAATGTTTAATGTAATGCCCAAATAGGGTATATAGGACTTTGTAATGATCTGAAATAAGATATCCACTTTAAACAAAGCTTGCCATTATATCCGTTATATACAATGAGACATCCATTTTAGACAAAGTTTTCATGACACAAAATGTCAGCAGAAGTTTAAGAACAGTGAAACTGTTCATATGGGAAAAACTGACAAAAAATTTGGGATGTTGACTGACAAATATTTATTGTCACACTGAGGAACTGAAAATATGGAAGGATAAGAAATGGAAATTAGATTAGAGAATCTCCTTATTACCTTTCATGTTCACTGTCATCCACCATGACATTCAGGTGCTATATCAATAGTGTGACGGATATGAAAGATTGTCATTTCAGCTAAGAATAGTATTTTTAGATGTCTGAAGCTGTTTTTAGTTTGTCACTGATGTACAGCTGGAATTGCCACACTGATTTTTCTCTATTTACTTCAAATTCACACCTGCATTTCCCTGTGAGCAGGTGTGAATGCTTCTTTTGAAGAGAGCAGCTGTGAAGTCCAGTCTTTGGCTACACCTTGTGCAAAGCGGCTCTCATGAGAAAGCGCGTAAATGAAAACGCTGGGAGTTTGTTGCAAGGCCTGGTGCGTGCAGAAGCTCCTTGCTCTCAGAATAACAGGCTGTCGCACTCTCGTTAAGTGGCTACCAGTGCCAAGGATCGTGACCGGTCTGTGGAGTGCAAACTAATTATCGCCAACAATTGTGTCTGCTTATTTCTCGCATGAACGGATAACATCTTCAGCGGAGCTGGTCACATATCATCACTCAGGTTTAAGGGCTGTTGATTGGACAGGGGATGGTTTGTGGCTATTCATAAAGAGGAAGAGTGAAAATATGGCCAGTTTCACATTTTATAACTGCATCTGCAGTTCCAGGGTAATTACCTACTAAATAAGATGCAGCGGGTGAAAAGTGCAAAATGTGGAGGATGCAGAATAAAGAAATGCCTTGATCCTTACAGATGTTTTAGGTGCCTCTTCCCATAATTAAAGCAGGTCTCTGTCAGCTACTAAAATGGTCTACCTGTACTGTACTAGTTTGAAAACAAACCAGTGGGAGGCACCAAGTCAGAGTAACAATTTAATAAGGAAATTAAAAAATAAAGGCAGAAATAAAGTGGTTCAAACTGAGAGAGTCAGGATACAACCTGATACCCTGTTAGTCAGAGTGGTGGTAGCAGTTCGATAAGATGGTGGCTGCAGTCCTCCTGAAGTGGTGGATGTGGTTCTGTTGAAGCAGTGACCCTGTAGAAAGGGGCTGCTCTTCCTTGGAAAGTCCAGTGGTGGCTATGTAGCCCCTGTCCTCTGGGAATCCAGTGGAAAGGGTTTCTGTGGTCGGAATCTCTGATGATTTCAAGGATGGAATACTTGGTTCCTCGTCCTGGGTGGAGCATCTGGATGGGATGATGAGTCATAAGGCAAGGCGTTGATGGGCCGGTTAACAGAAGATAGTCCGGAGGGAGGCGGCCAGGAAACACTGCCCCACCTGGTTTCAACCACTCATGAGGATGGCAATAGAATACACTGCAACTTAGGACACTGTACAAAATGCTGAGTAACTCCTACAGTTAATTTTTCAGCCTCTGTTTCCAGACTGTTCATAGGGCCCAGTTCTGCAAGGTACTGTGCTTTCTTGGGACAAGCTGACTCCACACGGACTCAAAGGCACATTCTAGAAATAAGTTTAAGAACTTTGTGAGCAATGAGCATGGTGCAGATCACCAGGTGTAGATAGGCACACAGTGAGCGTGGGAGCAAGGATGGGAGCTGAAATGGTGCTTTTTTCCCCTTCAAAAGGGAAGGTTTGATCTAGGAGTAGGTAGGAATCAGTTACCCTGTAACTAAAAGCAAAGACAGCTGGTATCTGTGTAATACAGGGAGCTCCTAAAAACAAAAAGGAGGGGTAGTTAAGTGGTTTTCTGTGTGGCAAGAAAGGATAACTCTGCAGTCCAGGAAACCTGGGAGCTATGGGATCTTGCAAATGTATATCCACGTACATTTTTCTGCTTACTGAGGCACTGCCATTGGAGTGATGGCTGGAGCTGAGATACAGAGTGACTGCAGTGAAGAAAGTATTGGTCTTAATGAACTCTCACAGCTAAAAAGCCAAAACAAAGCAGAAGTATGGCAGTTTTCTTACCTACATAAACTCTGCTGGGAAAATATGGACAAATTATTTGACTTCTGATTTTCTTTTTAAATTTATACACCTAAGAGCTATTTCATAGCTTCCCCAGGATGTATTACCAAAGTCACTGTCCTTGAGATGAAGACTGCACCCAGAAGGCTGGTGACAGTAATTAATGTGAGTAACTTGGGAAAAAGGGGGAACGAAAAAGAAAAGCTTCTGCCACTGCTGACTACATTTTATAAGAGTAAAGCGCTTCAAGAAGTATTCCAACATTGTAAAAAACTCCCTGTTTCATACATTTCTCCCATCTCTCCCTCCCATCTGTGTTTTTGCATGACAGCTCCCAAGAGTATTGTCACTGGACTAAATCATGTGATGGACATTTCTCAAGGTGTCCTGATTCATTTTAAAGTCGTTCTTACCTGGAGCTGCTGCTCTTCTGAAAGAGGAAATCAAGTTTTTTGAACTAAGAACTCATGAGTGTGCTGGAGCCCAGGCTCCCCTGTGAAGATGCTCATGAGAAACATCTGGATGCTGGATTTGGCTGGTCCTGCCTTCCAACTGATTCAGAGACCACTGTTCTTTTTATGCATTTTGCTCTCTCCCTCTTTGCTTGCATGTCTGGAAAAGGATTTAGATGCTTTCTGAGTAGATGTTTTCTTCCTTGCACAGGTCCCTATTGTTGATTCTGAGAGTGGCATTGATGGACAGTGCTGCCTGCTCTCCTTGCTGGAGGACTCTCAGTGATGACCTGCCGTGAGGGAAGGGGAGCACTGAAAGCACTGAAGCTTTTGAGATCAGTGAAAGAAAAAAACAAACCATTGAGAAAAAGCATAGAGAATTTTCTCTCTCCTGCAGAACAAGCTGCTTATCACAGCACCACTATTTTGCTGGACCCTTCCTGCCACCTCTGAAAACCCTCTCTCTTATTCGGGTTAATAGCCAGTGATTCATCTCTATCACTTGATAGAGAACCTGCTCTTTAGGTCAGACTTTGGGACATGGAACAATGGCAATGCAGAGAGGCATTTCCCTGGAGAAACTCTTGAGAGTTTCTGCTTCTCTGGTGCATTTTGGTATGTGGCCTTGTGCGGGGACTTGGCCTCTTTCTTCCTGTCTCTTCCACTTGTGTCTTTAATGCTGCCTCTCCTTGGAGCTGGTGGCTGATGGCAATGTAATAAATGGGCTCTGTGCAGTGCATGGTCCCCTCCGCACATGGACAAGGGGTTTGGCTACAAAAACGTTGTTATTCAAATATTGCAGCAACCTTGACTCATGGGGCAGGCACTCAAAGCCAAGGCAGCCCAAAAAACAGACTCCTAGAAGGAGTTCATCTGAAAATAATACGACTTCTTTGAAATTCTCTCTGTATGAGAATCCGCATAGAACAAAGCTGTAGAATGCCTAAAATAATTCCAAATTATGAGTTGAACTGAAAGAAATATAAAGGTCATACTAAATGATTAGGACAATTTGTACACACAAAATAGTTAAAATATATTGTAAATATGCAATAAATATGCAATAGATATATAAGGAAAAATGCATAGATGTATAAGGGGGACCAAGCCACCTCTTTCAGAACATTACCAATGACAGTAGTGACAGCCAGTGTTGTTAGCACTGAGAAGCTGTAGGAATTCTCTGTGTTAACATTTACACCCCTGTCAAAGGCTGTATTGTTTTAATGACCGTATGCTCCTTATTCATGGAGAAGTGCAATTCTCAGGCTTAGTGATGCCAAAAAGATATGGTCATTTTAGGAGCTTAAGATTTCTAATTTTTCATCAGGAAAGGAATTAATTATTGGACAGTGTCAAAGAAATAATCTGTGTCATGGCTGGCAGCTCAGATTCTTGGCATTTTTCTTAATGATTGCCAGGAAAATATACATTTTACTGGGGAATATAATCTGATGAATGTGAAATTTTCCAAATTGGAATTTAATTTATCTCCCTCTCTTTCCCAGTGTCCTCCTAGGTGACTTGGAAGAAATCAGTCACTGGGCTTCAATTACCCCATCTATATGACAAACAGTCTGGTACATAACTTGAATTTTGATTTTGAAGTAATCTTGACTCTGATCTCTCATTTGGACTTCTAATTTCCTACCAAAATCAATCTGCAGCATCTCAATAAGTCTCATATTCAGAAAAAGCTGTCCTCCCTGTCTTCTAACTTCTCAGAGTTTCTTTTAAAGATATGTCAAGCTGGTTATTTAATTCCTCTAATTCTGAAACTTGTGGTCTCTATTTTCATTGTACAAAATGACAAACTCAAGCAGTGGTTTGCTGACTTATCTAAGGTCACACACAAAGTAAGCATCAGTCAGAAGTCTGACTTTGAGTCCCTGTTTGAAAACACAAGATAAAAACACTTATCTTGGGCGTGATTTAAGAACAGCTTGGAAAAAGAGCTTTCCTAGGGAAAAAAAAAAGTCCAGGTATGGCCCATGCACTTGATATCCCAGGTCCTCTAAATACCTTACTGAAGGAGGAGACGAGGGTGAAATGTGAAGGATATTTATGTAGTTTGCTAAGGGTACAGCAAAGGAAAAAAAAGAGGGTCAAAAAGATTGATCAGGTAAGTCAGTGAGCTTGACATAAGGGTTAGGACTTGTGACATGGATTAAAGATTATCTTGGAGACTTATAGGACACAGGGGATGTCAGTGAAAGATAAGAGTTAGAAAAAGTCAGCAAGATGAGGACCACACTTATCTCTGCCTTGGGTATGAGACCCAAATAAGCATGCCATTTCAAGCTGCTGAAGTTTGCAGATGTTGCCAAGAATGAGGACAATGGGGCAAACTTGGGAAACACAAGAGAGAATGCTGGCCCAGATTTCTAATTCTTCTGACTATTTGGATTTACTGTCACACAGACACAAATTTAGAGCCATTTGAGATATGTGTCTGTGTTCAAAGGTGTTTTGAAATAAAAGATATAGATATAATAATCAAGTGTTTGTAGTAGTTCTGTAATGTTGAAATCAGTTCTGTATCTTTATAACAGCTTTAATGTAAATAGATAAAAAAATGTTTCCTAAATTTTTACTAATCTGTATTACTTCCCTCCAGGGTGAGGTATAGTAACTGTCTGCAACAGGGAGCAGGAAGCATTTAGAATGATTGTCTATGTCTGAGCAGAAATGAGAATCTAGGTTTATAACTGCACCCACTGGAAGTGCGACACTAGAAATTACATATTTTATGGAAAACTGCTCAAGGCGACTAGTGATTAAGCCATCAAGCAATCTGAAATCAAGGGATACTCCTTCTCAGTAACACTGTTGAAATCAGGTAACTGTCAAGGGCTGTATCCAGACCACACTGTGTAAGAAGGGGATTTTGTGGTCTCTAGTATTAAACAAAGAAGCTGTGCTAGGGTGAGATGAAAGGGGAGAACACTGTCACCAGATTTTCTGTGGTTCTGTTCAACAGTGTACCCAGCCCAACGGGGCTGCACTTCTGCCCTTTGCTGAAAGCACAGAATGACAGCGCAGCTCTGTCCAAGTTTATGATGTAATTTTGTATGCGCTCTCTTATGTGTCTGTTTGTTCTCAGTAGTGTAGCTCTTTCATCCAGTGCCACCACTGTCTTGGTATTCTGAGCACATTCAGAAGCCAGTCCAATTTAAATGTACCCCTGTTGTGATACCTTTATTTCTCAAATTCATCTTGAGTGTGTGGGAAGGAATCAATGTGCCTTTTTGTTTTAAATGGAATCTGATCTCTGTCAAGATCTCTGCTCAGGGCTTTCCATTAGCAGCTTTTAGTTTACTAATCACTTCTTTTGAGCTACAGGCATTAACCATTTATGCAATCAGCCATAATTCCTGGATAGGGTCTTTTACATGTTAGATTGCTGTTGTTTGCTAAGAGTGAAAAAATTACTTATTAAGTGCATGTCTGATGAGAGGCTATATTGCTGCCAAAGGAAGCAAAAACAGCCATGCTGTAACATATCCACAACCCATTTAGACTTTGACAGCAGCTGGATCTGAATGCTTCATCAAAAGGTGTAACATTTCCGCAGTATAAACAATTGTATCTCTGTATTCCAGAAGATTTCTTCCTTATTCAAACTGATGCTTATTTTATGCCAGAAAGTTTGAATGCTAATAACCTTAATGTTCCTTGCAGTAATATTAATTAGGCTAACATTTTCCATCTATAAAATAAAACCAACACAGTACAGAACTTTACAATTTTAATAAGAAAATCAAACAGCCAGTGGGATACCAAGTCTCACACCAATGCAAAACCCAGTGGGCAGGATTTTTATGATTCACATACATCCAGCTCCCAAAGAGCTCTTTTGTTTTATTTAGGTGGTAGAGTAACAACTTCTGCAGAAGTGTTGGAGGTGCTCCTTTGCCCAGCCTGCCTGTGGCTCCCCTGGGTGTTTGAACTTTGCTGAGCACATAATTTTTCTGTTGAACCAACACGTGTGTCTCTCTTTTAGCTGTTGCCCTCTGCATCTTGGCTGTCGACACACCAAAATGGCTGTTCATGGAAACAGCTTGCCGCCAGCAATAGTCTCTTCCAGTGCTAGTTTTGCTAGGTCCAGTTGCCTGAGTGTGATGTTTCTGAGACATCTCTGTAGATTTCTCCTCCTTCATAAGGAGTCTGGGAATACTTAATCATCTCAGGAATGGTTCATAGATATCTGGCAGATGTTGTACCTGAGCTTAGACACCCGCCTGCATTTCAGACACCGCTGTGGGTGAGGCCAGTGCTGAGGCACTACTAACAAGTCTGCCTGCACTCATGCTTTGTTGAAGTAAAATCTGTCATTTCCATATTGTGCCCTGGGATAAGTCTTTTAGAACTGGGATTTTCACATTTCCCAGAAAATGGAGAGCCACAGAACCACAAGGAGTACTTCACAGGTAGGGAAAAGAACAGAAGTTGCCTGTAGGTCTTCAGGTCTTCTCTTTAGACTTGCTGCCTACATCTAGAGGTCCTGGAGGTCCCTTTGTGCAGTATTTCAGTCTCCTGCATTGTCTTCAACTGTCCAACTCAGCCACTGGTTTTCTAACATCTTGCAGTGCCACCATTTTGAGCACAATTTACTCTGAGGACTTTAAAAAATGTTCAGAATGCTGGTCTTACATCAGGTTTACAAGAGACTGATGATAGTTTTCAGTGAGGACAAATAGACTCTTGGGTTCTCTGTAAACTTCACTGGAGCTTGGAGAGGGAGAAACATCTAAACATAGATTTGATGCTTTCAGATATTTTCTGAGGTCTGAAATATCATATAGGAGTATTTACCGTTAATTTAGCACAGACCACTAGGGGCAAAATCTTTTGTAAATCAGAAACAGAGTGACAAAATTACAAAACACCACAGCTTACAGAGGCTAGAAGAATCTGATGTCTAGGATGACCCAGGGTAAAATGTCCCAAGATTAGAATTTTAGCATGTAGCAAACCTTTAACATGTAATTAATTATAATTAAGGAATGGAATGCAGCACGTTATGCATAGAGGCTGATTTTCTGGCCTGGAGCCTAATACTTAGAAATTCTTGATATCTAACTGCTGAGTCCAAGATCAGTAAAAGCTGAAGAAACCTGGCATCTCTAAGTATGTAATGAAATTAGATCAATTTAATCTAACACACCCCCCTCCTTTGAAATTAGTAATAAAACTTCTATTATCATCAAAAACTGATGAGTAGAGGGGATATCCTGTTTTGTTACTTGGTAACTGAGACATTCAGAAATGAAGAGTAAGATTTTCTAAGCGATGAGAGCTCTTCCAACTCTTGTCCTTATGAGATGTCTGAGAATTTTACTGCTTCATTTGTCAGCGCCAAAATATTTTTGAAACTTCCCTGCATTGCCTTAAACTCAGTAGGTGCAGAGCACCACAAAGTGGTGTGTTTGTGTCCTCTGTTTGACCTATGCATGATTTCTGTCTCTCAGAGCACACACTTCCTTGGGTCGTACAATGCTGAACGCATTCCAAAGGATACAGATAAAACAGTCTCTTCTATGTGGACTAAGCTCTTTTGCTTTCTGC
Organism: Ifrita kowaldi; assembly: GCA_013398055.1. Taxonomy (NCBI): domain Eukaryota; kingdom Metazoa; phylum Chordata; class Aves; order Passeriformes; family Cinclosomatidae; genus Ifrita; species Ifrita kowaldi. The sequence goes on from VZRS01007986.1 coordinate 308,416, forward strand.
TTTCACCCCCTTCAAAATTTCAAACTGGGAAGGAGCAACCAGAAAGGAACCAGACATACTTTAAGGGAGATTCTTTTAGTGTGTGCAGAATAGGATAAAATAGACACTGATGTGATTTTGAATAAAGGTCATTGAAAAATAGTGGCAGCAAACTGAGAAATTAGATTGTTAATTAAATGAGACATATGAGAGGAAAGAGTTGTTTGATACAGCAATATGAGCTGATGCCATGCTTTATCCAGTAGAAATTAATGGATCATGTGGAAAAACAGCTACCCATTGCAGATGAATATATACTTCAACAATTAAAAAAAATTTATTATTTACCTACAGCAGTAGTAAAGAATAAAGGCTATGGAACACAGTCTGTGTGGGGATGTCTGTGAGTGCATCAAAATGAACTCATGGACACGTATTGTCTGCAAAGCGAAGGACATTATTTTCCTCTGAAATACATTGTTGCTGGCACTGCTTCAGATCTTTTGCATTTTTTCACATATTCCCAGCCAAACAAGGCAAGACTTCATAAATACTTAGATGAACTGCCATGCACCAGAGAAGAGGGAGCTAACAGAGTGTGTCACTTCTCTACCCATCTGAAGACTGGTGGAGCAGAGGAGGACCAGAGAACAGAGGTATAGCAAGGCAGATCTCAAATCCTTAGTAGTCTTGGGTTTCTGCCTATCTTTTGACTAAGATATAAAGGATTTGTACAGAGGAGCACCCAAGCAAAAGTAGAGATCCCATTGCCTCCCTGTGACCACCTGGCTCTCAAACTACGTAAGAAGTACTGCAGAGTGCACCCAGTGGCCCAGCCAAGTCAGGAATAGTCCTTTCCTTGGCCACTTGGCCATGCTTATTGAAATTCTTTCGTTTAGCAGCATGACCAAACCCTGACAACACAGAACTCAGGCAGGAAGAAGACTGGGAGTCACTGCAGAGCTGGAAGGTGAGAGCTTACTCCTGCTGGACAACTGGGAGGGTGACTGAAGGGTTTCATCTCACTTTATGAAAGCAAACCCTGTTAATGCCTTCTGACTATTCAATCTGTGCAATGTCAGTGAAACACTGAGCACCTCATTGTCCTAGCAATAACAAAGGAATGTGATTCTATGTTTTGGTGGTCCTTACCCCAGACTATTGAATTTGCAGCTATAATATCTTACCCTAAGAAAACTTTAAACCAGACAAGGGGTTTTCATTTTAATTTGTCACATTCTTTTTTTCAGATTTTATTCAATTATTTTTCCCATCAATTTAGAAGATTTATGAATATGTTTTCCATTACGTGATGATGTTTGTCAAGTAAATTATTCATTAGTTTTCCCTCAGCCAGCAAATTACTTGTGAACCATCATTTCCCCTTTTATTTTTCAACCTGCTTAGGTTTCTAAAATGGTGACAGAGTTTGTGTTTGATGAATATGGTTTGTTTTCTTCATAATTTTTACGTAACCAAATACACTTTTTATAGGCATTCAGACTCACAGTTAACTAGTTGAACAGTTGCACTCTATAATGAACACATCTAAGACCCTAGCTTTAGTCTAAGTTGTTAGCCCATATTATGTTCTGCAAAGGTGAACTATAGTTTTATGTTAGGTGGCATGTTATTGTTCAGTTGTTTAGACTTAAACATAAAGATTTCAAATACCACTGGAGAAGGAGGGAACCATAACTGTCAACTTGCATAATGATCACCCTAACACCAGGCTACCAACCCAATTTTCATTTCATGACTCCTAGAGCTTTGAATAACAGAGGCTGAAAGGCATATTCACCTGCAATACTGTGGTAGTTAAGGCGATCTTGAATTTTCAATGTCCTTATTTGTTGCTGTCTCAGAGAGGTGGTGGATGATCTTGTGCAAGTTGCAGCTACAAGACTGATATCATTGGATTGTTGGTAGAAATGAACCAAAATGTCCATCCCTAGGATGCCTTTAATACTTTGTAGAACTCAGCAAGTTAAGAGGGGCAATAACTTTGTCAATAATGCCAAGGTTTGAGTTTGGCATACAGGAACTGAGATTAATGGGGGTGGTTATTTATCTGTATCATCCATGTGACATTAGGTATTGGCCTCCTGTCAGGTCCTAGGGGACAAACACTTGGCTAGAACAAGATATAGTCATCATCAACAGTGAATTGCTGGCAGACAAAATGGAGGAGTCCCACAGGGTTATGGTGGTAAGTCTAATTTGCCCTTTGCATTGATGTAAAGCATTCTGAGTCCCCAGGCAGTGATAAGGTGCTACCCTGCGGACAACGGGGGGAAAAAGTGGCCTGGTACAAATGAGTCAGAAGTAAAGAAAAATTAAATGGCTGGAATCATTCACACCTGTATACGTTTGGTTGATGCTCAAAGTGTGTCCCACCCCAAACATTTTTCAATAATTTAGCTGTTTCTATTGTTCTTGCTACAGCTGTTGTTTTTCTGTTCCTTCTTGCTGCAGTTGGGCAAGTCTGTTTTTAACTTCTCCTGCTATGGGGTTTATCTCCAGTGCTCATATGAGAATATTAAAGGAGCATGACATGGGTGTGCATGTGGAAATGATCAGTAATCTTTAGCCTGCAATAGCAGAACTCTCTTATCTCACGACAAGGGAGGAGGGAATGAAATTGGATTTCCTGCTCCTCCTGACAGTTTCTATAGCTGTGCTGTGGTAGCCCCATCGGGTATGATACTGCACAGCTAACCTAAGCTGCTTTTCTCATCAGGGACAGCTGCCAGTTTCTCTTCAAAATTGTGGAATGTGAAAACTACGTACAGAATTTGCACTTTCCTTCTTGGTTTATAATTTTCTGACTCACCTTATGTAAAGTTTTCTCAGTATTTGTGCCTCACAAGAACACACCCAAAGTAATTCAGAGTAAAGCCCCAGTTCTTTACAGGAACAATAAAAAATGCATTATCACAATTGTGACCTTAGCTTTTGTCTGGAGAGATAAACCAAGAGCAGATGTTACGTTTGAAAATAACTGACAGTGAATTAGCCATGTACACTGTGTCTTGAAAGTGCTTAATGCAAAACTGGCACACTGTTAACCCAAACTCTCAGCAACACACTCGGTGCATTGGCATGATAGGAGCAACCAGATATTTGTAGTGGTGGGACGTGAGACAGGGAAGCTGCAGCTTGTAAATCTACTTGTTGGAGGCAACTCTCAGTCAGGTGCAATCCACAGGATTATTCTCCTTTCTGTTTCTTGAGGCAGTGGTTTTTGGGGCTTGTAAATGTGAGGAGTGAAGAAAGTTCAGCTCAGTCTAGACATATGTCCTAAACTAATCTATCCCCTCCCTTCTTGCCTTCTACTCAAATCATCCTCACCTTCTCTTGTGTGAGGTGAGTGTGAATCCTTTGGCTTATCCCTTCTGTGTCATGTCACTTATTGAAAGTGAGAGCCTTCCACCCCTTTTACTGCTCTTTTGTGTTGCTATGGCAATGGTGAGATGAGGCCCATGCTTCTTGTCTGGTTAAATGCCATTTTAATTGCTTCATTAAATGTATTTTAAAAATATACAGTGAAGGCTAATGTTAATGTTATAGTTATGTTACATCACATGTAATATTTACATTAACATTTATTTTTTAGATAAAAATAAATGTTAATGTAAACTTATCTTTAACTGGTTTTGAAGCTGGCGATTTAGCTTTCAGCACTCCGCCTTTCAGGCTGTGGCAGGGCTGATTGCTTTGGGTAAACACTTGTCTTCAGCTGAAGCCATGGGTAAATAGGATTGGAAAGACGTGCTTGCACCATTGAATTCAGTTCCTAAGATTGCAGGTGACTGTAAAATAGACATTTAGCCCAGAGTGATGCACAGAGCATCTGAATCACGTGATGTTCTAGAAAAACCCTTGGAGCATACTTCAAAATCCTCTAACAAATTTAAAAACTTCATGTGCAGAGTGCTGTTAGGAAGAGGGCAAGAGATAGGGCTATTGCTAATGTTCTGTGTTTCCATGATTATCCTACACTATAGAGCACAGGGAAATCATATGTCATGGCAATGGAATGTAATTTTAAAGGCCTTTGGGAGAACATTTTAGCAGCAATTGCTTTTGTTCTTTTCACGTGTGAAGAGTGAAATATGAGTTGAAATAGGGGTGGTAGTTTCATCTTCTGACAAGATGCTGAACACTGGCAGTGGACCTGTACACTCGGTCTCTATATCTAATATTTTTTTCCTAATGTTAAATTGTGGAAAGGGATAGAAAAGAACTGCAAAATTGGTTTGAAAGTAGGAAAAACATCCTGCAGCGAAAAAGCTACAAAGTCAGCATGTTTGGATTATTAAAAGGCTTTAGAGGAAGCTTGGAAAGAGTGAATAAATATCTTCCTAAAGAGAAAATACCATATACCAAAAGGGCCTTTTATTTAGCAGAGAGAGGACTCAAGACCAGGCACATCCAAACTGAATATAAACCAGATGATTAAGCTTGAAGACAGACTAATCAGACACAAAGAGACTCTCCAGCAAGTCTTCATATGAGGACTGGCACCTTTCTAGAGAAATTGCTCCAGTTTTACACAAGCTGGTGGGCAGAAAGGGGCAGCAGAGGGGGAAATGCTGTAACATTTTATGTACAGATATACCTACACTATGTTTATATGCTCACATAAGCACACACACATATAAGGCAGTAGTGATGACTTATTAGGCTTTTCTGGCTCTAGACTCCAAGGCAGTGATCTGTGTGGCAATACTGAACTTGCTGTTTATAAAGTTCTTAGAGAAGACTTCTTAAAATAAGAAGGGTAGAAAGCAATTATAAGTTTTGTTGAAACCAATTATAATCTTTGTTACTAAAGCTCTGTTAGATTCTGAAGCAATTATAAGAGAATTTGAATTATAATGTAAGTGTATAGTGGTTAGCTTTGATATGTGAAGGAAACATGGTTTCTAGTAATGGAACAATGTTGGCAATTAAACCTTGCAGTGCACAAAATGTTTGTAAACGAGATAAAGGATGTGTGTTGGTTGCAAGGGTCTTTATATGCCGTTAGTGAAGTCTCCTTGAGTTTTGAAAAGTTTGACATAACCACTTTTTCTTGGAGAATGTATGAAATACAATTTTTAAGTTCTAGATTAAAGCATACTATGTAGATGAAATAACTAAGCAATGGACACAGTGTACAAATGTGTACATAAGTCTCATATTCTAGAGAAAAAAAATTAGAAAAATGTTTTGTAATCAGAAGAAATTTTACTAATATTTTTGCTAATATCAATATTTAGAAGTGTAAGAATTATGCAAAGTTTGGCTTTGTGAGAAGTTTAATTTGGCTTATTATTTACCATAAATAAATAATATATTGATATAAACAATATATTTATATAAATAAATATCTAAAAATTATAAACTTAATTTCTGCAAAGTGTTATTTCTTTGTCTTGGTCATGTCCAGGTTTACTAACTGAAAATGTTAAACTTATTTTATTCTGCAGATCTACACTGTTTCCTACAATAATTTGATAATTTTCGTGCTTTCCAGGGCTTTAGAAGTGTTAATACTGAATAATTTTTAGGGTCTGGTGATATTATAATGTAAAAACAAAGTTAACCAATTTAAAAAGTTTTAATGTAAAAGCATACACATCATCTGTTACAATAATTTAATATTTTTTATGTTAGCAGTTAGAAGAAGAGACCTAATTAATGAAACATTTTAGGTGGCTTGCAGCCTGATTGTGCCTTCCCCTGGTGCTGGCTGCAACCTTACCAGCAGGACAGGAGGTGGTGTGGCTCCATCCTCTGCTCCTGTGGGAAGCATAAATACCTTGGTAGTGCAGGACTCCCAGGTAAGGGCTGGGACTGTCGAAAAGAAAGAGATATTTGTGACCTCCTCTCTCACCCCCTCCTTCCCGAATCCCCAGCATAAAAGAGATGTGTGGAGATGCATAGGGTACCTGTCTCTGTTAAAATGAGGTAACATGATGGTTTCAAGTAGTTAATGTCGCATTGAACAGCACTAATTTGATGAGGATGACATGAGCTATTTACTTTGCATTGAATCATTGCCTTGCAGCTGCATCCTAACCCCTAAAAACAATGTATGTCTAATAAATCACAGAAGCCAAAGTGGCAGGTTTAGAATTTGCAGTACCTCCTAATCCTAGTAAAACAATTTTGAAATACGCCGAATAACTAAAGGTGAATGATTTAGAGATCTATTTTATCTGTCTTTCAGTTCACAAATAGCCTACCAAAACCTTGTGAGCCTTTTAAACTTGTCTTTTATTACCAATTATTTCCTGATTCCTCTCTCCCAGTAATTTTTGATCTATTTTGTAGATGAGATTGCAGACCATTTGAGGATCAATTCAGAAGTAACAAAAGTATACATGTATTAAGGTAAAGTATAATTATGAACAGCTCTTCCTGGTTAAATCTCTGCCTTCCTCTGAATTATGTAAATTGACTTCATATTCATTTTGGAATAACTGCATCTGCTTATTACAAGCAAATAAAAAATGAATATGACGTATTTATCTAGGAGTAAAGTATATGGACAAAATCTGTGGATCACAGATCTGGGTCTAGACTGGCTTCTGATGTTATCTAGCTGCAAGAATGCACAAACTCCAATTTTTTTAATGTCACTGCTTCCTCTTATGATTCTGTCATCTTTTCTCAAACACTTCAAAATTTTTAAGTGGATTACATCCATTGTGATTTGTCCCTGTAGATGATGCTCCACATCATAACCTTTGGGTATGTATGAATTGGATCCATTGTTATTTTGATGTCAGACCTTCATTGATACTCTTATAATTTCTTGTTATAATTTCTTGGTGCAGTCCATATTTGTAAACTGAAATTTGAAGCCTGATACCAAGCTTGTCTGTTCAAAAAGATTTCTATTTTGTGAGGTTTGATATGTCTACCTCAAAAGCAGAAAACCAAATTTGAGCACCTGAGTCCAGTCTCTGCTAAAGACACTAAAAAAAGACTGCTCTTTCTGCAGGGTTGATAAGTATAATCAGATCAGACAATTTGATGTGTAGTTGCTTGGATACTTGCAGAATACTTTTACAGAGCTGTTATATTATTGAAAAATATTTATTCATCAAAATATTCCATAAGAGAAGACTTTGACAAAGTCAGAGCTAAGCCAAGAGCACCAAGAAAGTCTTCATAAGCTTTTAACTACTTGGGAGGTGTCACTGAGTGAATCTCAGCTCAGTTGCAGTGGATAGTGCCCTGTGTCACAAACATAATACCTGCAAGACGGCACTGCATGCGGGGCCCAGTTCACTCTCTGTGATGTGCAAGAGAAACATATGATTTAAATTAGGCGAATACTAATAACCTGGTTGTTATTATTCTAAGGCTGAGGAACCTTGAAACAGCATCTGATCACAAAAAATTTGTCCCAGGTGACTTTCCCTCATCCTTTCACCAGCCGAGAGAAATCTAGTGTTAGTGTCACGTGTTGATTCTAGCTGCAGTATCTATACGTGAAAGAAAACAAAGGAGCCCATCCCCCACCCCTCAAACATCTTTCTATTACATCGTTAAAGTTCACTGTCTTTGTGAGACTTGAGACCCAGACAAAAACATCTATTAACATTCTGAAGGCACATTTGTTCACTGCAGAACTATTTCACTCAGTGCCTTGACTAAATTATCTTTGTACAAATTACATTTTTTCCCTAATCACCTCGGGTACTTGGAAGGCTTCCTACTTTTCTGCATCCAACTGTCAGGTATTACTTAGAAAAGCTTCACACCAAACTTGTTTTGGAATATGTCGGCAGTAAAAAGTCACTATTTCAACGTGCTACTGTGAGCCCACCTCTGGGTCTTTAGCTGTCAGGAACCTTACTTGCTTCTTGGCTCATGTTTGATATGATGGAGACTAGCTTGTGCTTTTCTAGCACTGAAAGCACATTCAAGACAGGATTTAGTCATTATCCTGAACCTTTGCCTACATCTTATATGGAGATGCAAATAAACAGCTCATGCCAACATTCACAGGGCTGTTATGTTAAACAGGTGCTGAGGTCCTGGGTGGGGTGTGTCAAGGCAGATCAGTTTATATGGCTTACAGTATGCATCATTACCCTCTTACTTGGACACCATGGCTTCAGGTAGGGACGAGGTTTTTTTTGGCTTTGGGCAGGGATGAGGTGTTCTGTTTCTGCCTGTGTTTATTGACTGACGCAAACTTAAGATTCTTGAGTCATTAATTTCAACACAAGTGTTCTGATTTCGGGATAAAATACGCAAGCACCAAGGCAAACCCTTCAGAGATTAGCTTATGATTTAGCAGAATGCTAAAGTCTCTCTTGCTTGAGGGATACCTGGAAACCCATACTCCTGGCACCTGAATCACTGTACTGCCTACTAAGCAAGTGGACATATATTCTATCCTTCATTTTGTAACAAAACTACTGTGGAGCAAAGACTGAAAAAAAAAAAATCTGAGGCCACTAAAATATCTGTGAGAGTACCTAATCTCCAATTCCTGACCTACAGAAATTTCTTACATCATATAGTTTCTGGATAAAACACAGAACAATCCGGGGAGTAAAGACCAGATACTAGAGCAACACATTATCAACAAAACCATGTCAACAGTTTCCTAAACATGGGAATCATCAGGCACCTGTGGAAGAACTGGGCACCATGAGTGGCATTCTCATGTTTAAGGTACTTAAAACACTAGCTTTGAAGCTATGGGCTTGATAAGCAGACAGTGAGGTGGATTAAATACTGGCTTAATGGCTGTACAGAGAGGATGGTGATCAGGGCTATGAAGTCTAGTCAGAGGCCAGTGGCCAGCAGTAGGGGAATCCTTGGGGTCACTGCTGGGTCTAGTCCTGTTCTCCTCAATGTACATAAATACCCGAGGGGAGGGTGTAAAGAAGATGGAGCCAGGCTCTTTTCAGTGACGGGATAGGACAAAACCGTGTCAGTTCATCTGAATTCAGACCACACTTAGCAGACTGGGCTCTGTAAGGTATCTAGTTGTGGGGGATGGTTGGCTCTGCACATCAGGCTCAGGAAGAACATATAGATGGCTGAGGCCAGTTGAGATTGCAGAACCTCAGCTCTGTTTTAAAGGGAAATTTAACTGTTGGCAGCAAGAGCCTGGCTTGTACCTTTTTCCCCATCCTCTTGGTAAAAGACACCTATTTCATACACCAGACAAATTAAATGGCCTCAAAGTCTCATAGCTCTAAAAGCACAGTTGACATTCCTGCAGAAAAGTATGTTCCAGACTAGATTTCCTTCCCTCCCAACCCTCAGCTACTTTTACCATGAGATGACTCAGCCTCTAACCCAGTCATTGCCTAAAAATCCCTATAGCAGAAGTTTTGTGTTAATCGCTGGCAGCAAGTGCTGAGATCTGAGTGCTGACAATGTTTTTAAGGGATAGCCTACCTTCACAGGCGTATCAAGATGTCTTTGGAGATTTATCTTGGATATGAATGGTCTAGGAATCTGGGCTGACCCATTTAGAGAAAGAAAATAATTTGTGATTGAGAGATGCATGTACAGGGATATAAGTGTAGATCTGTATTTTACTGCGAACGAATAAACAGTCAGCACTATAATAATCTGTAAGGCATTTGATCTCAATAAACCATCTTAATCCTTAGGGCTATTCTGGCAGTAAGAGATAACTGCACAGAAACTGAAATGTTCTTAGCATAAACCTCAGATATCTATGTTTACTCTGTGTGTTAGACAGCTTCAGACTCTTCTCCCCTCCTTCCCAAAACTGATGAGCAGTTCATCTGTGCAGTCTGCTAGCTCCCTACTTCACTAGCCCTTCAATTCTGATTTTTATTATTTCCAGCAAGGGCCAAGACAAAAGGAAAATCAAGTCATAAAGAAATGCTTGGGACTAATGCTCCCCTACTGGCATGCCCTCTGCTTCAATAAAGTTACACTGCAGATTTTGGTTTTAGTAGCCATACATGTGGTCCTGCACTTTGTGGGAGGATGCATTTCCACATCTCTGCACTTAACAAGCCTCTGAGCTCAATGTTTTTGTGGCTGTCTCCTGGCTGCTGCAGTGTCTTCATTGTTGTCTGCATTGCAGACAAAGGGCTACAGCTCAGAAATGCAGAGACAGTGAATGCCTAGGCAGTGAAGCGCTAAAAGTGATTTAATTTGTTGTCATTACGAAAGACTGAATGATGCTTATGAAAGGGTGGGAGCAAGAGCACATCGTACCTCCAAAAATGGGTAGCGGCACTGCAGGTTGTGTGACCATCATATTTTTTGATAATCTTCAAGCCAGCACTTGCTCCTCTACTTTTGGTGTCCCGGCATCTAAAGACACTTGAAGTCTGTCTGGTACTTCATGAGCATACAGACCTTTTCAGCAGTGCAGATGTGTAGTACCTGGTGCTACTGGTCTAGTGCTGGTGCTCTGCTGGCCTAAACCATGTGCCAGGTGTGAAATGGGGACCATTACTTACAGTTCAGAAATCCCCTGGATAAAGGTGGAGATGGTTCTGTAGGTTTTTTTAATTGACCAATTGGTTTGCAAAATCTTTTCTGGTTAGATGGGTGAATGGCCATTAGGTGCCAGGCTTTGACTCAGCTCAAGATTTTTTGCTATGTAAGCTGAAACTAATTTTTCCTCCCTCCACAAATAACAAGCTCAGGTTAAGACTCTTCAGCACAAATATTGCCATGTAATGGCATTAAAATAATACATCTGTACGTGTGTTGTGGAGTCTTCAAGGTCTGTGAGTTCCCTCAGTTATGCGAATACCAGCAAAAACATTAAAAAACATTAACCTAGCTAGGAACTGCTCTAAGTGGGGCAAAACAACCATTTTACATCCATATTTCACATTTAGTGGAAGCTCTAAACTGCTTTTATAAACAAGAATTACTAGTTCTGCTTCATATTTGACAAGGACGTGTAAGAATTTTAGCTTCAACAAAGCTGCACAGGTGCCACTGCAAGAAATGATCCTTAGTAGATGGGATACATTATGTCGTACTATTGATTGAGAATTTGAGGAGGAAAGTATAAATCCTTTAACTTATATGAGGAAATCAGGATCTGGCTTCAGGATTGCACATACTTTCCCTTTAAATGTTTTGTTGATGAGTTTGTACCATATTTCATTGAAGTGCTGCTCAAACACTGAAATCAGTGGCAAAGCATTTCTTAACTTCAGTAGTAAGTGCTCAAGCAGCAATATGTCTTAGTGCTAAATAGTGAAGTATTGTCTGATATGTTCACCCTGGATGTGTACGTTAAGTGCAAGAGCCCATGCTTATGTTAAATGCAGCAGTCCTGTTGATGTATTTGCCTTACATTTACCCAGATGCACTGGATATGCAGCTTATTTTCTTCCCTTTTGCTAAGCAAATTAGTCAATGAGAAAGCAATACTATGAAGCGCAAATAGCTATGAAAAATAAGAATTGCAAATCTATTTGGAGGTCCCTTTCTGTAGAAGAAATCTTGATGTTATGGCCACTTAAAATGAATTTTGTTTTTCAGGGCCCAGAAACATCAGGAGAACAGAGAAAGAACTTTGAGGTGCTTGAGAGCTTTCTATGCTCTCAATCCTTTTGTTAAAAAGGCTTTGAGGGAGCAGAAGCAATCCTCCAGAAACTTTCCTTGCTATGAAGTAAGCCTTCATAGTGCATACCATCATTGTTATTCTTTATGATCATAATGTGGCTAATATTTAAATAAATCAGTGAACACCATGAGGCAAGGGAAAAAAGGAAAAATCCAAACAGTTTTAAAAGCAGAACTTGCAGAGATTCAGAGATTTATGGAAAGGGAGCACTCTCTGTTTACTGTCAGGAAGCTTTGCCATTAGCTTCAAAGGAAGTTTCAGTAGGTTCTGAATGTTTGTAATAGTTATGACTCAATTTATCCAGATAACAATATCTTTGTTATCTAAAATCTTGGCAACACTACATATTTCAGTGTAGACTGAGAGATAACAATCAACTTCAACTCTCACTGACCCAGGAGGGCTGTGGTATGGCATTTAGCCTTACTTACTATAATTACATGTAATAAAATTGTGTTGTCATTGATGTTATTGTAATTGGTATAAAAAGTTGTTTACACCAAAATATTACAGATGCAGGCAGTGATTTTCTGCAGGAGTTCGCAGATGGCAAAGCTAGACTCTGGCAGATTAGTACTGCCAGAATAGAGTACTTGCACAGTACAAGTAAGCTCTAGTTCATAATGCACATGGGAGAAAAGGGCTTGATTAACAGATTAGAAGCTGCTTTGGATGTTCAAACGCATGCCTGTGCCTGTGTATTTACCAGTGTGTATAAACCCAGGACATTTTAAATAAACAGCTGGAAACCTAATAGTTTCCATTTTTAAATTGTTTGCTCTTAGTTAAAAGTGTTTTATTCTCTTTTTAGAAGCTCCTGCATTTACACCATTTGCTCTAAGTTTTCTTAGCCAAGCCAAATCAAGCCAGCTCTTGATTTGGAGAAGTGAATGTTAATGGAAGGACTGCATGTGTTCTACCTCTGGCAGCACCACAGTGTACTTCAGAGGCATGAGTATAGTGGGAGAGTCTGGAAGCTTTGAGGGCTAATCTTTTTACAACCATAGATTTTCTATATAACCACAGACAAGTCCCTTTGTCTTAATTTCCATCCTTGCACAGGGGAGATACTATCAGCTCATGAGGGAGCCATGGATGTAAATTAATGTTTGTGACTCAGAGAACAGGCAGAAATTAATAATCATATGATGTAGAAGAAGTGGTAGAGATTAAATACTTAGGGAATTCAAATAGACTTACTGGAAGTGTCCTGCATAGTACAAGTAAACTCCAGTGCATAATGCATGTGGACAAAAGGGCTTGATTTAAGTTATACAAAGAGTCTTAGCCCCGGCACAGCTCAGCCCAGCATTCCTGGTTTTGGAAATCAAAATCCTGTTCTTCACCTGCTGCTTTACTGGGTACATGGCTGTACACCGCATGCAGGCTCTGCTTCTCCGTCTTCATCTGCTCTTACAAATAGCCCTTGGAAACTATTCTTCAGAAGGGGGACCTTCTGAAGTGAACCTTCCAGTTACCTCTTTCCCCATTCAACTAAAGACTTGCTGTTATCATCATTTGATAGTAGTAACAACATTGAATTACTGGGCCAGGCTATAAGACTGAAAACTGTGGGAACTGTATTCACCAAGGAGGTCATGCAGATACAATTACAAATGGTTTACAGAGCCTTCACTTTTCCCATTTCCACTTTTGTTTCTGTGGTGTGAGTTAGTCCTGATTTTTTGTTCTGTGTTTTAACACTTTATGTGAGTATTCTTGAGATACAAATTCTGAGTGATTTTTTCATAGTGTTACAAAGGCTTTGGCAGCATTAATAAATGTATATATATCATTCTTTTCCAGTGAGTTTAATTTTCCATGTGCACCAGCCAAAGCTGTTAGGCATAGTGCCCAGCTTACTAGCCATTGAAGAAAAGCATGCCTTAAGTTTTTACAGCTGCTTGTTCAGGATTTTTCTGACCCACGTGGACATTGTCCTTTTGTTGTATTCTGTAAACAGGCAGACAAAAGAGATGCATGGAGTGGTAGATGAAAACTCTTTCTGAGTGGCTTTAGGTTGCTCTTGGTGGCAAAAGTACACGTTTGGGCTTCTGTTGGGTTTTTACAAGGTATGTAAATGTGCCAAATTTGTTTTTTCTTTTTTTTTGGTCTGCTTCAATTGAATTTAAGGAAACAGCATGCTCATGCAGCTCCATCCTAGCATGCTGAAATGGATTTGTCTCCAGGCAATTTACAGCGTATCTAAACCATCTTTCATTTTTACTCCCACTCTGAAGGCAGGTGAGTTATGTAAGCCTCATGAGAAAAAGCAGAACCTTGTCCACCACTTGCCTACAACATTTGGTACTGCAAAAGCCCAAGCAATTAACACTAGCTAATTAACTTTATCTGACTACTACACTGAAATGGCCTCAATTTTTAAAGGTGTTTATGTAGTTGATTTCCCCTGTTTTCAATAAGAATTAGCCAGCCTAATACCTTTAAAAATTAAGCCTTTCTTTAGCTATATGTAGTCCAACATAATCTCTTGAGTGTGCTCTTTTCCCTCTCTCATGCAAATTATAAACATCAAATCCCTGCAGACCAACATTTACTGAAAATTTTCCTTGAATGGCACTGTATTTGCTGATGTGTGAAAGACAACAAGAACAGGCACTCCAGAGAAATGGGGTTATTGGGAACTGTTTGGGGACAGACAGGAGATATAGCACCGTGCAATGTGTATTGTCTGAAGAGAAAACAGAGTGTGATAGCTTACCACGCATAAGGCAGTGTTCTACCAAATTGAATAAGAGATTCCGATTCTTTTCTACTTAAATAATGCAACAAACGTTGCTACTGTGGGGAAACTTTCACCAATAAAGAGTAGGAATCAGCCAAGACCTTGCACCCCAACCTCCTTCATTTATCGTGACACCACTATTGCAATACTTCTTTACCACCTTGGCAAATGTGCTTTCAGAGCCCAGCCAGGGTCCCATCCAGAGAGATGAACAGCAGGCAATAGTCTTTCTTCTCATGCTAGTATCTCTACTAATCCAAGAAGATGCGATGATGCTGGCAGCTGGAAGGCAAGTCTTGTTTCTGTTCCATTTCTTTGTGTACTTGCATATGGGAAGGGAAAGGCAGTGATTTGTTCTACTATATGAGAAACATCTTCCAGGGAGCCAGTGCCAACCTTGGCAGCTAGGGAGGATGTATGATAAAATGGCAACAGCTGCATGTGACTTTATGTTCTCACAGGGCCCCTGACAGAACTTTGTGATCTTGCACATGCCTTACAGACTGATAGCATTAAAAACTGCATCTCCATAGAAGTAACATGCTTAGCTTTGGCTCTAAGTGTAAAGTCACATTCGTTAGTTATAACTCACGTGTCTTTGCCTTCCTCGGGAGTCATCACCATCTTATGATTGAAGATACTTTCATTATGGAATTGACAGGAAGGATATTTCTCTTTTAATCATTATTACTGAACTGTCTGATCAGTATGTTCTTACTTTTTGTGGAAGAAAAACAGCCTGGTACAGCAATGGCAGAGGAGACCAGCATGTCTGCCCTTCCTCCCAGACAAGAAGCACAGACAGAAATGTCTAGAAAAGGAATCAGCATTGACATTGCTCCTCACTAGTCCTTTTCTGTGGCACCAGGGCTGGGAAAGCTAAAGCCCATTCATGCTCAGATCTTCATGACTTGTCTCCGTGAAGAACTTCTGCAACTGTGCAATAAACAGAGATATGCTGAAAAGTTTTGGAAACACAGAACTAGGCATCTAAGAGAGGGATCTTCAAAAAGGGACACAGTAAGTGGGATGTTGTTTACCAGTAGAAAATGGCAGGAAGAGGAGCAGCTGCCCAGCCTGGGTCTTTGAAAACAGCTATATATCTAGCTCAGTGATGGTGATAAGGCAGTTGTGTCTGCTGAAGATACTGGAGTGAGTCCAATAAAGAGACATGAAGATGAATAAGTGATTGGAGCATCTGTTGTACAAGAAGAGGCTGAGAGATCTGGGACAGCTCAACCTGAAGAAGCAAAGGCTTATGGGGAATCTTACTAATATGCACGAACACCTGAAGCGAGGTTGTAAAGAAGACAGAGCCAGGATCTTTTCAGTGGTACCCAGAAAAAGGGTAAAAGGGAATGGGAACACATTAAGAAATACCAAATTTCATCTAATAACAACAAAAAATGTTTGCAATGAGGGTGGTCATAGAGAGAAGGTTGTCTAGAGATATGTGGAGACATAAAAAAAAAAAAATAGACATAGTCCTGGGCAAGTTGGTGCAGTTGACTCTGCTTTGGGGTGGTAGAGCTTGGACTACATGGTCTCCAGGGGTCCCTTTCTATCTCAACAATTCTAGGACTCTGTGATGAGCTAAAGACATACAATAATTCCAAGCCTTTTATGCAGCAATGAAACCTCCTTTCTGACATTTTCATTTAGCCTAAATAATAAAATGGTCATTAGGTGGCAGACAAAATGAGAAAAAGCGTGACTATAGCCAGAGGGTTAGGGTAAGTCAGGTTGAAATTTCTCGCTTCACATAATATTTCATAATGATATGAAGTATAACAGGTTTTGAGAGAAGTACTGAGGAAAAAAAAATATTTTTTCAGAACACCAACTGCTTGGTGATAAGAAAATTTACTGCAATATTAGAAGAGATATTTAGGTTCAGACCTATATCTCCCACATGCCAGCTGACTGCTCCACTACTGGAAATATTAGGTAGCAGTCACCACCCAGGAATTTAATGATTTTGGGAGGGAAATGAGTGAAGATTAGACTAGAACCTGTAGGTTTGATACTTGTGAGAATCTGTAAGTTGTTAGAACATGATTCACAAAAGAACTGAAAACAGTAAATGAACCTCACATGTATATACACATATATATTCTTGCATATGCAAATACGAGCAAAACCAATGTAGAAAATCACAGGAAATGCCCAAGCAATCATTTTATCCTAAGTCGAATCTGGTTGTAAATTTTTTGTGGAAAACATTGCTCAAAAGAACTATGGATTCCACCTACGGGAAAAAAATGGTGATGTCATCCTTGGTTGAAAATGAAAGGGCTGTGACACACTCATTTGGCTTACCTCCAGATGCCTGTAAAAAGTAAAAAAACATTGCAGATAGCTTGGGAAGTTCGAATCTGACAAAACCCCACACTACTACTGTGAACTGAAGTTCCACACAACTTGCTAAACAAGACAGGATATTGGCAGTTTTGTATGAGGGCCAGAACCAGACCATAATGCCCAGTAGGACAAGGAACACTCAGTACCGTGGCTGGGGTTTTGGGACCCTAAGGGTCTACCTGGAAAGAAATGAACACTCAGACCATCTACTTTAGGTAGTATGTGGAAGGTGATAGATAAATTCAGAGGACCCAAGCTAGACCCTCATATAAAATGATGTGAACAGTTTTCTGCATCAAATTAGCTATCTAAATCCCCAAAAGAATTCAGCTGCCGCAGCACATCAAACATAGACTCCTAGCAAAAGAGGAAGCCAGAATGCCATAAACATCACGGAAATACCTACACAGTTCAAAGGGAGCACATAAGAAAGGGCATATTAAGTCAATGTCCTAGGTATGCTTTTATCTGAGATGACTGAAACCCATACTCCACTGAGGTGGTGGGAGTGGTATGGGATAGACTCCAGACTCAAGTTTAATTTATATCCTGGCAAAGGAAAGAAATAAGGGTCATTGGACTAACAGAAGAAAGCAAACATGAACATGATTCTGTAATTTGGTGGCAAGACACTCCTGTGGGATGGGAGATACTTACATCACAGAATATTTTCACCTTTAAAGGTCTGGAATTTCCCTAAAGCCTTTCAGAAATAAAAACGCAGCAACATCCAGGGCTTTGGGAAGAACATTTTATTGCTAAGCATATCTTTAAACAAAATGCAACTAAGAAAAGAAAAAGAATCAAAAAGAAGAAAAAGAAAGGAAAAAAAAGCTATAACATCACAGTAACTCAAATAAAAATTCTCCAGGTTGTCCATAAAGCAACAGGGATATGGTAGAAGCCCACATACAGAAATGCACATGTTCCCAAAAACTGTCCAATAGAAACTTACACAAAAAAGGAAAGTGTAAATATTTTTCCTTTAACTTAAAAAAGGAAAGCAAAAACGAAAGGAAGAAAGAAAGCAGGAAATCATTTCACAAGACTCCAAGACTCCAAGAACAGCAATCTTTTACAGACATCAAGATATAATCAACTTTATATAGTTTCGGCCAGTTAAGTCATCTAAAATCGTGCTTTCATACCTTTTTAAAACCTGTCTTTTTTTTTCTTTTTAGTATAAAAAATAAAAAAGAAAAAAGCTCAACCTCACACACGCGCACACGCACCACACACACGCACACATACACGCACTGAAAATAATTGTTAACATGAAAGCGTCTTCTCCAAACATTTGAGAAGACTGTTTTTTTGAATTTAAGTTCCCATGTGCGTGTGTGTATCTGATGACACTTCTTCAAAGTCAAATATTCATGCGACTTATAAACACCAGCAAGAGTAGATTTCTAAACCTAAACAGCTGATAAGTTTTCATCCGCATACAGCAAAAGTTTTCATTTCTGATATCCCAGGGTTCTCAACCCGTCTTGGTTTTTGTTGTTTCCCTCTCTGTCTCTCTCTCCCTCATTTATGTTTTTGCACATGATAGGCATGGCCGTCAAACCACCTCACTATTGTTCTGTACAGTAAGATAATCCTTTTCACAATAACTGGGAAAATGTAGAAACCAAACAACCAAATTAAATAAGTTAAATAAAACGTAAGACATTCCCAATTTAACCATAAAACAGTATATACACCATCAGGGTATCCATATAGAAATTATACTAGCAAAAAAATAGTAGTAAAATATGTAAACAAAATTTCAGATTTTTTTTGACACAGGTAACTGTGACAAAGCTAAAACACACACTCCCTTCACATTTTAAGGTTTGCTTTTGTTGTCTGTTTCTTTTTATTCTGTTCTTCAAGAACATTCTCATTCTGCATTAAGATCATAACAGAACTTCTGTTCCAGCCGTCCCATCAAACATACCACGATAAATATATCTGTGTGTATATATATATTATATTATTAAATTAATTTTTCTTTATTATTTTTTGTGTGTCACAGCAGCTTTATTTATTTTTTTATATAAAAGAGAAGAAAAAGGGAGAATAGGACAAATGGAAAGACAGAGATGATCTGAAATGTCAAGCTACAAAATTAAAATATTACATATGAAAAACAGTTATATGTCAAAAAAACTATGTATTTTGCATTCTTTTACAAGTGCTTAGCTTTTCTGACATTTATTGTTCTTGTCACAAGTTGAACTCCAGTGGTGTCTTTCTGATCTCTTTATTAAACTGATTTGTTATTATTTTTTGCATGCACTGCAATGTCACAGAACCAGAACTCAGAGAAATGCTCCTTTATTCTTGCACAGTATATTCAGCTCAGAATGGTTAATAACTTTTAAGCATTCTTTTTTGAATCTCCAAATCCCGTTAACCATACTTTGGTTGTCTAATGCATACTAAGTGCTATACTCAAATAAAGCCAATGACTGATCAGAACAGACCCAAACCCATCTGCTCATCAGTTCAATTGCAAATACTGGAGCCAGATCCAAGAGAACCAGCTTTTCATGACAATTTTCCTCAGCACCACTCATCAGACACTTTCACTGCGTTGTTAGCAAACAACTTACTGCAAGATGATGGATTGTAGAGACAATACAACCAGATATGCAGAGTAAACACCATGGGTAGCTTTTGAGTTCATATATGGTAATAGTCTCTCTTTATTTATTATGGACTTTTTTTCCGAGATTTCTTCTCAAGTCATGTCCTGGTTCACCCCCCACACCATTCCACTCCACTCTTCCCTCCCTCACCCAAAAGTAACCAAAGAAACCAAACAAAAAGCAACCCAAGAAACAAAACAAAACCAAACCAAAAAACCAACAATCTCCAAAATCATTTATTCCCCTCCTCCAATCTCGAAAAATTATATGTATGCTGGACACGGCCAGATCAGTTTGTTCAATATTTCTTTGTTGTTTAATAATGTTTGTATTTTTTTTCTTTTTCCTTCTTTTTTTTTTTTTTTTTTTTTTTTAATAAGTAAACTGAAAAATTATTGATACAGTCAGGGATCACGAACATTGTTAAAGACTCACTTGGAGATATGAAACAAGTAAGCCATGAAGTCTTCTACCTTTGCAGAAAGTTCAGCGGAGGAGGAGATTTGGAGATGTCCAAGTTCACTAACAGAGCAGAGCTGTGCGCGCCATCTCCAGAACGCTAAGTGTGCTTTATAATACATTAGGGCAAAGTTTGCTGACTCCAAGTGATGACTTAGACATTAACAGTCACTGCTGAAATGTTTTCCCAATACTTTTTCCCACAAATGTTATCTCCCAATCATCTCGTTCGCTGCCATGGTTCTGATATCTCAGTTAAATCTCATTAAGTATTTATATATTTATATATAAATAAGTATTCTTTTTTACACATAATACTCTTTGTCCTTGTTTTTCTGCTTCTTGTGGCCGCTCTTTGAGCTCTGCTGCTTCTCCTTCACGAGCGTGCCGTTGCTCTGGGCCGAGTTGCTGATGTAGTTCCGCGTCTCGTCCACCTGATAGGACCCCTCGTCCCTGTTCCTGTACTTGTACATGGCATACAGGAGGATGAGGATGCAGAGGGCGGCAGCAGCCACAATGCCGACGACCATCCCCGTTGTGCTGCTCGACTCACGGACCACCTCTGAGGCCCCCGGAACCCGTCTGATTCCCGGCTCCGTGGGGTTTGCTGTGGGCACATTACGGAACATGGGGGAAGTGATTAGCGGGCTCTTCAGCTTTGTGCTGTCTAGCTCATAGGCAGTGGGCAACGGAAGCAAGACTATGTCAGGCTGGGGTTTGAGCTCACGGTTATTCATTTTGCCGGCTGGCAATTTGGGAACCATCCCAGTCGAGGACGAAGCTGTGGAGCGGATCAGCTCAGGGGACAAAGACGTGGTAGTAGTCCTACCAGTTTCGGAGACTTTGTTAGGTCTAAAGTCCTTGGATTCCCACTTGGGTGCGTGTGCTTTGTAGCCACCTTCGAAGATGGAAGTGGAAAGACTCTTATCTGTTACCAAGGAGAAGGTGGTGTAAAAATCTTCATCATCAGTAGGGGGTAGGTTAGAGTCAAAGGTTTCCCCTGAGCCATACCCAGATATCACCAAGCCATCATCATCACAACCATCGCTGCCTTGGTCCGACAAGCAAGGTAACCCCGCCTCAGAGGTCATGGACAGGGAATCTTTGGTGGTCTCAATAATGGTGAGGAGGGGGCGAAAGGTAGGGGGAAGTGTAATGAAAGGTGCACGAGTAGCAATAGGAGGGATATCTAAAGGGTCTTCTACAAGTAGAGGGATAACTAATTCACCTCCTGGGATGGAAAAGAGAAAAAAAAAGAAGATTAGTACATTTTAATGACACAATGCACCATTTTCAGCTCACTTAAGGGCGAGAGAGGATCTGGGCATTATGAAAAGGTGTCAGGGATCAGATTTCTCTCTCTAGCTACACTATCAACATACTTTCCTGGGGGTGCCTTTCATTGTTCCCTCCCACCCTTCTCGGACATTGGTAAGGTGCACGTTCCATTTCCTACCTATGCTAGGTGCGTACAGTGAAATACTCCGAATTTTTGGGGACCCAAATTTTTTGATTTTTGAAGATACTCTCAAGTGACTCTGTGGTCATCAATTTTTGGTAGTGATCTTTTTTAGCATTTGGTTAGAAGACTATTTAAATTAATTACTTTGGACTTCCATAGACCAGTGTTCTCCTAGATGTGTTTTTTATCACTCGTCAGTTTTTCCTCTTCTGATTCTTTTCATTTAAAATAACAGTGGTATTTCTTCTCTGCCATTCTAATATGCTCACCTTCTGTAGCAGTATGTAAGTCTTTCCCCTAAGGTGTTTTCCATTCATCCATTTCTTCTTCAACGTTCTCTGGCTTTTAAATTGCAGGAACGTTCATGGAAGTGAGGGATGGAATAAGAACCAAGTACTTACTGGGTCCATGAAGGTACAGAGCTCTACTCAATGTTCATCTCTTTTTAATCTTTCTTTAGCATTCTGTTTGACACTAGGAATGTCCCTTTCCTTGCATCTTTTGCGGCTACTAGTGCCATGCTATCTTCATCTTCCATTCTTCTTGATATTCATTTACTATAATTTGATTAAAAATTGGGATAGATTGACAAAAAAACTGAACAAGGACTTTGATGAACCAAGATAGCATTGGAGCCCAGGATTATACTGCAGAAGTTGTCTTCACACCTACTGTTACTTCTTGATAGGTAGACAGTCGCAATTAGTTCTACTGATTTCTACCATGATGGCTACCTGCCTACAGAGGGCTGAAAACAAGGTAGACTTATGGTCTCCTTTTCAAGTTGAATAATAAAGCTATAGGTGTAACATTTGTACCTTACCACAATATAAACTGCAAATGAAACAAGAAAATCAGTGCATCATTTCTATGATTTGGATTCTGGCAGCAATGTTGCTACTTTTAGGGTAATAGCCTTGTGTTGTCTCTATATTATAATGTGACTGCACCTCTACTTTTGAGTCTGTGGTAGTTAACACTCCACTGTTTTATTTTGTGGATTAAAAAAAAAAAAAAAGTGTGGAATCTTATTATTTTATCTAATTCCTTTAGTTCTGATCTATAGTTTTCTGCTGACATACAGGTCATGAACCCTTTTTTCACAGTGAACCATATGGTTTTTGAAAGTTTGTGTATAAATTGTCCCTTGGGTAATTTGTCTTTGCCTAGCCATTTAAGTAAGCCGCTTAAAATATAAATTGAAGCGTGACATCATAAGAGTCATCTAGATCTGTTCAAAGGAGTGCAACTCAGTAAGAAGTATTCCTAATGCACAGGAAATTTTGATTTATACTCATCACTGCTTAAGAAGGATGTACAAAAAGATTCATAGTTTCTAAAGAAATAATTCTGGGTTTTAATTATGTATTAATAACTGCTAATGAACACTTTGGTATTGTTACAATGCTGAATGCATCAGGGTCAAAATTCTGCCATCTCAAATCTACCCTATATAACACATGCACTTGTTTCCCACTAGATTCTGCCAGTAATGTTCATGGAATGTCTATAAGGAACATGGTCTAAAATCGAAATCCCTTCTAAATGTATTTGGAGAGCAATATATTTGAACAAATTACACGTTGAAGATAGCAATATACTGAAAAAGGTACTTAACAGTTTGATTAAATCTGGATAGCCGAAATAGCAATATGGCTTATTCTTTTCCTTAATGGGAAACTAAGTGGTGGCACAGTTTAATCAATTGAAACAGTCGGAATTCTCTCAGAGGTACCAGGGTAGAAATTATGCCAAAATAAGAAATGTGGTACTTTGCATACTTTCATGCAAAGCTAGTTTTAAGTTAAGATACAAATGGCCAATTTGAACATGTTGTTTAGTTTTCTGAGCTTCTTCAGTATGTTCCTATATCTCTTTTGTTACTGCAGAGAGAATGAAGAAATAAGTATCAATGTCTCCATACTACATGCTTTCAAAAAAATTATGTAAAAATGCCTAAAGTGTAGTCTGCCAAATGGCTACACTGCATTTTGTGCTCATGCATCTGAGCTGTTTTCTGAGCAATGTAGAAACTAGAGCATGTAATATGATTTATATATGTCCAGAAGGCCTATCCATGGCTTGAGTAGAGCATCTATAATCTATGCAAACAGGTGGTCTCAGGATGAACTTGGAGTATGCCTTGGGGGGAAAGATCATCTGTGAGCCTGGTAAAAAAAATATGAATAAAAATAACAGTATTTAAGTGAGGATTGCATCAAATTTCATGAGTCTGGAATTTAAGTTCCAGAAAGTCAGGGATAGATAGTGTTCCTTTAAACAGTTTTTTAAGAGCAGTGTTTTGCTGTTCAGTAGCAATAATCATCTGATTTTCATTCACCATTTGTGACACTCAACTGGAAAAAGAAGTTTGTCACCTTTTAATTGCTCATCTGGAACCTTGAAGTACCTTTGCTCCTAAAAGCTATTATACTGGCCTACAGCATCAGTATGTAGCTGATCTGCCACCCACTGCAGCAATATTTTAGGTAGTTTCTGTCTAAAGAGAAGATATTTTGATCCTGTTAACGATTAATTTTCTGGAAGGAATCAGACATATATTACATTTAATATGAAGACCTTTCTTTTGCCCCAGTAACCTTTGCACTTAAAACCAGGTCATAGTTATATAGTTTTTATTGCAATTTAGGACTTGAGCTAATGATCAAGACTACTGCAACAATAAAAATGATCACAGCCTTCTTGAAATATTAAGCAAAGTTGATAGACTTGCTATCATAAGTGGGATTTTACATAAGTGATGGAGAAGATAATGGAGCTTTTTGATTCTAGCAAGTCTGTTGGATGGAAGACAATGTAAGAGAGTCAGGACTGAGCTTTCATGTCTCAATGTATGTGAGGAGAGAAATAACTTTCATACCAGGAACATTGGATTAACTTTGATACAATTATTTAATCTCATCACTAGTTTTTATTCCAAATTGTCCAATGATCCATACTGTGGTTACTTGCATATACAAGAAATAAAGACTGTTTAAGGTCCTTCATTAGTAACCACTTCTCCATCAAGGAGTTAATTTGTTACATCTACTTTTGTGGGGTATCAGGTAGATGCTAGGGTGGTAATAATGTTTTGATTTTTCATTTTTTCATTGTCTGTGATAGAAGGAACTGAGACTAAAAAAGATGTGTGACAATAAGTCAGAAAAAGCACTGTAGGTGCTTTGACTTCTCTTTCATTGCATTGTTAGGCATCTCTGCAAAACTCACAGCAAACTTGAAGCTGTAGGTCTAACAGGATGCAATCACAAGGAATACTTCTTGGGGTATGTGATTTATATAGGGATAAAGACATCCTTAAAAATGGCATGGCAAAAATGCCACTCAGTCTAAAAGAAATGTGTTATTTAAGGATAACATGGAATGTAAATCCTGAAAAGCTCCCAGGAAGGTGTGAGAAATATGATCTCCTATATCTATGGAGCAAGGGCAAACTTTTACATCATACCTGCAAACAACTCTGTAACTGGTGCTAGATTTCTACATGTAAGAGACACGACAGGGTATCTGATGACAAGCAGATTATGAGTGTGTGTGTAGGGGGAACCACCTTCACAGAAAAATGGCTGAGGGTGCAGGAAGCTGCCTGGAGCCAGTGGTCCTTTGATGGCAGAGTAGTGGTGCCTCTTGCCCAGGCCCCAAGTTGCTTTAAAGCTAAATGCTGAAAGATTTGAAAGACAAAATGGCCACTTGGTTGTCAAGAATATCTTATGCAGGATTTGGATCCTGAATGGTTTGCTGTGGAAGGCAAATGTTTCATAGATTTTGATCTCTAGAAAAAGCTAAAGAGGATCCCCTGAAAAACCTTACATGACAATCTCAAAGACATTTGAGAGAGGTTTTATGTTTGTCAAGTTTTCTTTTCTCCTCACAATGTCTACCCATTTTTCAATTGCAAAATTAGTGCTTTGCAGCCTTGAATAAAGCTTACAGGTTCAATTTCCAAATTGCTCTGTGCTATGAAAAAAAAAAAAAAGGCAAGGCTGCAGCCCAGTTCCGCAGTTTGGGCCATGGCTTTCAAATAAATACTCATGTAAGACTTAGATTCTGCTTGTGAATGATATAGGCTGTTTCCTGGTAGTTACAGGTATCTTTTCCCCTTTTTTTTCTGTTGGCTGTTAAGCACCAGTTAAAAGTGTTTACTGGTATGCTGCAAGTTCAGGATTACTTTAGCAATCCAAAGATTTCACAAGGATTTTCCAGATTTATTTTTCACCTACTTTGTGCTTTCTCCCCTAAGCAAGGAATAGATGTTTCTCAAATAGAAATATGTTTGTTAAAAAGCTCATCTTGACAACACAATGCCAAAGAACTAAACAAAAGAGAAACAGACAAAATTTTTTCCTCTGCAGTGACAGAGATGCAAAACGTATTTGCTCATCCACAGTATAGCTGAAAAAAACCCCACAAACCCCAAAAACTTAACACCAAACTGGAAGGAGCTCTGAAAGAACTGAAGGCTGTGACACGGGAAACCTTATACCAAACAGCCCAGTGCTTTGCTTGGCCTTCTCATTCCAGAAAGTGTGCATGTATTAATTAAAAATTAGCCTTTTAATCTAATGTATATGCTACCTTCATGGAGTTGTGCTTTTCTTTAAACTACCAAGAGCACTGGGGATATAAAAGGTCTGCTTAAGCCTTGGAGCTGCCCTGCTTTTTGCTTTATGAGCGTATTTATAGATATATAATTGATACTTCTGGAGCTGATCTCCAGTCAGAGTTCTCTGCCACAGGAAAAGACAGAGCGTTAAAAATTTAATAGAAGCCTTATGAACTGTGAGGATGGTGTGGGCAAGTCAGGAATGCAGAGGGCACCAAAAAATACGATAAATAAAACAACATGAAAAACTGCAGCAGCTGCTGGTTTTCATCTTTAGAGCCACAACTGCTTCAGTGTAGTCTCAGGCATCAAACTGATACAGGACAAAAGGCACACAAACAGGAAGCCTGAAGGATTCATCTTCTCCTGATGATGACAAGGAACACACCTTATCGTCTCTCTCTTTTCCAGCTGCAACTGAAGAGCTTTAAAATGTCATCCATAAAGGCTGCACAATTCATCCATTCTTGCAGGTACTTGAAATTCTGCATCCAAAGTCTGTAATTTTCATTCTATTCTTTTGATGTTCCTCTGAAGCCTGACTCCATTTTCAGCACGAAATACTTGCTAGAGAAATAATTCCTTACCTTCCCCCCCTCTGTATCAACACAATAATTCCTTATTAAAAGACTGAGTTCAAAAATTTCAGTCTAATGGTATTTAGTTAATTCTGCTTTGAGTCCTCTGAGGATAAAAAGAGGAAATTATTCAGAATATAGTCTCTAGTTCAAAGGAAAGGTGATGCTAACACAAAACCTAGTAGATGAATATTCTCAATATTTTCTACTCTTGCAGTCTGAATTAATTGCAATTGACAGAGAGCAGTAGAGAGAAAAACATGATTTCCACAATGCAATACTGCAACTCTTTATCTCAGATATCTCCTTTTCCTTTCAGAGACTATATAGTCCTCAAAGTGATTACAAAAAACCGGATTTCTGGTGGAGTTGGTTGAAAAGCATTTCCTAAGCCCCTTCCCACAACTATATTAAAAGACATCAGTAAATGCAGTGTTTCCCAAAAGATGGCTGATGAGCAACAGGAAGGAACAGAGTTTGAGAGGTCATGAATCCCAAGGTGATGCTGGGCTGTCTTTCACTGATGTACGTTCTTGGTCACCTTTGTGGAGTTTCAGCGAAACAGAACCTTCCAGAGAGGTCCTGACATCATCTCTAGAAGAAAAATTCTAGAGCAAACCCAAGTATTTTGATGCTCAGACACCGAGCTTCCCTGAACCAATTGAAACATGCCCTCTTCTATCTCCCACCATTATTTTAAACTTTTGTGATTACCTGGTGACAGCTTCCTACTCAGCATGATTATTTGTTGTGTTTTCAGCATCAGTTATCCTAGGGACCTGATGGTCGAACCTAATATACCTGCTGAGCACAGCATCACAATGCAGAAATGGTGAAAACATATGTAGTTATAAAGAAGCACAGCTTTCTCTTACTTTTACTCACTGCTTTTTGAAGAAACTAATACAAACCTCTTTTGTAGGAAGGAGGTTTTAGAGGTTCAGGATCTGTCTGCCAAATGCATCATTTCTGGATGATGCTATCAAGTCTGATGCTAATAGCAATATGGTGGGTGCATTTAGCTGGTAAGAGTACACTTGAGAGTATCACTTAGACTGGACACTGGGCACAAAATCAGCAATGACAAAAATTGATAGAAATAAAATAGTTTCATGGGAATAAAGTAGGAATGGTGTAGAGCTGCAGCAGGAAAACCCTGAGAATTACCAAAATGCTAAAGAAGTCTCATAAATTTTCACTTCACATGAAGGCTACACCACCAGGTTAAATACAATTTAAGTAGCCTTTAAAGAAGTGGCATTACTGATGATTCATGTGGGGAAAAGGAAAGAAAGCTTCTAGAGGGGGGCTGAGAAAGAACAGAAGCAAACTGCCTCAGACTCCTTCACCCCGACCTATGCACAATACAATATGGCATTCGACAAAATACAAAGAGCACATAACATAAAGGCAAATACAAACTGATTAAAAATAAATAAACTTATATATATTTTCCTAAAACAAAACCATACACTAGAAAATAAAAATGCCACAGCAACAAGGTCAGAGAAAGGAAAAACGGAACAAGTAATTCACTTTATCAGCAAAAGAAAGATCAAAACCTATGAGAACTGAAAAAAATTATGAAAATCAAAAACATTATTTCCTTTAAAAAAAAAAGTAACCAAAAATACATAAAAATATTTAGAAAGCATACCACATTGATTTCATAACAGTCAACTTACATCAACAAATTGCCCGCATGTTTTTTGGCATGAAAGGAAAAATTTACAAAAGAAAGTTGTGTAAGAATGCTCTTGGACAAGTAGCATTGCCACATTCTTGTAACTTGCTTTTTTTCGCTGTTGTTTCTTAAAAACTTTTTTAGCAAAATGTTTATTATTTCTTTTTAAATATATTTGTTTTACAACAAAGGGCGATACAGGGAGGCAACAACACATACATCCACACCACATAACATGAAAAGAAAAAAATCTTGCACCTTAACAAATTTGAACTTGTTTTTTTTTTCTGCTGTTTTTGGTTGTATTTTTTTATCTTATGTAAAGTTGTTAGCATATTGCAGCTGAAAAATCCTGTACAATTTATTGAATTTACTTTTGCTTGTTTGCATATCTACACATATAATGTTTTTTGAAAAGCAAAGTTTGTTGCTTTTTTGCCTTTTTGGTCAATTTGATATATATTTTTTTAAACATTTTCTTTTTTTCTATAATTTTTGTGTGTGTGTGTTTTAAGGAATGGATGACTGCACATAAAATTTTAACAATGCTAAAGAAAGGGGTGGTGAAGGGGAAATTATGGGAAGAAAAAATGCTTAGGGTGGATGGAGTGGGAGTGTAAAAATCTATGAGTGTACTACACAGGAGATGAAGATGATGGGAGTGAATGTGTAAGTCAGTTGCCATGTCCATGTAAGGGCGGTACGGAGTGATCTAGCAGCATTAGAGCTTCTGGCTGTAAGGAAGGGATGGGCAATATACAAAAACAAATGAGCATATTCATGCCCATCAACAAAAAGAAAGAACAGAACTCTAACATTGACAATCTCACAAACCCTAAGCTGCAACTTCTTCAACATGCAAGTTACAAAAAATTTAATAATTATAGTATTAATATTTACATTTTCATTAAAGGTTCTCAAATTATAAAAACAGTTAAGACTTTTCCCTATTAAAAATAGCAGTAAAAATACATAAACTAATAATAATAATAATAGTAATAATAATAATAACCAGAGAGTAAAACAAAAAAACCAAGGAAACTAGTTTTATGCATTGGAATTAGAACAACTTCATCTGTAGCTACCCACAGCCTTCTTTTTCTAAGAATCATCTTTTCTGAAGTCCATCAAATTGACATCAGTATTTTCAGTAATTTGAGACAATCATTTCTTGAGCACATCAAATGTCTGTTTTGAATATAAAGATTGTGTTTGCACACCCCGTCCCCACTTTCAAATTAGACTGCTTTTATATTTGGATTCTCTGGAGAATCTCAAAAATACAGCTGTAGGATTCTGCCAGTGAAGTAGTTCCTTATTTAAAGACAGAAATAGAGGGAAAAAATTGCAGAAAACAATTCATAACTCTTTTGTTTTGTTTGTTTTTTTTTCATTATTAGATTGGAACAAACCAAATCTAAGATAGAAATTCAACCATTGAAAAGAAATACATCAAAATATAACCATGTAGAGATATACTAAAAAAAAAAGCAAAAAATAAAAAAGAGCACTTTGTTCCCAGGAAGAAGGGAGATAAGAACAATTACTGGATTTAGAAATTTTATTTTTAAAGAAAAAATTATTCCACGCACTTTCAAAGATGAACAAACCAGATGCACACATTGAAAGGAACAGACAAAGCAGTCTAGGGACACTTTCATAATTTGAATTTTTTTTTTAACAATTAGATTATCTTTGCTTCCGTCCCCCTCCCATTTAAACATGTTTTAAATTGTTGGCCAGAAACCCCACCACCCTTGAGTGTTGCTTTTTTTTTTAATACATCTTTTTTTTATCACTTATTTTTAAAATAAACATGGAGAGGAAAAAAAAAAAAAAGACGTGCAGTCTGGATGTACGTCATAAATAGACATAGAAAAAGATAGAAGAAATTGGCTGAGATTGACAAATGGGTTATATAATAGCTTAATTTTACTGTAGGATGTTAATAATAATGCATGCTTAAAGTAAGTTGCATTTAGGGAAAGTAGAAAAACAGAAGAGCAAGCAAGGATTTGGGGGGCGGGCAGGCAGAGGGGAAGGGGTGGGCAAGGGGTGAACCATCCATGCCTCTCCAGAAAGGGCAAAGCACATTCCAGCAGGATCTCTGCATTTCTGGGGGAAGTCAGAAGGGGAAAAGGGTGAGGAGAAATTATAAGCTATGCTAGGATATACTTTTCACCCTGACTGTGACCGATTTGAATCCACTCAAAACACCAGACTCCATGCCTTGTCCTGGCTCTAAGTCTCTAAGGCATACCTGGAATCAGTGGCATTTATTTTCCTGCCTAGTGGCAGAAAATGCTGCCACTACTAGCATTAAGACAGAGACTATTTTCTCCTATGCTACAAAAGGATTAAAAGTTCAAGGAGATATTACTAATTGGTTCTTTTCTAAAAGTGTATCCCAAATACTATATGTCCTAGAGGGGTCCTCAGCTTCCTCTGAATTCCTTAACGACACATATGATGTCTGCATTTTTCTTGTATAAAGACCATCACCTTGATATCAGAGTCCTTCCAAGAAGGAACTCGGGACCCCAGCAAAACAACCTGTTTTGTTTGGTGTTTTAAAAGACAACAAAATTACATATAAAGCTCTGGACCCTGCCTAAGAATCTCTCCAGGAGGTGGGAAAATCAGGCTGTAAGCACTGCATATACCTTAGCTTTCCATCAGGAATGTCAGCAAGATCATTCCATAAGCCATCATAAAGGTCATGCTACCAGTAATCAGTTGAAGTGGGAGCTATCTTAATACTGAATTTCTGGGAATAATGGGGATATCCTCCCTGTAGAGGTGGCCAGGGGTACTTTTGTGT
Organism: Ifrita kowaldi; assembly: GCA_013398055.1. NCBI lineage: Eukaryota > Metazoa > Chordata > Aves > Passeriformes > Cinclosomatidae > Ifrita > Ifrita kowaldi. Next base: position 339,353 of record VZRS01007986.1, read on the forward strand.
AGATACGATAACAAACAGGAAGGACCTTTTGGTACTCACAGGAGGAACAATAGCACCTCTAAAGCCACAGATAGATCAGTATTAGTTCTGAGGAATATTAAATAAGTATAAACCCCACAAAAATTAAATAGCCCAGATAGGTTTTAGATGTATTACTGAAAAGTGTCCAGTTCTGAGAGGAGTTATATAAGAGCTCCTACTTCAGAGGTGATGAGGTTGCACTGACTGACAGCACAGTGCAACTGTAGCTGGAATGTACCATGCCTATGCTGGGAGACTACACTGGACCTATCTGCTACATCCCTTTGGTAAACTTGTTAGGAAGGGAAGAGGTCAAACCACAGAAGAGGAAACCTGGTCAGGGTTATCTCAGGGACAGAACATGCAGGTTACAGGAAGCAAAATGTTGGTCTACACAGGAAAATTTGGGGATTCATTTGTGGATCAGAAAAAATTGGTTAGGAATAGGAAAAAAAATTACAGAAGTGAGGCCTTTTCAGACCTCAGTGGAGATTTTTGTTTGGCAAGGTTACAAGGCTAGTGTCCCTGGACATCACTCCCCACCAGGATTCTGAGCCTCTGGTTTAATTGTACTCAGGGAGTTTCACAAAGAGGCATTTAAGCTTTGAATTTTAATCAGTATTTGTCATGACTTGCAGCTGGATTTTCAGGGTAGTGAAATAGCCCCCTTCAGCACATTAGAACTGAGTGCCTTCTCTTTGATGCAAAACAGACTGTGAGGCATGAGTCTGGTTGCCAACTGTGCAGTCTATGTCAGGCCTCTCCAGAAAATACTTATGCCCTATTTGATGAAAAATGCCTAAATCATTGTGTGAGGGTCTGGAAAAGCCTTTTACTGCCAGAAAGATCAAAAGAGCTACAGAACCACAACTGGAGCAAGAGACACTTAAAGAGATGACAAGATTTTGTAAAGGAAATCTTGATGTTAGACTTACAAGGGGATTTGAAGGGTGCTAAGCAATATTTTGTGTGGTCAGTACAGAGGTGCTTGAATAGAAGCAGAGTTCTTTGGAAAATCTGGGTCCAGCAATTTCTGTTGAGGCTGGGAAAAACTTCTCCAGTCTTTAAAAAATTCTAGCTGTTAATAGCGAAAACTAGATGTCCTAATTTGAAAATTGGATCCTAAATGCTTCCACATGAAGCTACAAGATGCTATTTTATTACTGAACATTTAGCAAATTATTCCTCAGGAAAACAAAGACTAAAAAGCATAACTAGTGCAGCTTTTTTTTTTTTATTTTCAAAAACTTAAAGTAGATCAAAGGACTGGGAGTATAAACATCTGTATTATCAAAGCTTACAAGTTTCTTGCTTGAAGGATTAAGCTGATAGCCAGTGTTTTCAAATGAAAAAATCCATATATCAATAGGAAACAATTATACAAAAAGCCCCTTGTTCGGTGGCTTTAATGATAAAGTTTTATTATACTATTTTTTGTTTTCAAGTTGCATTTTAAAGGGAAAAGAAGAAAGTGAAGGTAATGCACATTTCTGTCTCTCTCTGTTTGTGTGTGTGTGTGTTAAAGAGCAGTATGACGGATGGTAAACTAGGTAGGATCTAGAGCTGCACTACTATACTCAGGTTCATGCTAACCTCTGGAACTTCCATGTCTCTCTAGTCAAAGAATCATAGAATTACAGAGTCACAGAATATGCTGAGTTGAAAGGCACCCATTAAGATTATCGAAGTCCAACTTGTGGCCCTGCACAGCACCATCCCCAAGATGAGTCCCACCATGTACCCGAAAGTATTGCACAAACACATCTTGAACTCTGTCAGGTTTGGTGCTGTGACCACTTCTCTGGGGAGCCTGTTCCATTGCTCAACCACCCTCTGGGTGGTGGACCTTTTCCTACTATCCAACCTAAACCTCCCCTGACAAAACTTCATGTCTTTGTGCTCCATTAAAACTGACAGTTTCTCTCTTCCCTAACACACTGAGTCCCACATTATTTGAATTCTGTCCACTGCAACAAAACTCTGGTTCTTCCTGCTTGGACTAGGTCCCAAAACAACCTGTTCATTCTTGCATGCTTTTAACCTTAGTGTTTTTCAGACATCCAGCCAAATGAATGCTTAGCATACCACAAATAACAAATAGCTTATAGATTAATAGGACTAAATACTAAGTTTCAAAGCGAACCCTCTTCCCTACACCCAACTCAGAATAAAAATCTGTTCCTGTGATTCCCATCAGCTATCTGCACTAATTTAAACTGTAAGAGAAGTGTATTGAATTAGCTGGTCCACTACAAAACACAGAGATAGGAAGAGCCTAAGAATATAAATTAGTTATATCACTTCCCTTGCACCAGCTGTTTGTACTGGTAAAAAGCTCTCTCATACTAAGCCCATGGGCACATCTGAAGCTTAGAAATAAAAAAGCAATCCATAGTAAAAATGTCTATATGAGAATGACTAACAAAGTCCCACATGCTGTTCTATCTGGGTTTGTGTGTAAGAGTTAATTAGTGGGGCTTCTTTATAGCAATGAGCTAAAAAAAACTATCATCAGAAATTAAAGCACATTTACAGCTCTGAGAGCTAAGGAAATCATAGGGCTATACTGCCACAGCAGTAAAGAATTTTTCAGGTGTTTGCCATAAGCTTATTATCTTTTCACAGTATTCCAAATCAAAGGGTATTTGATGCTTCCAGTGCTATGCAGCAGAACCAGTATCACTGGCCTGAAAGCATTCTTCCCATGCATCTCTACTCAACTGCCTCCTTCTCCGGGGAGAAAGATCTGATGTGTTTTTTTGAAAGACTGAAGATTGATATTTGTAGTCAGCCCAGCTCAGGCTTTTTTTTTATCTAAAGCCAAACTTATTTAATCCTAAAAATCGGTTACATGGAAAGAAGTCTTTCTGAAGGGATTTTGCTACCCAAAACCAGATTCTCATACCAAAAAACTCAGCAGCAGAGTGTCATCCAATAATTTGACTGGGAGCAGGAATAGTTTACTGTCTTTTGTCTAAACACATGTAGCAAAAGTTTTCTGCTACATAGTATTTATGGAATACTAAAAGGTACATAATTTCCTGCTAATCCACAAACATAGAGCAGCAAGGCTATATTAGTGTCTCCTCCTTTCTTCAGTATACAGCTATGAAGCAGACAGGTAAAAATACACGCCATCAGGTTGTCCAAATGCTAGTAAATACTTCATGGCTTCTGCATATCTTCTTGGTAGTAGTATCCTAAGAAGTCATATGCTGTTGGACAGGTTGGATCAATGGGCTGAGATCAGCTGTACGAGGTTCAGCAAGGCCAACTGCTGGGTTCTGCATTTGGGTCACTACAACCCCAGGCAGCGCTACAGGATGGAACGTGGCTGGAAAGCTGCCCAGCAGAAAAGGACCTGGGGGGTGCTGGTCAACAGCTGCTGAACATGAGCCAGTGTGTGCTCAGGTGGGCAAGGCCAACGGCATCCTGCCTTGTGTCAGAAATAGTGTGGTCAGCAGGAGCAGGGTAGTAGTTGTCTCCCTGTGCTGGTGAGGCCACACCTCGAGTTCTGTGCTCAGTTTTGGGCCCCTCACTGCAAGAAAGACACTGAGGTGCCGGAACATGTCCTGAGAACAGCAACAAAGCTGGTGAAGGGTTTGGAAGGTCTTATGAGAAGGTTGTGCACTTCAGAAGTAGACAGAACCCTTTTTCAGCGCAATATTTTTAATCACTTGCATACTAGATTACATTTGCCATTTCTGTTGAAAGATCCTACAAAGTAATCTAATTAATCCCTCAAACAGCATAAGCACATTACATGTTCAAAGTCTGCAGCTAATCCAGCCTCAAGTAACTCAGTGGATGGAACTTCCTCCTTTGGTTTGCGAGAGGAGAACCCAAAGCATAGTAGAAACACCGGTAAAAGGTCACTCTTGGAATGAACTTAAACTTATTTTCTGAGGGAAAAGTAGTGATTCTAGTTCTGCCCTCAATAAACCCTCTTCTTTTAGTATTTCCTATTCCTCTTACAGACATGAATCAGTGCTGAGAAGAACCTGCATTTGCAGCTTGTATCCAGAGATAGCTATTGTGCTTTTTATCTTGGAGTTGTAAACAAAATAAAGCAAAGAAAAACCACACAAAGAAAAGTGTTGTCCATTTCTTGGGTGGCTAAATAATTCAGGATCATCCAAGGCATTACTTATGTCTCTGGAAGACATTCAAGATCTAAAGTATTCCACTTTAGAAGTCTCCACTCATGCAGCTACACCTTATTCTTGAGGATATATGGGAATCAGTACAACCATAGACCTTTAACAGTACACATTGTACCAAGGAAAGTGTTTGACAAGCTGTGGAAAAGAACACGGGTGTTAACATGTAAGTCGGACTATACAGACATGGTGATGAATTCCAACTAACAACAATACACAATTTCCTTGGTAATTATATCAAGCTAAATAGTGCAATTACTGAGAAGAAATAATGAACCATGTCTTTTCAGCATTGTGAACATCAGTTCCTTGTAAAATGTAGAGTGAAGACAGTTTACAGTGTGCTGGTTGGGAAGAGGCTTATTCCAGTAGGCTTTGAACAAGATTAATTTACCTGTGCCTTCCTCCCTCAACTTATTTCTGTTATTAGTTCCAGGGTATGACAGGGATTCGTATAGGGCATGTTTTCTTCTTCTGAGTTTGAGCAATTTTAAATTTCCTTCTAGAGTAATTGGGGTGTAAGTGTTAAGAATTGAAGTGACCTATTCAAGCACATGTCAAAAAACTGCTATAAATCGGGGATTCATAAGCTCATCCTCCAAATGATGGAAGCAGTACAGCCCTGCTCATAATGTTATTTTCCTCATGTTACAAGAAGTCCTTGGGAGTCCAGAACTGAGTCCTAGGACTATGGGACTTCAGTCTCCTCTTCAGCCAAGAACAAGGCAAAATAGTCCTCAGAATTAATACAAGGACTGCTTCACAGCCATCCTAAATGGCTAGGCCAAGTTCCCCATCAGTAAAACGAGCTGATGTTGGATACACTAAGGCTTTAATACCCAGCAACCTGTAGAGGAAAAATGCTACATAAGAGATTGTTACTGATGAGAAGTTCCCTACCATGCAGACTGCTGACAGGTTCTACAAAATTACCACTGGGAAGTGGTGGGAAACCCTAGGGAGAAACCCTGATGATCTGTAAACATAAATAAATACAGCCCCAACTCTTTCTTTGGAAAGGAAAAATGGAATGCCAAGCTTTTGAGCAGTATGTTAGGTGGTGTTCTCTCACACCAATTCAGACAACGTGAGATGTTCTTTCCTTTTGATTGTAATAGTGCTTAAAAGCACTACAATACCCTTGAGATCTCAAGCAGAGGTGTTTGGAGACAGAATGGCAAATGCCTATTAATCCATGCTCTGACGTCAGTTCTCCTACTAGGCAGCACTTGTAACTGCCTCAGACACACAATAGAGCTAACTAACATACGAGCTATCTAGCTCTGAAGCACTGCAGGGGGAACCCTTTGTATAGGAGCTTTCAACATGTGAGCTAGTTCTGTCTATCATCTGGAAAAGACAAGAGGGGATAGCGCTGTGACTCAGGCATTTGGGGATGGATTTTTGGCAGGACTTCTTGTTTGTTTGTTTTTACAGGCAAGTTTAATACTAGCCATGAAGTGCAGAAGCATAAAAAGAGGGTGCTGTTTTTGCAAATTTCCTTTTGAAAGTTCAGGATTACAGCAATGAAAGGCTGCTGCAGGCAAGTTTCAATCCTCTTTTTCAACATCATGAATGACTGGAATAAACTCTATTGTGATTCAGAAGCCAATGCTTAAAGCTGTTTATCAGAGGTTGCATTACAGCAAGAAAGTGGCTGGGAAGGGTATTTGCTCTGTTTTCATAAAAGATTGGATTAGAAGAGAAACAGATTTCATTCCAAAAGTTAACTTACTTTAATATTGATGATATTAATATCTGGGGCCCCCAACATAAGAAGGACCTGTCGAAGCAAGTCCAGAGGATGGCCATGGAGCTGAGGGCTGGAGCTTGTCTCCTGTGAAGACAGGCTGAAAGAGTTGGGGCTGTTCAGCCTGGAGAGGAGAAGGCTCCAGGGAAACCTTATATCACTTTTTTTCAAGACCTAAAGGGGACCTACAAGAAAGCCGGAGAAGGACTTTCTATAAGGATGTGTAGTGATAGGACAAGGGCTTCCAAATTAAACAAGGTGTATTTAAATTAGATATTAGGAAGAAATTCTTTACTGTGAGGATGGCGAGACACTGGAACAGGTTTCTCAGAGAAGCTGTGGATTCCCCATCCCTGGAAGTGTTCAAGGCCAGGTTGGATGGAGCCCTTGGCAACCTGGTCTAGCGGAAGGTGTCCCTGCCCATGGTGAGGGGGTTGAAACTAGATGATATTTGAGGTCCCTCCCAACTCAAAGAATTCTACGATTCTACACTATGATAATTGTATCTACTTCAGAACCCCAAGTAAAGACAGTATGTCCATGAATAAAGCTGAGGAGATGGACACCAGAATTCTTCAGGTCCATACAGACTTTTTAAACAAAAATGCAGGATGACTGCTTTTTGCTATTGATTAATTCTGCTTACCTCATTTGTAAGCTGGGAAGCCTTGGCATTCTTTTTCCCTTATCTTCACACCATGATAAGATAATGCATATCTCACTATCCCAAAAGTTTAATTGTTTTCTTTGTTAGAGAAGCTGGAGCACTACCTTTCAAAATGGGGGTGGGTGTGTGTGTGTGGTGTGTGTTTCGTTTTTTTTTAATCCAACAGTTAATATTCATAGACCAGGGCAGGTCAGATTGCTGTGGAATCAGTATTTAAAGAGACATATAGTCATACATTTGAATATATTTTCCATATTATTGCTTACTGTACTACCTGAAGTATTTACATTTAAATTTTGGGGTCATTGTTAGAAAATCAACTGAAAAATGACTGCATAGCTATTAACCATCATGTCTGAGCTTCATGGTTTAGTAATTCTCAGGAGCATAACAATCATGAATACCTGTGAAATGAAAGTTAACTGCAGATCAAGTCTAATAGGATGGAAAGTTAATTAAAAGAAGCCAAAAAAATCTTATCATATTAGGCTTTCCTCTGCTATGAAGTAAGACGTTATATGGCTAGATTTTAATAGGAAAGTCTATTACTTTCTCATAGACTCTAATTTCCTTTATCTGTATGAGCCACAAAATTTTCTCATGCAGAATTATTTTTCTGATGAATTAATTATTTCTGTTCATATTCTGATGGTCTTAAGCACAATCAAAAAAGAGATGGAGCTGGGAATATGTTAATAGAACAAACATTTTATTTGGGCAATTCTGCTATTGGCAAACTTGCAGCTTTGAACTTTGTGAATAAAACAAAAAGGTGTCCAAATTCTAACCTCATTGCCCTGTGATTTACTGCCTTATTAGAGTATTAATGAACAGCAGTGTTTTGAAGTTAGAAGAAACTTTTCACCTTCAAAAGACTCATTATAGGCACTTGAGCCTGTCTAGGTCCTTGCTTGCCTTCTGCAAAGGACATTAAATGAGAACAGACACATGGACCAACATTATACTGAAGAACTGGCAGATTTGCCTGTTATTTCCAGTGCCTAAACAATTCTTGCTAGTCTTTCATGGTAAATTTAAGGGTTTAATGCAAAGTGCCTTCTTTTCACAACCTTCCATAGCATTGAATTATTCATCAAAATGGAATCATGCCAGAAGCCAAATTATAAGTTGCCATTGCTGTCTTATAGCTCCATCACAATTCCTTATTATTGTCTTATTTCTTTGTCTGGTAATTTAGTAGTGGTAACCTCAGCTGAAGAGTACTGAGAAAGGGAAGCAAGTGACAATTCAAACATATAACTACAAAGAGGAGAATTCAGCACAGGAGCACTAAGCTTTGAGATAAGATGACAGCTGTATGTGCTCTGTCTTCATAGGTAGGGAGGTATAACATGGAGTTAACTGGAAAAACCACTTCATTTCTGCTCTTTCCTCAGCTTCACCTTTCTTAGAAAAATACATTCCACTTCAAAAACTCTACCATGGTGTTTCCTGCTATTATGTCTCAGTGGACGATTTTCCAACTTGAAAAATATCTACTTCCATCTCTAAAGATATTCTTCATCCCAACTTGCTGCCAACCCAAGTTAGGGATCTGAGAGATGAATTCAGATCTCCTTTCATTACCACTCATAAGGAAAGACTGTAGGTTAACATATGCACTCGGCAACCTTGTAGCTACCCTATTGCCTCCAGTGATCTTACAGAAATATGACTGACTGAACTTTTAAATTGAACATAGATAAATGACTCCAAATGAGAAGTGAGGAACAGATTGGAAACCATTCCCTAACCTGGCAATGCATGGGCTCTACAGGGACCATCAGGATACAAAACTATTAAAAGTCAGTGGACTGGTCTCTAAAACTAAACACACAGATCAGTGAAGAGGAGGAAATACTTTCCGTTTGCCCATCTATGCTATTCAGGTATAGCTATGGGTGAAAAATATTCCTTTTGCTTAAACAAATACACTTTTTCATAATGAAAAAACAAATTTATTTAGAAACATTTCCTCTCCTTTATTAATGCAATTCTTCTTCTAAACTCAGCAGTAATTTATCCTCCTTCCACCTCTGCAACTGTTGAATGCCCTACAAATAATTTTCTCCCTGCATTGCTCCATGTTTCTCTAAACTAAAGCTTGCTAGTTAGTCACCTAAGGAAGCATCCTTTTAACCTCTCTGATTATAACATTTATGAAAAGCAGAAAACAGCATTCATTATTCTTACTAAAGGTCTGAAAAGCTTCTTTTTAATACCTGCAAAATGCATTTCAAATCTGAGCTAAACAATGCCACTGAGGTAGTAACAGCGCATTTCTGGTTAAACACCTTACCTGACACATACGGCTGGGTGCTCTGTTAGATAAGACCAAGAAGCTCCATAACACTATCAAGTGCAGAAATAAAAATGGAAGTTGCAATGGATTACTTTAAAGATAGAAAAGAGCAAAAGGAGGGTTTATCTCTGCTCCCTTCAAGAATATTAATGTGCAGAATACAGACGCACCAGCTGGGCTCAAAAGAGTAAGTGAAAGTCAGAAGCTGCCTGATCTCAGAAAACCAACAGGCATTTTTTATGTATTCAAACTGTGTAGAATAAAGTAGAGCATTGTAATGAAATACAGTAAAAAATGTAGATGATATGCACCTTACAAAAACAAGCTGTTGTATTCGACAGCTGAGCTTTGAAATACTCCAGCTAAAGTCTCTCCTCTCTGTTAAATCATCTGGACTTTTTTTTCCAGTCTCTGTTTAAGGTCTAGCTAACTCTATATAGTGATTTTTTCCCCCCACATATAACTATACAGATTTAGCCCTAATACTATAAACTGCTAAATACTTTCTACTTTCATTAATCCCAAGTCACTCAACATCTCATCAGGCTGCCAGTTTTTCCAGCCATGTGGTTAATGTAATTAGCAAATATGCATGCACATGCATACATACAGGAATCTACACATATTTTTTTGATTTTTTTGATTTTTTTTTTACTACGAAAGTATTTAATTTGCATCCAAATTCTAAATGGCTATGGAGATCCAAGTGCTGACTGCTTCCTTTTCCAAAATAAAAATCAATATCCCATTCACAAATGCTGTGGACAAAAGCTTTGGAAGAGAGTTATAAAACAAGTGAGGAATGTAGTGGAAAAGTTCTGCTTTTGGTAATTTAAGCCTATTACCAAACGTAGTCTCCCAGGAATTCCGTGTACATATAATTTATTTTTTTATATATATATGCTATGAATTACCTAATTCACCCTTTCTCATCTAATGTTCTGCTCTGGCCAACAATCCTACTTTTGAAACTTAAGAGCATGATTTGCTACTCACCTGCAGCACTTTTACACTGATAATGCTTATATGCATTATTGCCAACTTACATTAGCAGTAAATGAAAGGTGCAGCACGTGCATCATTTCTTACAGTGGAATCAGAGAGACCCAAAATATGACATGCAGTCCATCTCCAGGGGACCAGTACAGGATACTACCAGCACTCTGTTTCCACATCTAAGATATTTGCTAGAACTATCTGAAATCTGTAATCATATTACGTAACTGAAAAATACTTACAGGTTTTTTTATATATACACATTCACACACATATATATATATCTACTATATATTACATATGTATAAATATGTTTATACAGCCATATATATATAGCGCTATATTTTCTTTACTTTCTATTTCCAGCACCTTTCTCAGGGCTTCAGTCAGAGACATAAAGCTCAAATTTATTGGATTCTATAAAAGGAAACTGCATTTGCCATCCCTTAATCCTTTCTTGCAAAGAATCTCCTTCCTCTGCAGCAGTTCCCTATGCTTATTAAGCTTCCCAACTATATTCAGAACTCAGGCGCTGTATAAGCAGAGGCGTCACTGTAATGGAGCAGAGAGATAACAGTGCCTCTCTACACGGCTTTGTCAGTACTACCCCTGAAATTATGTGTACAGTTCTATGCATTTCATTACCAGAATAGAACAGCATAAGACAATACAAAAGAGAAAACCAATAAAGAACTGCTGTTCAACATGAACAACAATCATTGCTCTAAGCTGATGTCTAAAGTCTTTAACTTCACTGTAGGTAGCTTCATCATCTTGATTTGCATTTGGTGAAATCTCCCTTGAATTAAAAAACTGATGTAACATGACACACTGCAGTAAAAGCTGTCATTGCTCTTACATGGCTCGATCCCCAGAAAAATGACCTCCTGGTGTGTGTATCTGTCTGAAGATTTAAGAAATCTGTAGGATCAAAATACAACTTTTGTTTAAAAGTGGAGGAGAGATTAACCAAGGTTGGAAACTGAGAGAAGAATTAAGACTCCGAGGTCTTATTTCAAGTTCTGCCATCCAGACAAACCTTAAGGGCCTGGTCTACAAAAGGATTAACTATCTCTTGTCAGTGTATAAATCTAAAATTTAGATGTTAGAAGCAAATGCTCAGCTGCTCTAAGATTCACAAAGCTCCCCTTAGCTGCTAGAAAAATTATGGCAATATAGCTATAAAATGTTGTTGGGGCTATTGGACACTCACATATGCAGCCCTCCTCAGGATATAACTACTAAAATTCATTTTAAATAAGTATGTTAAATGTGCAGCTGGCATCAGAGATTAAATGCCAATAAAATACAATAAACAAAACTGCTTTTATAGGGATTTTAAGGCAAAAGCAATACGTATCAATAACAATTGATATTCTGAAGATCGTCAAAAAGCTGGGCCTTTACAAAAAGTCTGCTTTTACAGTAGTCCAGATGGCTTTGACCTGACTGGCTGCTTAGACTCCTAGTTAATTAACTTTAATGAAATGTAAGCAAATTTGGTATGGAAAAAGAAACAAAACTGTTCAAGTTCCTCAGGATACTTTAAACATTTCATGTGAATGTGGCGCTCTTACATGAGGCACGCCAAGCCTGGCAGGTCTTAAGAGTTCCTTAAACTATCTGAATTGGCAGCTTGTGTTTGGACACTCGCCACCTACGAGACAGGCCAACAGCAAACTTGCAGCTTGTCATCAGGAAGGAAAGGTCATCTAAGAGGCAAAGGAAAAAAACCCATGAGGAGAATAAAAAAATCTACTATTTATGAGATACAGATGACTGGAGTTAATTCTGCCTATGCTATTATGTCTTTGTGTTTGCTGTAGAGAGGACTACCAGAACACTCATTCTTCAGCAGAGAACTGTGTGAATACCTTTTCAGAGGAGGCAAGATAGGAAAAAACTACTGTACCAGGTTTCCCTGCTCTTCTTGCATGGAGGAAGAATTACTAACAGAGTGAGTTAGACACACAAATGGCTGCTTTCGTCTTTCAACAATCCCATTATTAGAATAGAGGTGCTGCAGGCACAACATCTGCAGTTTGTTTTACCATCTGTTTCTAAAAATATCATCTTAGTGAAGGAGACTTTTTTTTTCACATCTCTCAAAAGCTTTTTTGTTTGCTTTTTCTTTCCAAGGGAAAAGTGATGGATTTGGAAAACAGCATATGTGGGAAAGATCACTCAGCTTCAGGGTTGGACTTCACCACTGCTATTCAAAATACAGTGAAAATCTGTGAACAACTGAAAATTTTGAAATATACTGGCTCAACTTCTTTGATAAATGTAATCAAAGGTTTTAGTCTTCTAACATAATTCGTACTGAGCTAGTAACAGATTTTTGCTATGAAGGAAAGCATGGTTGAATGTTGCAGAGAACCTAATGGGGGAGAAAAGAAATTGAAAAACTGAAAAGAATTATAAGAAGCTCCCAAGTTATTTACAGGTGAAGTTTAGTAGTCATATTTTGAGAAATGAAAAAAGGAGACAAATGAAGTGGGGGGACAAAAGAAATCCCCATAAAATACTTCAAAACTTAAGTTTACTTTGTTTTGTAATTAGAGATTTTGCTAGAATGCAAATGTTCTCTTTTTTTAAAGCATCAATTTCAAAATGAAAATGCACTCAAACCCAGAATTTCAGGGGTCAAGGCACCTTTTCTTGCTTTGGATATGACACAGACAGCTCAGAAGAAACTAGATGGAGTCCCTATATAATTTTGACAGTACCAAATCTTCATTTTTTATTAAAAAAGAACTAAGGCATGAATATCTTCAAGTACTTTTCAATCTCTGAATTCCTTTCGGGCTTATCCGGCATGTTTAAGCATGTGAAGTAAAGCGTGTGAGAGACTGAAATGTTAAAGGTTAAAGACCCAAACAATTGGCCATTTGCAAAAGCAGCAGGTGCTTTGCTGAGGCCAGGTTTTCACCCCCAAACTGAAGGGGAGGAGGAGATTTTTGGGTGTGTGGTGGTGAAATTTCTGATCTGTGTAAGAACAGCCCCTGTGCCAAGGAGGGGCCTTCGACCAGTGGACTGCATATGATCCACAGTGTTCCAGGGAACTCTACCCATCCCAAAATGGGAACGAGGGCAGGTCGGGTAGGATGGCCAGTTTACTGAACAAAAGAGTACTTTATTTTATTTCAGCTACATACATACTCCCACTGCACTGACTTTCTCTCCAGCTGTCAAACCTTTTTAATCCTCTCCACAGGTCTCTGAGAGTCCCCAGTACCCTGGCAGAGGTAAATGATTCAGAACCTCACAAAAGACACCTCCCTGCTGTGAGCTCAGATGCACGACAGGGTTCTCTGTTTCAGATCTCAAACCTGAGTCACACTTGCCCTCACTCACAAAACACCTCCCCCCAAATGCTGGGACGTACTAGCAGTTATACAAGTTATACAAAACCCAAAGGCTTGAACTAACATAACAGGAGCATGAGAGAGAGGATAAAGCAAGATTCAATCTATTTGTTCCACATTTGCTTATAAAGCTCCTAAACAAGTTTATTCTACTATTTCAGTTCCCCAAAACGGTTCTTTTAGCCAGAATATAAACATGGCATCAACAGATGTATAAATATACATACATGTACAGAGAGAGAGTGAGCATGTGTGCATGTTTTGCCATATATTTATTACCCCTGTCTCAGCACTAAAAAAAATAGCATACAGGAGAGCCATGGATTCTAGGGGAAATACTGATCTCTAGGCACTCCACAGTAGACTTGTAGACTGAATGGAGAGAGGTCAGAAGAAGAGATTAAAGTTATATTTTGATACATTAGAAAATAACCTGAACTATTTGCAGGACTGTTTTTGCTCTTTTCATAGGTCAAATACAAAATTTATGAACTCCCTAAGATTTCAGCATTGAAATCAGTAGTTGCTAAAACTAGTATCTAAAAACAGTCATACTGGTTTTTTGTTCTAAGGAAAAAACCTGAATTATTGACATCTACTAAAAAATAAAAATTCCTCAAAATTGCTGAAATTGCTTTGCACTTCTGCTGTCCCTCAAAGACAGAGCAATCTTTCCCCCTTTTTGATGCCTCTGACATTTACTGTTCTGACACTGAGGTGGAGTGAAACCAGTGGATATAAAATTGGGGGCATTTTCTTGTTGCTCTAAAAGAAGTTGATTTTGAGATTTTGTAACTTTGTAAAATAGTTGTAGTTCCCCTTGAATGTCAAAAGGGGAGCTGATGATCCTTATAATACCACCCCACGGGACAAAGAACTTCAGTTTTTATGAGACTCAGCAGGAGCAGAAAAAGAGAGTCCTTGGTGGTGGCTCTTTTGTAAGGTTTTAATAATGTATTTGTTAGCGCAAAGTAAAAGCAGAACAAAATAGGTCCTCAAGTTAGTAGACATCTGAGATTTCAAATCAAGTCAGTCTAATTTTTTTGTTTTGTTTTGTTTTTTTGTTCCTATACCTCATTTCCAAACTGGTATGGTCTTTGTCTCCTGCTCCTCACACAGCATTTAAGCTAAGTAGTATTAAAGAAACATTACACTTCATGTCCCCTAGGAATTGGGATCCACCACTTCTTACACTTGGGACAAAACACTGATTTCTAGAAATTATGAATAAAAAATTGGAACTGAAACAGAGAGGCAGAATGAAGGCAAAGTAATAACCCCTTTGACGTAATTATAAACTTTGGCTTCTCATGATCTACTCGGATTGAAAATAGAGTAGGTTTTCCCGCTCTACTGAGGTATTATTCCAGGTGTTATAATTCAAGTGTGCATCAATCAGTACCTTTGAGCTTCTAGTACATAAGGCACCCTTTGGTTTAGGCATGATGACCAAAATAAACTTATAAGAAAAACCTTTAGAAGGAAAAGCCTATCTCTGTCCCTAGTATCTGTAAATGCTCAACATGATTTCTCTCTAACAGACATTACTTATCTTTCAGAAATCAGATACTTTCTTCTTGTTTAAAGGTAACTAATCAGTTGCTATAGACATTTAAGGTTCTAATAAACAAACATTTGCTTTTGATACAGAATCTCTTTCTGAGTCGTGCTAGCTCTTCTCTTCCACTGAATGTGTCATTGGCTATTTTTATTTTCTTTCCCATATATTTTATGAAGCTGAAAATTGAAGCTAACAGGGACAAAAAGCAAGTCGCAGCAGGTTGAAAATATCATATCTTAGTATTTTAGACATGTGTCAGCTTGATAACATAGGCAGAGCACTAGAGGGATTGCCAGAATGTGACAGTGCACATGGCTTTGAGTTTAGAGAACACGCTTTAAAAAAAGACTGGAAGGCAGCAAGGGCAAGGTAGCCAGACTGTGGGTCTGATTCTGATCTTTTCCTGATCTTAAAAGCAAAACCAGGGAAACTTACACCAGCTAAGGCAGGCTGGAGAAACTGTTAAATTTTTAAAGGCAAATTCTATGAGGATGCAAGTCCAAGTGATGGAAGTGCTGATTTTTAAGATCTGTATATTGCTGTCCACTTATGACATTAATTTATGTAGCCTGAGCATGGTTGATTCCAATGCATGTGCTAATTTTAGAGGGAAAAGTGATATTTAATGAAAATAATGTCACACCAATGATCACTGACATTAAAATACTTGACTTTTATATCCCTCACTTTATTCTCTCTGCATTAGCAGATTAGGAATTGTACCTACTTTATAAAAATACATGATAATATTACTTCTCACAGCAAGTGACGATAGCATATAGTACTAAAACCTTAACAATACCACAGTTTATTTGCACATTTCTGGTAGGTAGCAGTACAGAACCATTTTGGGGTGTTGAACAGCAATTTGCACCTGAATATCAAAGTCCATTAAAATGGTTATTAAATCTCCTTTCCGTTCATCTTTACCTCATTTAGCTAGAAGTATTTCATTTACCCTGCCTTACAGGTAGGCAAATGAACAATATACACACACAGAAGGAATCAACAGTAGAACTGGGAGTGTCACATCAGAGTTCAGGTTTTTTAATCTCGGCTTAAACAACTGAACTCTCAGCTCTTCCCCTTGTTCAGTGACAAATGTCACAAAAGCTGAAGCCAGCAGCCTGCCCTGAGACAGAAAGCAAAAATAAGAACTAACTGTTTCTAGTTCCAGATATCCATATATAGTCTTACTGGGATAAAACAGAGCACAATGGGACCTTTCACAGCATCTCCTGCACTTGAGTGAGTCCCTTGCCCCTGCAGAAGAAGGCTGGTCACAGGCATAGCAGAGGCAAACAGAAGTCACCACTTAGCAGGACACAGCAGCTTTATCGCAGCCTGGAGGTTACTGTCCTGATGCCTGGACATTTGATCATCACATTACTCCAGTCTGAAGGTTATCCTGAACTTCATGATGCAGGGGGCTAAAACTCCGATTGTTCTGCTCCAATAACCTGCCACTTGTTCTAAAAAACGGGTTTCTTCTGCTGTTAGCCTCAGAACAGGACTGTTCTGGTCTCTCTGCCAGAGGGCAGTATTACACAAAACTATGAGCTTGTTGATTACAATACAATTTTATAAGCAGTTGCTTTACTTAAGCAATTGGCAAGAAAAAGCTTTAGATTCAGTAGGAATTACTAGTTATGAAGAACACATGAGATCTAAAATCTAAACCAAGCCACCTTTAAATACTGATTAATTTTCTGCTGTAATAATTATACTCAGTAATTTTTCTCAGATTATGTAAGAATTAAGAAAACTAAACGGAGTATAAATCATTGGTTCCCACTGGTGAAAGAAAAGTCATCTTCTTTTTATCTCTCTGCAAGTACAGGAAACATATCCTGGGTAAGTTAAATGGAATAATTAAATAATTCCATGTTGGAGACCTGAACATATCCCATCACTTCCCTCTTCTGGTTACTCTTAGCCTACACAGGTAAGTATTATATCATGGACTTGTGAGAAAAGTTCACAGATTTCAACATCTTCTCTTCAGAACAAACTAATTCCTGCAAAACAGCTGGAATTTTAGCTGGGCTAAAGGTATGTATAAGTATGCTCTTCATGAGGGTGTAAACATTATCTGCATGAAAACTGTTTGCCTCCTTCTCCACTAACTTGAGCTGATCCACTGATGCCAGCTCATGTCTCCTAATGCACTGAGGCTTCCCGTGCCATTAATGTGGCTAGTACATTAACCAAGAACTGAATTAAGGTACCAGGAAATGAACCACTGGACAAGCCAAACTATATTTTTTCTAAATAGTGTTTCAAGTCTAAGCAGACACTTGGAAACTCAGCTTGTTTTCCTCTGCTTCATGCATTATTGCACATTTATGATGCACATGGCAGAAGACACTCCAGATGCGACTCCGGAATTGTGTTCAAGTTATACAAGTAAACATCAGCAAGCCAGTTTTCACCAGCATCAGTAAGAGGCAGACATCACACACTGACAGACAGAAGACTGATCCCACAGAGTGAAAACACACTACTCTTAGAAATCCTAGGTACATCCTAGACTTTTGTCTGCTAACTACAAACAAACTATGAACTGCAGATTTTAAAAATGCATTCACACAGATATCCTTTCATCTGCACATGCACAGTGATATTCCTTTTCCAAGACTGCCTTTTATAGAAAGACCTAGGTACATCCCATTTAGCACACAGCCCGCATCCTGTGTGGCATTGTCTGGCGCCTAAAGCACAGATAGCAAGAATTCTTACTCTAAGACATCAGCATGTACACACAAATCCCTTAAGAAGCTGTATAAGAGTCACTTTAGCATTATGCCAGTAAACCACTTCTAGGAGTGAAATGATAACAGAGTTTGAAAACTGCTGAAAACAGAACAGCTGCAAACTTGGTCTTATGAAGCTCTGCGGACATCTTGCAACATCCATCCTGAAGCCTCGGGGAGACACTCAGAACATCATTCAAAGCTTGGTGCCTCTTTGTGGACCTCCCTCGGGTAGGTGAGGACGGGAAGAGGGGAAGGGAAGGGGATGAGGGATGACAGCGCCGAGGAGCTAAACACCAGCTTACGAACAGAGAACAGAATCACATAACAACACTGGACCAATGGACTCCAAGACACAGTGACAAGACAGATGGACACAAACAAGACGCAAAATCACTACTGAGAAATTTAAAAAAAGCAAAGAAACCCCATAAAAAAAAGTAGATATATAACTCTGAGGCTGCAAGAAGCAGCCAAGGGTACTAGCATAACTCTTCCAAAAAGAATAAATTATAATATAAATAAAAAATTAAAATCAAAACAATATCCCCCCAAATCATACACTACAGACTTGCTTGGTTAGCCTGAATGCGTAGCTCTGATGGAACATAAGATGGTGTCATCACAGCCCATGCACCGATTAATGAAGGCCATGGTTAGTTACGTCAGCTAAACTACAGCATGCCAGAAAATGATCTTGCACTGACCCAGAAATAAAAGATACGACAGACACTCTGCATTGCAATAAAATTCTTTTTATGCCATCTGCAGTTTCTAGGGCTCTTTACATTGGAAGAGTTTGTTCTGGGAATATGTGGGGTAAAGGAGAGGGTTTTTTTCTCGGAACTCAATTAAAAAAAAAAAAAGGAAAAGGGAAAAAACAGGATAGAGACTTTGCAGAAGTTTAAAAAACGTAGGAAAATAAAAATAAAGGAGGGGTAATAATCTTCATTCTTTTGCACACAACTTTCTTGGGAAGTCTGAAAATGTGGCTTTCTTAAGGATGGCAAGAAAAGATTTTGTTGCCTTTATTGGTTTGCAGATATATATCTCATTCTTGAGATGATTAATCATTATTTTGTTGGAAGAACTCCAAAAATATAAATTGAGAAGTACAGCGATGATTTTAAAAATTAAAAAATAGCAGTATGGCACGATTACGAGCCAAAAAAAAAAAAAAAGGGAAAGAAATATAAAAGAAACTAAAATATCAATCACCAAAAATTCATGCGGCACAAGATGAGGTGAAACGACAGAAAATGTTCTTCAAATATATACAATGTGTATATCTATCTATATATACACGGAGTATATGTGTATATATCGATCGATATACCTGTATAATTTTTTTGTTCTCCCTGCCCCACCCTAACCCAAGGCTAATTGGTAGATGAAATTATCAATTAAAAGTAAAGAAATAAATAAAAGGAAGAAAGAAAAAAAGTCTAAAAAAAAGAAATTAACGTGCTTTGTTCACCAAGAAATAACAATATCATGCATCTGTCCACACCAGCGGATGCCAGGGTTAGATGAAGGCATGAATTTCTGTGTAAACATGTGATTGGATGATAGGGGCTACTGTTGATATTGGTCATTTATTACTTTAGCATATAGATATATATGCACACTGTTTATATAGTGCATATATAGATAAAATATCCTCATGGGTGGGGCCTTTGGAGCTTACATAGAAAGAAAGACCAATATGCTGAAAACCAATCTCAGTACTCCTAACGTAAAAAAAACCAAAACCAAAACCAAAACTTCCTGTAAGTCATCTGCATGATTGTAAAACTTGCTCATTTGATTTTGTTTCAGCTGTAAGATTGTAGCTAGGAAATTCCATCAAACAAGTGATGCTGTTACACCCTGGGAAGTGTTGTGGATGAACCCCTGTCCTCTGGGTCCATAGGGTATTCAGCTTATGAGATGGGAAGTCTACTTCTCAAGTACTCAAGAGGCATGCACTCAACTTTAAAGGCCATGTCTTATTCACAACATGAGAAATGGGCAAGAATTCCTGCTTGTCAGAGGGAAAGAGGACTAACTGGGCATGGGATTGGGGGGGAGGTGTTCCTCTTAGAAGAGCAATAAAAATTCCCCAGGTGCTTCAGGAAGGTTGATGCAGTTGTGGAGGACAACAGCCAAATCAACACTTCTTTTGGTTTCTTCAATGAAGACTTCACTTCCAACATTATTAGTTTTTGTACTGTGTTGGTGGTTTTGGAAGACAGAGTCTGCTTGTTTTCTGCAAATAAATCTCCGACCCAGGCAGCCTGCAAGTGGATGGCCACAGGCCAGTAAATTATAGACACAGAGAGCATATCTGTAGGATATGTGCCTCCTGTGTGTGGGTAGGTGTACAAAACACTATGGAACTTCCAGTGCTGTAGATTTTGGCATATCTACTGCTGTCTTCAGTCCCTCATCAGAAAGGCTTACCAGTCTGATTAGACAATGACAGCCTTAACATATATGAAGCCTTTTGGGAAACACAGAATAAATTTCTCTGGGGAAAAAAAAAAATGCATAGGAAATTGATGGGCTGATAGGAAGGGAAAACTGGCAGCTGCACCTGGGAAGAAACAGAGGATGTGTCAAGCCAGGGAGCAAGGATTAAGCCCTACAGACCATTTCAAGAGGCTGTATTCTGGGCTTCAGGCTAATTGGTGAGTGTTTGGGTCTCACAGTTTTGAGTAGTCCAAGGAGCAGCTTGGGCTATGATCCCAATCAGCTGCCTGGCCTCCAGCATCCAACCTGCCTAGTGCCAGAGCCCCACTAATGGACATCCTTAACAGGACTGAGGGCAATGGTATGAGGAGACAGCAACAGCTGCCAGGAAAGCATAATTATAATCCTCAAGGCTTTGAAGTCTCAGTAAAATCAGATTGTAAGGGTGCTCCTCATTTCACTGAAAAGAGATAAATGCATTCTTTCTTCACAGTGCTTCCTCGTTTTCCTTGTCAGAAAAGATATTTTCCTTACAAATCTTACATTCTCTGAGAGCAGCTGAGTGACCAAAACACCATCACAGAGCTGTGCTCAAAAGCACAGACTCAGGACCTTGGCTTGAGTTTTGTGGAACTTCAATATTTGAGCCTTGGATCTCCCTGGAGCAGGCCAGAAGAGAGTCCTGTAATCATACCAGAGAAAAGCATCATGTTTCTGGTGCAGAAAAAAGAAGTTTTTTGGCCATGTACTGGGACAAGCAACATTTTCATAGAGATAAAAGAGGATCTTCTCTTGACTGCTAAGTAAATGCTTCTTCAGGGCAGATAAATAGGTTTTTTTGTCCTGTATCATTTAGATTAAGCCTTCTGGGAGATGTAGAGAACTAAGGGTATCTAGGCTTGTCTGCAATAAGATGAATAGTGGGCAGTTTTTATCCCTTAACCTGCAATGGTTTCTTTTGCATTACATAAAATACAAATGGGTTTTGGATCCACAGCTGTCATTGCTATCGCTTAGAATAATTCCTTATGTATAAATACATGTCTACAGGTGGTGCCTGTAAGCTACCTCAGTCAGGACAGGTCCAGTGACAGCTCCTGTTTTTTAAACGAATTTTTCTAGCAAAAGTCCAAAAGAAATCACTTTTGGAAGGGGGGCACAAAGTGTTAGCCAGCCTGCTACAGTGTTTCAAGCCAGGCTGGAAAATCCTGAAGGGGCAGAGTGAGGGAATCACATTCACACCGTCTGTTTTTAAAGTGCTCAGATGCAGATCAGATTCAGGTCTTGGATTCAATTGTGAATCAGAGTTAAGTGGCAATAAGACCTTGCCAAATGGTTCTCACATGATATTTAGCCTCAAAGAGGACACGATTTTCAGCCTCTGAGTACACCAAAAACAAAGACTTCAAAAGGACTCTGTAGAGTACTGCCTCTGATTCAGGACCAAGACCAAAGTAATATCTCTAGATATTGGGATTTGATTCTGACCCATACGAAATTTGAAAACTTCTGATTTGCAGGGAAATATTCTCTGCTGCCCTTGTCTTGGCAAGGTTCATAGTGATGTGTATCATATCTCACAGCTGCAGCAGTGAGTTCAGTAACCTTTACATTACTAGACCATGGCACTGAGGGTGATAGAAGGCCATATTTGGCAGAAACTCAAGAGCTTTAAAAGCTACACATTATCAGAGCAACAAAAAGAAGACTGTGCTGGCTTAGGTCATTTAATTTTCAGCCTGCTGTAAAAGGGATCAGGCAAGGCAGAAGGCAGTGACCTGTCAACTGAAGAGGATGAAGCAATTTCAAATGAGCCCAATTAAAAAAAAAAAGCCAAAATTAAGTTATAAAAAAATCCGAAGCCACGCACTAGAAAATGCAAGCAAGATAATCTGGATCTATTCTCTCCACAATGTACATATTTAAATACCAGATCTTGGCATGTGGCCAGGACTCTGATTTGGCTGGTGAAGTGTAAAGGCAAACATATCTGCTCAGCCAAGCCAGCACTACTGGATTTTGATAAGCCAGCTCAGATTGCCTTAGTGCTCCAGAGCAAAATGGGCTGAGCGAGTGCTTTCATACTGGCCGGATTGCAGACACGGGGTGCACTGAGAATGCAGACAATAATAAAGACAAAAAAACAAGAAGCCCCATAAACCTGTTACTTTCCCTTCTTACTATGATGGAATGAGTTAAGTTTATGCAAAAAGGACCTGCATATTCCTCCTCCTTCTGGCAATTCTGTACACCAGCACCTCTGAGAGCAGGAAAACTCAAAATCTGGAAGCGCAGATTTCATCAACAACGACCATCTGGGAGACTTATTTTTACATATAATCAAGTTAACTTTTATTCTCAATGACACAGTAATTCCCAAGAAAATAATCATATTTCAGTGGCTTATATGGTCCACCTTCCTATGCAAGAGGAGTAGGGTGCAATAAAAGATACTGGGTGAAATTTGCAAGAATGTCTAGTAGTTTAGTAGAGAATCTTCAGCAGATTTGCAGTGAACCATATTATTTTACACAGCAGATATTCAAATGTCTGCAGGCATTAATATCTGCCAACTGTAATGCTTAGCAGGATTTTCAAAGGCAAGTCATTTTTACAAATCCAGTTTGTACCTGTTTGTAGCATTAGATTTCTAACTGTGTCAGGAAGGAGGTATTTTTAGTCTGGAAATGTTGCTCTACAGCACTAGGAAATTTCATGCTAAACATCCCGTTTTACCAAATTTCTACTCAAACTTCGATTTTTCCACTGGCAGCAAAAGCTGAAAATATTGCTGTTACAACTTCTAGCTGCTGAAATTATTGTGATTTTTGAAACAAAAATTTACAAGAGGAGGAGTCTGATAAAGACCTCATTTTAAAAAAAAGAAGTCTTCACATATTTGTGAAGCTTTAACAAAGTGACTTCATTCATTTGCATGTCAGTTGTGGTACCTTTGTCCTTTTAACATGGTCCTATTAATCTCATGCCTCACTTTCATCATAACCACTGCGCTGGCATTTCATTAGTATCTTTATTTAAACTCTCAGTACCCACACTGTTTATACTTCACAATCTAGTAATATTTGGGCTGCTTTTCTTCCAGATGGGGAGTAGAAAAACTCATAGAAATCTGTGAAAAAAAGATGGGAAGTAGGCTGAGCTACCTGTTACCATCAGTCTGTGTCACTGCCATCACAGGAAGTCAAGAGTATGGGTGGAAGTTCCCAGCTACAAGACAATGCCAATCTCAGGTTACAGCAGGACCAAGTTCTACTAAAAATGCAGGTACAGCATGACAAATTGAAAAGAAACGTGAAAGCACTAGCCTTGGGTGAATTTTAATGTTATTATTGTATTACTCAAACGGGTTCAGGAAATTAGAAACAGAACATTTATAATACTTTCTTGGTAGTTTTTGTAAGGAAAAAAAAATATCATCCCAAATAAAACAAAGCAAAAACAAACAAAACAAAGCCAAACAAAAGAACCCCCTCAAACTATTTATATGTTTCACTTTTAAAGACAAAAATTCTAACCAAACTTCCTCTTTTTCTTTTAAATGTACACAGAAATTCGATGATGTCTGTTCTCTATTATAGAAATGCTTAACTCATGGCAAGCCTCAAAAAAGAAGACTTGAAAAAGCCTGTAAGAAATAAAACAGACTGCAGTTGCCTGCTGGATATCACATCATATATCTCACCAGAAAGAAAAGCCATCAATGTATCAAAATGTATCTGAAAGGGAGAAATTGAGTCAGTTCCACATGGCCAGTCCTTCTGACTCTTTAATGGATACATTTTGAAGCATCACTGCAGATAACAAGGCAAGAATTACTACTAATTTTGTTATGTTAAAACTACGTTTTGGTGCTCCCCAATTTCTTTGGGCTCACAGGAAACAAAATTAGTATAAACACATTACCATGTTAACTGTACTTAAAATCCCATGGACAAATGTATCCCTTAACATCCACCTTCAGAGTAATTAAGATTGAACTTTGCTAATAACTGATTTTTGTTTCACTTTTGTTTCTCTTCTGTTTTCAAATGTTCACTCTCTCCACTTCATAAATCTTCATTATTTGTCACACTTCATATTGATTTTTTTCCTACTGTGTCAGTAAAGTAACATGTACAAATATGTGAACTATTAATTAGCAGGGATCACTTTCAGAAAGTTTGCCTTTCCATGCGAACAACTTTATATAAACCAAATAGTGACTATATTTCTGTGTTTTGCTGTTGCCAAGTCCATGGGATCTGATGCTTGGCTGCATAATTTCTTATTTTATATACAGTGTATATATACATGAGTGTATATATATACACATATACACACACATTATACATATATAATTATATATGTATACATTCACACACATATAAAATATATGTATGCATTGTTTTTTGCAAATGAAATCAGAAAGCAAGCAAAACACGACTGACCTGACTTACCTGTACTGGGCTCACAGTCAATGAAATCTTCATCATCACTGGAACATTCAGCTGATGAAACGATGTCATCTGTCGTCTGGCATGTGAAGCAAAGGAACAAAAGAAAAAAAAAATAAGATATTTGCAAGTCAAGAAGCTACTACAGAGGCAGCTAAATGTCCAAGGGGAAAAAAAAAGTTCCACAATTGTAACTTTTAAAATATTTAACTTGTACCAAGTGTTCCATATATGCCTGTGTAAATATGTCATCCATTGAGTAGGAGTCTCCTGTTGGAGGAACAGTGCTTATCCTGTACTGTTGAATATTTAAGGTGAGCACAGGTGCTGTGCACCTACTGGACTCTTTAGGGCAGCAAGTGAGTCACACTGATGCTGTTGAATGAAGTACAGCGGGCTACAAAGCCTGCTTGGCTGGCAAACTGCTCTCCAACAGCCACGGTAGGCGTGTCCGCTGGGAAGAGGCTGGGCTCCTCCCATGAATACCAGCATCACCTAGGGCCAGCCAGAAGGCACTTCCTGAGAGACTTACCATGTGAGGCATGTTCAGACTGAACATGCTTTCTGCAAAGAAAAATGTACAAGATAGGCCCAGATAACACACATCACTCAGACAGCTAGCAGTACTCTTTGCTGTGCCTGATGCACCACTCTGAGGCAGATGTAATGATCGCTCTGCTAACACAGCTCTTGGGCAGGGAATCTGGTGTTTACCCAGATAGTAACTATCTGTGCACCTCACTGGTTGCATGATGAAGAACTGCTGCATGTGTCAGGTATGTCCAACATGCAACCTCACCTCCTTGCTTAGCAAGTGAACAGGGATGTGGATGCAACTAAGTTGACCAGCTGGAAAGTCTGGTTCTGAAAGGGTTAAACCAAACTGTGACCATTCACAACCTTTACAGGTTTCATCACATTCCTTTGCATTTCCAGCTGGTGATATTTTCTTCTTCTTCTTTTCAAAAAATTTTTTAAATTAATTTTTTATTAATTTTTGAAATTTTTTAAAAATTTTTTTCTTTATTTGTATGTAGTGTTCTAATTAATGAGCAGCATGTACTGCAGCATGTTAGAGAGACGTGTACTGGTGCCTCTTCCCAGCAGCATCTCCTGCCTGTAATTGCTGCAATTAGTTGAATTAGTAATGCAGACCATTAGGGAGAGCCTGTGGCAGCCTCTGGACACAGGTTGTAATGTTCCTGCACACAATACAAAATTACCCCAGCTCAGCAGCACCGGCTCAACCACAGCTTCTGCTGAAAATGTCTCCCTTAACAACTTTTCCTTGCAGAGAGCTGCCTATTCTGCTGAGCAGTAGGATCAGTGGGATGACTCCTGAAACAAAACAACTGAAATGTTGCTCACCAGGCAGGCAGCATTGTTGAACTCAGGAGCAGGACAGCTGCACTTCAGTACTCTAGGTGAATATTTCTGGGAATCTCACCTCTCAACAAGACTTTCAAATCCTTATTCCTGAAAAGACTCTCCAGCTTTAAATAAGGTCTCCTTTTACATTCTTATGTCTGCTATGGCTGTCTCCAACATGTTCCCTCTTCTCTTTACATAAGAGTTCTGAGGACTCAGCCCTTTTTTTAGCCTCCTGGGCTCTTAGCACTATGAAATACCTCTGACCCCTGCCAGAAGTTCCTTGCTCTCCCCTTCTCTGTTTGTATTTGAGCTAAGGGGAAAAAAAGAGAACCAAGAAGTCAGTCAGAAAGATCAGGCTGAGCCTACCATTCCTTCAGTCTTGATTTCAGTGGTTTAGATTGAGCCAAGAAAGAAAAACAGGATAGGTCAGTTGCAAGTAAAAATAATAAAAATAGAGTCTCTGTAAGAAAACCAGTCATGAAGTACTTTATGTGTTACTCAGTCATACCCAGCATGGTCATTTGGCAATGTTTTGTGGGATGCTATCTCGCAGTAGTTTCATGCTTAAATACTTTCATTAAATACTTTTACAATCTTGCTTCCATGGGGAGTCACGACTAAAAGGAACTGGAGGTAATATGTTCCTTCCTTACATGACAAGGTCATATTTTTAACACCTCCTTTCAGTCATAGAAAGTGAAAGAATTCTGTTGAAATCCTGGTGACTTCTCTTAAGACAAGCTGGCTTTAAAATTTTGTCTGCTCAGTGAGGGGACAAGGAAGGGGGAATGCACAAAATATAAATTTACTTTTTTCAATTCTTCTAGTGTTGTCACATGTATTTTAGGAAGTATTATTTATCCCCAGAAACTTTATAACTTATACAGTGATCACATCCTCCAACAGTGAAACGCAGCTGTCCCTGGGTAAAAAGATATCAGTTTTTAATTGCACCGATGTAAAGCAATTTAGCACAATTTAGTAAACAAGGCTATACTGCTAGAAATTTTTAAGCAGGTGAAATGTAGTTAATGAAACTGGAGATTTATACTGTAGTTGTGTAAGGTTAAGGATAGCACTGTGAATAAAGAATAAATTAAGGATAGCCTTGTGAATAAAGAATAAACTATCCATCAGTACTAGACGACCTTGCTCAGACAGTGCTAAAACCCTGGCAATTGGTCTTGATTTCCAGGGTAAATTTAGATCATGTGGATTTTGCTCTTATTTGAAGATCTGACAATTCACATTTCTCATAGAAAAATAGTGATGATTTGCTCCCGTAGGAAATAAACATAAAATCATAACAATGTGTTGTTGTCACTTATCAGCTGCTATACCTATTCGATTACCCACTCGCTCAGATCTAAGGGCTTCATGCAACATTAACGTGGAATCAAATCCAATTGAATTGACAATATGATTCAGTATTTCTAAAGAATAAGGAGTTCCTTTATACCTATTTTTACCTCTTGCATATACAGGGCATCATATGAAACCAGGAAGGTAGTGAGGGCTTTTATTTATTTTTTTTGTAACTGGACACCTCCTTGCAACAGGATACTGGTAGGTAATAAAAGTTTAGAGCATTTTGGAACTGATCAGCCAAATTAAAGGTCAAAACATCCTTCCAGAGCAATTGATTACCTTATACCTAGTTTGGGAAGTCCCTGTACCACAACCTGAAAAGTCACGAAACCTAGCCCTTGTTCCTCTACTTGTTCAATTTCCCACCTAATAAGCAGCTTAAGGCAGTACAACCAACATATTTAGGCTGCACCCTGATACGTGTACTAGATTTCCTGCTATAAAATCCTCTTGCAGCTTGTGTTGGTTCTGAACAGAGAAGGGCACAGTAAGCCAGACTCAAACAAAATGCAAATGTGCAATGTACAGCTCACCAACACTGCCAACTCCAACCTTTGTTTGAACTTTTTCATGACTGGTTCCACACTTGATTTTATCGATTAATCTCCATATTTTCTCCCAATCTCCACTGCCTGCTATTTCACCTGATATTCCTTTTTTCTTCTTTTTTTTTGCTTTGTGACTGCTTTGTCCCATCCTGCTGATTTTGTATGTATAAAAATGAGGGTTAGCAAAAGAAAAAAACCTCCAGAAGTGGTGTTAGATTTAAGTCAAGGTCATTAACGAGAGCTCTAGAAACCACAGAAAAGATAAGTACACTACTCTGTCTTGCCATTTCCTATCTTGTATTTTTAATCTCAGTACTCTCCATCACAATTCATCACTAACTGATTTTCTAGTCCCACCACATATTGGTTTTCCACACACCTTCCTCTCAGATACCAACATCTGAATCACCCCAAAGGAATAAAGCTATTTCAGTGAGAAAGAACAACAAATTCCTGACCACAGGAATAGGGTCAAGGAAACATCCAGAAGGCCATCACTTCTTGCAACAGGAATCTGTACCTTTCAAGACCCTCCTGGAGCTGAGAATTGTCACTGGATATTTACTAAACTTGCTGCTTCCACAAGACAGGAGAGGCTAGTGAGCAGAGACCCTGGAAATCTCTCCACTAACATAATTTCTCCACACCAGGAACAGCTCACTGTGAGGCAGTAAGCAAAACCACAACCCCATTTCTGGTCCCTTTTCCCCATTTTTTGAAATGGTTCTCATTATACTCACCCACTGGCCCCAGGGGATGTAAGCAGATTAATTCTTTAGTGTCTGCCCAGTGATCTAGGGATAGTAAGTGCTAAACATTCTTATGTACAGGCAACAGGATAGTAATGAAACTTTTCCATATGCTGTGATGGAAATGATGTTTGTGTTTTCATTGCAAAGAACATGAGAGAGAAAATATTTTTCCCTTCCCTATATTAGCTAAATTCTATATTAAAAATAATAAGTCACACTATACTATTTTAAAATATGTATTTCATTTTTAAAGAATCCCAGCTTTGAAATTACTTGGCCTGTATTAAAGGCCATAAAACTAAAGATAGGTATTATAATAACTTTCAATAAAATTTCTCTCTGGCAGGAACCCTTTTTATTCCTTCCCCTGAAAGATTTTTTATGGCATTTATATTATTATTTTTTCTCTCCCTCTCTCTAGTGTTTAATGAAATTGCTTTGGAATAAAACCAGGGTAGGAGAAAGTGCTAAACTCTGAGTCCACCCCAGAGGATTTATGGGCATATTTACCCTCAAATTCTTTCAATTTCACTGAATTGGTTCCCCATTCCTTTCCATGAATTATTAGTTCTGTAATCACCTCCTCCTAATTATTCACTCTAAGGGCCACTTCAATCTTGACACGGTGATGGTTCTACAATCTTTGTTCATTACACTGTATGTTCTGGCGTGGGATATATAGTGCAAAGAAATTTGGCATGGTGTGGCAAGACCTGCTCAAGATGACTCCATTCCTGTCCAGTCTTTAAATTGCCCAAAGCCCTAATTTATGTATCAGATCCATAACCCTTGCCCCTTTGTTCTACACAAAATGGCAGGTGCTGAATCTTCCTTTTCCCAATTGCAAGGAATTTTTTGACACCTCACTGTTTGGGTACCACACTATTTGAGAAAGATTAAGCATGCTGGATAAAATAAGCTCTGTCACAGAACAGCTTTATGAAATTATAAAAAACACATCCAGGAATGATGGAGTTCTCCTTCTAGAGGGAGAGAAAAGACAAGGAGCCATAAATTCAAACCCCAGACAAATTCCTGCAGAATTACACACTTGGCAGTTGCTTCACTCGGTAAAGTAGGATTTAATTTTCCTACTTGCCTTTTTCTTGAAATTCTTCTGCACACTGTACACGTTACTTCCAATTCAACACCATTATTTGAAAAGCAACATTTAATGCTTTGTTGTGAGAGAAGTGTAAATCTATTTGCCACCAAGGAACCACAATTTACAGTACTTCTTGAAATACGACCATCACAAAATGCTAGGCACAAATATCTTCCTGAGAGCGGAGAAATACAGTTGTATTAACCTGGGCACTGCATTTGCCTTTCACACCTAAAATGTACACAGCTGAAAGTCAACAAACTTTTCCTAAATACAACCACTTGACTCCCCCCATTGCTTCCATACTGCTATATTTTCTATATATCTGAAATTTATTATGGAATATGGACTATGTATTTTCTTCTGTGCATAACAGCATAGAGTACAAATGCTGCCTTTAGAATAGCAAAAAGATAGTGATGCTGTTCAGTCTTCTAGAAACCAAGATGTTTCTTAGCAAAGAATAGGCTCAAGGCATTTGCTGTCTTGCCAAAAGAAGATAGCAGATGAAGTGTCTGTCTCATTAGGTGTCATTTCTAGCTTGAATACCTCCACCTTTTTGTACTTTGGTAACTGGGCTTTTTAAAGAACTTTTCTTATTCTGTTCACACTGTTCAATTAAATGAGAATCCTTCATCTGTCCTTTCTACACATTACATTTGTTTCTCGCTTTTTAATTAATCTTTATTTGCAAAATACCCTGGAGGTCATTGTGGCATAGCAGACCTGAGAGACTCAGTCTGGACAAACTCAAACTACTACATACAGGTAGAAATAATCTGCATACAAATGGGAAAATATTAGAAATGTTGCAAAAATCATAATGAAGTATTACAAAAGAAGCTGCAATTTGGGACTGTATAAACTTTTAAGGAGAGTCTTGGATCTCCCAGCTTTTGCTAAAGGGTATTAATCCTCTCCATCTCATTAGCACCAGATAGAACAATGTATTTTCTTATCATGGGACAGACAAAGCCACAAATATGTGCAAGCCCTTTGAACCCCCACATACTAAAGCTGAGGTTGTGTCCGCCTCTGTAGAGGCAATGCATCAAAGAACACGAAACTAATAATTTTTCTTCATATAGCTCATTTGAGGTAAATACAAAAACAAGAGGACTAAATCCTCTGTTTGTTTAAATTGGCATTGATTTCAACCAGACTGCAACAACTTGCAGCAAGAGAGAATAACTCATTATATTTAGTTTTGGACAACTCAATGCCAAAGATTAAGGGTAATTTTAGTCAATTCAGAGAAGAGCCACTGAAAAGGGGAAATGAATGAGACAGGCTTCGTAAAACTAAACATCAGAACTTGACTCAACAAGGACTTCAGGTATGATAAATTTCTTCAGATGTCACAAAGGACGTCAGGAAGAAAGAACTATTTTGAGTGCTTCAAAAAAAGACGAAATTAAGAAAAAAAAAAGTGTTATTGTCACCAAGAAAAATCTCAGTAGTGATCTTTATCAACTATGGAGAAGTCTCCTCAAGGAAATATCGGAAACCATTAGCACTGAGTTCAAGCAGCTCCCTAAGTCATCCAGGTATGAATACCATTAGTGTATACACCCTAGTGGGGAAGAGCTTGCTCCGTCTATCTTCAGTGCAATCTAATTCACTCTAAATCAAGTCCATATTTGCATCCTCTCCATCACTATGTAATATAAACATATTACACATTTCTCTCTGTCATTGCAAGGCAGGCAGCAAAGCTATCCAGCACAGCATTTCAGTTAGCTGTGCTCAGAACCAGACTCACAGAATATTTTGAGTTGGAAGGGACCCACAAGGATCATCAAAGTCCAACTCCTGGACCTGCACAGGACAGCCCCAAGGATCACACCACGTGCCTGAGAGCATTGTCCAAATGCTTCTTGAACTCTTGCTTGGTCGGGCTCGGTGCTGTGACCACTTCCCTGGGGAGCCTGTTCCAGTGCCCAATCACCCTCTGGGTAAAGAACCTCATCCTGATATCCAACCTAAACCCCCGCTGACACAACTTCAGGCCATTCCCTTGGGTCCTGTCACTGGGGCTGGTGTGTCACCTACCAAGAGGCTGGTAGGCAACCAGCAGGTATGTATCCCTCAACAGTAGCCCAGCAAAAGTGCATCTCCTGACTGCATGTTCCTGGCTGGATGTAAAAGCTGATGTGCTGTCAAATTATAGCATTAAGTAGGGATCATGAGAGACCTACCCCTTAACAAAATCAGCCACTTAACCACGACTATGGCAGACAACAGATTAAGGAACTAGGCAGTTAAGTAAGAGAAAGCAAAAAATAATCTTCCCAATTGTATGTCAATCCAGATTCATGGGCAGTCATGATTAAAAAGAGCTTTGAAAGCTTGAATTATTCCTTTGAAAGCCAAAAGCCTGTCTCACTAAAATCAATAGTTCATTAAGACTGTAAAGTCTGACTCTTCTGGACCAGGTTTGATGCCAAATTTCAGAGACTTTGTTCTGTGCCTGAGCTGTGGAAAGACAACAGGGAAAAATCATGTTTCTGCCTTTTGTCTCTGTCTGCTGGCAGTGGGAAGGGTGATGATGTTGTGAGGCAGTGTGAGCAGAGAGAGAAAGAGAAGGGAGGGCAAAGAGGGGAGAAAGGAAAGTGGGGAGGATTAATTCATCTGTTGTTCAAGGCACCCTGACAGGGGAGAGAGAAGTATTGAACCACAGAAGCTTAACCCAACTTCAATGTACCTTCCCAAAAGCATAAGGAATGTAATTCTTCATGGTGTTCTGCTGATAAGCAAATCCTCCTAAATCCTTTCAATTTATTTCTTGGCCTGAAGAAATTACGTACTATTTAGAAGCTAAATAAATAAATAAATAAAATTTCATTTCCATGAATCTAGATTGGTTGTTTATTGATTACATATGCCCACAGAGCCACTTGCTTTTCTATTTCTTTCCTTTTCTTAACAGAACAGGCTCTTTTTGTCTCGAACTAGGAAAGCATCAACTGGCAAGTCTTTTCCAGACTATTCAGTGTAACCATCAAGATTTGCAAGAGCTTTGAACTGGGCTGTAAAACACCATTTTTTGGTTTTAATACAAAAGATACAGCTTTGGTGTGAGAGGAGACTCTTTCTCCCCTTTTATCAACCCATTTCTCTTTCCATGTGAATTTTCCTTCTTCCAAAGAAGTACCTTGAAGATGGAAGTTGTGTGTCTATACACTGAAGATAGATCCTCATGGAATAATCACACAGGAAGAATATTCACATTAGGTGTACTTTTCATCATTTGATACAGCTTGTGCTGTATCAAATGATGAAATTACATTTCTATTTCTTATTGAAAGAAACTAAATAGCTTAATGTTAAAAATCAAGCCACTACAGCTGGCCCCACAACAAGTCCCACCCTAAAGTCAGTGAGAGCTGCTGGAAGGACAATTTGCTGAAATTCAAACACTGCTCAGGAGTCTGACTTTCTGAATACATCAATCTATGCAGTGATGTTTCCCAATTCTTGTCCAAAAGTCTTCAAATGGAAGACATTTCTTTTAGGAAATGGTATGAAAATAGATTCAGAGTGTTTTCCCCTGTGCCATTGTCCCACTCAGAAGAACCAACAACCAGCTGAACACATGGGGCAGCATAAACTTCAACTTCCTGCTCTTCTCAGCATCTGCTTAAGGCAGGACACAGGAAGCAAAAGCTGAATAAAGATTCTGATAGGTATGTAGGAAAAAGCCAGATTATTGCCAGAATTTAGCATCCTGTTGGTGTGGGCTCTGGCCCCTTATGCATACGTTCTAATGTATTATCTTAAACTGCCACAGAAATAACGTTATTAATATGCTGGGTTATGAACTACACTTGCTGAAAAATAAAATGTTACATACTTCACCAGCAGAAGGGCAGGGCAGATCACTGGGATGCAGTAACTTTTTAAATTGCCCCAGTCCAAATTGCCAAGGACATTGAATCAGAGCCCATATTTTACTTGATTTTATTTTCCTGATATTGTCATAAATTCACTATCTGACATCAGCAAAATTGCCCCCTTTCCTTGTTCTTCTGTTTATATTGCCATAAAATGGGGAGAAAACGCCTCCTCTGCTTGCTTGGCATACAATCAGAATTTTAGTAAACATTTTACATTCTCAAAGCAAAGCCTAAATACAGAAAACTCCTTTACATTTAGTAAAGAGAAGCCTGTGTTTCAGAAAGTTAGAGACTCAAATGATCTGAGATGAATCAGCTGCCCTTTGAAGACTCAGCCTCTAGTAAGAGTAAATGGGTTTTTCTTTGCGTGCTAGCTGGCACTTAATAACTGTGTCAGAAGAATATTTTTCATTTACACTTTGCTCCTTTGCTGGAAATCAATATGTCGTTTGCTGGCATTTTCTCCTGGACATCTTTATTTAGCTTGTCTTTTTTCCTCAGAGGGGAGGGAGTTGTATTTGATTTTGTTCTGTTATTGATTGGATCACTCTGAGCAAGAAATAAATAACTAAGCACAGCACAGTACCTTTAATGACAATCTCTTAAGCCTCAAATTCTGCACACCATGTTGCACACCCCCTACCACATGATTCAAAAGAAACAAATCTGTTAAGTACAGTTACTATGTAGCAAAGAGGTAGCCACACACGCGATTTAACTGGCATTTCTACTTACGTGATCACTTAATAAAACCATACAAGTCCTGTTTCTATTAAAGCAGTACTCCTATTGCTGTAGCACCTACTGCTGGCATCTCGTAATCTCTTGTAAATGAGGATTAATGAGAAAATAAAGATACGGGAGATCATCTCCCAGCAGACATCGTTCCCCGAAGAAAACATGAGGATGTTCACATATTAAACACTGATGGCAGTACACCCGACCTGCAAAAGGCCAGCGAGCGCTTGTGCAGGGGCAGTGGCCGTGCCCTGGCTGCTCCAGCAGCACCAGCCACAGCAATCCTGCCAGCATCCAAAGCAAAGTGATGGTCAAGCCAGCCCCAGGGGCTGCACAGTAGCTGCCCATCATCTTTTTCTTTAACTGGGGAGTTCATTCCCTCCTCCCCTGCTTCTCTCTTAATTTCCCCTACTCATTATTACATCGGCCACAAACAGTTGGCGCACACAACTGTAAAATTCATAAAGGAGAAAATACCCTGGTACGGTCCAAACTGTGGCACTTAAAATCTAATGTGACAGGGTATGTTATTCATAAAGTAACAATAAACGTAATCACTCTGAATAAATGTGCCTTAAAACAACTTCTGCAATTATTATAAGTACCTCTGAGTGCAATAAGATAAACAACTATCTTAGAATATTCACATTAATGTGCTAGACTCTTCTTGCCAGACAAATATTCCTCTTTCCCTCCAAACATTAACCCACACTTAGAAAATGGCATTTAAATACTGTTACTCACAGGATTCACACATTAACTCACAAGGGGAAGACAGTTCCCACACATTTAAATGCAGAATAAACATAATGTAGAATAAATAAATGCAGAATAAATCCTGGCCCACTAGGTACAGATCAGCACCTAGAACTGCTCCCTGAATAACATTATAGAGCACAACATTTAATAAAGGAAAACAGCCACTAAATACCTATATGTAAGCACATATACAACATACCTGCTAAAAAAAGGCTATGAATGGTTTTAATTAATAAACAATAAAAAGTTTATAAACACAAATGTCACAAAGGTGGCTGTGGTAGAACTCAGATTTCCCAGGAACGGTGACAGCCTCTTAACCACAAGTCCATCCTTCCCCTCTTAATATAGGGTGTAAGTGATTGTCATCACTAGTACAGAGACATCTTTTTACTCAACAAAAGGTAAATATAACCATTAACATACTGACATTATCATGGTCAAATCTAACAAAAATTAAGTCAAACAGTTCTAGACATTATTTCACTCAGCAATACAACTGCCAAATATCTAATGTTTAAAAATCATGCTTTTCTATCGTTAACATTTTTTTCCTTTTGAAATACAAGTAAACTAACACCATTACTGGAGGGACAGGGAACTGACTTCACACCACGTTAGCAAAAAACATGTAACAAAAGAGTAAACAATGAAGCGAAATCAGTACTACCACCACCAGAGATCATGGGGGAAAATTTAAGAAAGTTGGAGGCAGAAGTTTGTCTAATCATATTTAACAAGGAAAGAGATCTACTCAGCTCAAACATGTACGCATCAGCTTAAAAAACATGCTTGGTCCATCAAGTACTGATGACACCAGGTAAACTTCAACCTCATGAGTTGTGGTACATGACAAATGGCTCCTGAGCATTAAATCTGAGCTTCACTTAAATGCCACATAAAGGGGTCCAAGCTGCAAACAGTGGTTATGCAAGAAAATTTTCCCATTGGGTAAGGCAGACTCCCATGCGCAACAAACCTGATAAACACTTATCACCGCTGGGTTTCTCAGCAGCCCCTGCCTAATCAGAACATTTGCCCTGTGAAGGATAAGAAGGCCATTTTCCTTGCTTATTTATTTAGTTTTCTGGTGAGTTTGATTAACTGTAGTAAAGGCAAATCAATCTTTTGTGTTTATGTAAAATGGAAAAAAGGAACAAAGTTAGCTTTAATGGCCCCACAGATGCTCAGCTGGAAT
Source organism: Ifrita kowaldi (assembly GCA_013398055.1). Classification (NCBI taxonomy): domain Eukaryota; kingdom Metazoa; phylum Chordata; class Aves; order Passeriformes; family Cinclosomatidae; genus Ifrita; species Ifrita kowaldi. The sequence continues at coordinate 375,571 of VZRS01007986.1, forward strand.
GCACTTACTGAGCAGAAAGCTAGACAAAGGAATTCAAGCTTTAAACACCATCAAGAACAGGATGACATCATCTATACTTCTACCTGTTTAAAGGGAAAACAACAAACCCACTCCACACACATTGAAGAGGCTTTCTTTTCCCTGCAATTCTATCTATTAGCATCAACTACTACAAGGTTCTTCCTCGTGTCCTTCAGATTTTCATGGTGTAATTTGGGAGACACTAGAAAACAAGAATCCAAAGGAACATTGTCAGAAGAAGAGAGGATATGAAGCTCTAAATTCATAAGAATACTTCTTTCACTGGCAGTAAACTTGCTTCTTAACTCAGTTTTGTGGCAATGTCACATTTTTGACATCAATAACCTCTTGTAAGGACTGAAAGACAGCATGAAATTCATGCCCACTATGAAATGAAGAAGCTTCTGCATAAAGAATTTGAATGAGACACTTACCAGCTGAAAGTAGAACTCAGAGAAAGTTTTTCTCTCATATATATTGTAATTATAGTGTTGACAACAGTGGAAATCACAAAAAAAACCTATGCCATTTTTATACAGTGCCCATTAAAAGCCTTTAGTAATACAAAGAAATACCCTGGTCTTCCAGACTGTGGACAGCCAAGTCCACATGGAGGATTTAACCTTAGTCTTAGTAAGGCATGGAAAAGGACAGCTTGACCAGGATGGACCAAAATATAGCAAGAGCCACCATATTCAAGATATTCCAGTCCCTGAATAGACAGATAAAAGTGTATGCTTAGGTTTCTTGTTACATCAGTTTCTGCTTTTTCATAAGAACTAAAAAAGCAGAAAGAATCAGAACTTTTGTTCTAAGACAAAATTTCATTTTCCATTGCTATAACAGCTACAGCAACAGCTCTGGGATGATGGTATGTTTCTGGTCTCTCCTGGGAGGAAACAAGTTCACTTTCCCTTAAAATTCCTTTTTCATTATTGTAGCTTCACTTGTACCAGCCAGAAACAAGACATAATAGCCACCAAATTTAAAAGGTGGTGCCTCAGCATTTTCAGACTTTGGGTCTACTCACACTAGAGAGATTATTGGCACTACAGACATAAGGGCATATCCAAGCTGGCAGAGCTGCTCCGTTTAGGTCCAGCAATGCTGACTGAAGAAGGTTTTCTGCCGGCAGAGTTACACCACCTGTGAGTGTTTCAAACTAAGCTGACAATAATTGGCATAGCTATGTCCATATCAGGATTTTGACTGGCAACAACAGGTGAAATCAAAGCGTGTGCATTTCTGCACTGTGGGACATGAAGTGAAGTTGTCAGAACTCCAGAGTATAGCACTGTATTCCTGTAAAATGCTTCAGGATGGCAAAAGTGTTTCTAAAGAATCCTGTAATTGTCTCCAATTATTAGCAGCTGTTATTAACTGTCTCACAGTTATTAGCAGGCATATAACTTAAGTCAGGAATTTGCAAGCAAAAGACTGCAGTCAGTGAGATTTCTTTTGACTTAGAAATCTCAGGTCAGAGGGATCCACTATTTTCACCAAGTCTGATTGCCCATTTTACACAACTGTGGAATTACACAGAAGAGCTGAGTGCCAGGACACCTCTGCCACGGATTTGCAATGACCCTTTACAGGGCTGTTAATGTGTCAGCACACCACAGCATAATTTTTAAGATAATGAAGATACAGATGTATCTCTTGGAAGTAAATGTTTATAAGCTGCTCTGATGGTACCTTGAGGACAGTGCTGTGTAAAGCATCTGAAGAAAGATTATAGAATCCCAAAATCATTTGGGTTGGAAAAGATCTTTAAGATCATTGAGTGCAACCATTAACCTAACACTGCCAAGTCCATCACTAAACCATGTCCTGAAGCGCCACATCTACACATCTTTTAAATGCCTCCAGGGATGGTGAGTCAACCAATTCCCTGGGCAGCCTACCCTGATTGTACCCAGTTCTTTATATTTATTTATTAATATATTTAATGTGAGCACTGTCAAAATGGAACTCCCATATGGACTGTAACAAACTGTTATGCAGGGCTGAGGTAGGAGGGACATAAGAAACATTCTGTTTTCTTTAATGTTTCTGAAATGAAATAAAACATTGGAAATGACTGCACAGTTCCTACAAACTGAGACTTCTGCAGAAAGGAATTTCTTGCAAATTCTCCTCATCAGTGGAAAAAACCTGCAGTGCACATCTATAGAAATAAATGGCAGCAGAGCTTAATACCAAAGGCATATGAGCCTCAGAAAAAGAGCCCTGCCATGGTAGACCACCAGTATTCATCCCATCAGAACAAAAAACTTGCTTTCAGCACAGCTTTTCCAACAGCTGCAGAGCAAAGCTCTGTAACCCCTCTACGAGGCAGCCTTGAATCTCAGCACCTCATAGGTAGTGGAACAAATTACCTGGCTGGTCCCAGGATATCCCTTTTGCCTAAGTGTCCCACTTACCCAGAATGTGCAATTGATTGAAACAAACGCTACAGTCCGACACCATGGAGCTCTTGACAGCTGTCAACTCATTAAGTTCCATTCACTGGCTTCCCACCTCCTTGCCAACATATTACATAAATTTCTTTTTAGCTGGCAGCCTTTTCCTTTGCCTGAAACCATTCTGTACTGAGCATGTTTAAGTCCATTGTTTTTTTTTTAAATGAATTTATTCCCTTCCCTTTGGTAATTTGCCTTGCCTTGCAACAGTTTGAATGGGCTGCAGGATACTGTTTCATTATCAAGCTGCAACTGGAAATGAATATTTTATAGCAGCTGAACAGAGGTTTGGCTGTAAATGACTATATCCTAATTACACAAAACAAAAGGACGACAGAAAGAAAAATGAATTTAATTAATGAAATATTGATGCAATTTACAGACAAAGGCCATCCCCTTTAGAAGGGAATTCCTGCAATGTGAATTTTATAGAAAGAGTTGGAGGTTCACTGCCTCCTTCTTGATTTATCTGGTTATGTGCCTCATATTTAATTTTTGCTTCTTTCAGGCTCTTTAAAATGCCTGAAGGTACGTCTGGTATCTGTCCACACTAAGTCACAGATGCAAGTGCTTCAAATGCGAACATATACTTATAATGACTGTGTTATAAGAACATGCCAAAACAGAGCATAAGTGTAGGCATGCTAGCTCAAACTCCACTGAAACCTTGATTCCTGCACCTGGCGTTAGACATTTATGTTTGTTCACAGATAAAGGATAAACACAAAAGAAACCCGCAGAAGTACTTTTCTCTCGCATATGCTAGTTGGAGTGGCAAGCATCAGTTAGGAAGTGGTTATAGCTCCAACTCTGTGCTGCATAGATTTTGTATTTCACGGTTCTTAATGGGCTTTTCTACCACATGCTGACATACTAGCTTTTAAAATCTATTTATATTTTTTTCTACAATATCATATGGCAGTGAGTTCCACATTTTGTGTAAAAGTACTTCCTCCTGTTTGATCTCAGCCTGCTCCTACCTTATTTCACTTCTCAGTCTTTGTTTCATGAGAAACTGTGAGCAGTCATTGCCTAGTCACAATTTTTCTGATCCATTTTGATTTTGGAGACCTCTGTTATCACCATTTGGTTACCAATTTTTCATCATGAAGAACGTCAGCCTATTTAACCTCTCCTCATGTGGAAGCCATCGCATATCCGGCAGCTTTTTTATTTGTCATAGATCAGATTTTGAGAGCTGATGGCCAAAACTGAGAGTAATGCAGAAGGCAAAGCACAACACAGATTTACACAGAGGCACAATGATAGTTTATCTTTTTTTCCTCTAACAATTTCTAAATTTTGGTTTGCCTTCTTGAATGCAAATACATGTCCAAAGGTAACCAAATCTGGTCATTTGTTAGCATAGAAACTAATTTTCAATGTTCAGTGTGGTTAAGCACACACATAAACCAGTACCCAATAATGCATTTTTTCTCTTCTGGCCTCAGTTTATGACATTTTTGAATTAAAGGCCCTATAACAGAAGTGATTTATTGATTCCTGAGATGCTTCAGAATTCTATCTGTTGAATTGTATATGGAGTGTGATGTACAAAGAAGCAATAAAGCTTTTAAGAGGATGCTGATTTCTCAGTCATTCTAAGTCCAACAAGCTGACACCTGTCTGATGTTGCAGAAGACACCTGAGTAAGCTCCAGGGATGCCTGTCAGGTTCACAGAGTCAGGAGGCAAAAGCAGAGCATTGTAATGTATAATCATTTAAAATGGACTGGAGCAATCCACGCAAGACAGTAACAGATAGAAGGCTCAGTACTATAAACAGAAATGTGGAATGTATAAGAATACAGAAGTGGGGGCACATTGTAGAATATGCTATAACTTGTTTCCTTATCTCTTTTTGATGGTAAGTGGTCTTCATATCATGTATGTTGTAAAGTGAATCAGGCTTAACTATAATGTCAAAATGCTGCTTGAATAAAATTAGAAGATGACAATATACCTGAGCTTTAAAGAAAATCACTCAGAGCTGTACTTTGTAGCCCAAAAGGCAACCAAAAATGGAAAAACAATGGCGTGTGTTTGCCCAAAATAACCTTTTCTCTTCAAACCATTTGTATCTTTTTGGATGAGCTTAACATTTCGCCCTGGTGCGGACTCTGTTGTCCACTGGGGATCAGTAACGAAATAGTTTTAAGGACACTGCTCTGTTTTAAAGTTAGTAAGGTCAAAGAGAATGCAGAGTAATAAATCCTAAAACTACAGAACCAAGCAACCACAAAATCTGGTTCTATGTGAAATGCAGTCTTCAGAAATGTGGGGGAGAAGCTATTGACTCTTGCCAGGCCAACCAACTGGATACCAGTAGGCAAACCATTGCAAAAGCAAGAGAAATCATTGATTGGAAAATATATAATCTATAATGTTCTACAGGCATAGTTTCTTTAAATCCTGTATAGCACGTGAACATAAAAGACATAAATCAAAACACGACTCCTATACAATTCCATACTTTGCCACTGATTTAAAGCACATATAATTTCTCATCCACTTCAGCAAAAAAAGGAAAAATATACCAGGAGTGACTGAATGAAATAAATTGATAGTTGACAAGTTTGGAAGGGAGACAGATACCTTTCACAGACTTCACTTACATCTCTCCCTGTGCTATGATTTGTTTTCTAGACTTTAGTCTCCATCTCCCACTCAGTGTTTCCACCTTCAGCCCAAAGCTGTCAAAGTCTTTCTGCTCCTGCTTTGCCTCTCCCTCCCCTGCAGTATTACTGAAGCTCAGGAGCTTTGGTCTTCTACTTTCAACATTACTTCTCTTTTTCTCTGACCCCCCTTCTTCTTTCAGACTCTGAGGAAAACTGAGTGGCTCTTTAATATCAACGAAGATACTGATCGTGACTCAAACACAGGCTTCTAGATTTGCAGGGGAAAGATTTCTTTAAATTACACATTATCAGAAAACATAAAACTTATATGGAAAGATACAACAACTACTACCTGAATTTTAACAATAATAATATTACACAAAGCCTCAAATCAGATCAGGATCCTGTTATTTGGATACTACAATATAAACAGGATAAAAGAAACCTTGTTGCAAGTACTGCTGCTTAGGCAAAGCAGCAACATATTTAGTACAGCTGACAACGAAATGACAGCTCAGTTTTATGGTGAGTTATGATGTTAAAAGATTAGCTTTTGTTCTGTGCTTGAACAACAAATGCCCTTTAAAAACAACCTCAGAAACAGAATGATATCAAAGTATCTGTTTTCAGATAATAATTTATTTTTTTACTTGCACCTAAATTTCAGGCATACCATTCGGTGTGTGCACAAGAGCAAAGCACCTACTGGGCACCTTGGAGGGTGCAGCCCCCACAAAAGGATCCAGGCTTGACATCTGTGCTTCTGAATAGCTAAAAGCAGGGAAATTTCTCACTGCATCAGGAGCGTAGGAACGAGAACCTGCAACATCTCCTTCCCAGAGCAGTGCCCCGATTGCAGCCTGCTGTGGTGAGAGAGCCTCTCCCCTCCTTGCATGACAGAACAGGGAGCATGACAGAACACAGCCTTAGGAAATTCCACTTATAGCCAAGATTAATGAAAGAGCACAGGAAGTATAGGCAGAAAAAGACTGTTTGGCTAAACATGGATTCCTTAATCTGGTTAGCCTGGGAGATTTCCAAAGAGGCTAACACTTTGTTTAGGAATGCAGTTAGTGCATGTGTAACACTAACTGAGATTATACCTTAATATTCTACAAAATAACATTACCAAAGATTATACTCATACTTGTAGGGCCTTCTGACAAGAAAAACTTCAGGAAAAAAAAAGAAAGAAAAGAGAGAACAAAAATGTAATTGCCTGCCTATCAGCTCCACTATCATAATTACTTTCAAACTCTTCACATGGGTTGAATCAGATGAACACCAAATCAATTTTTGCAGCCAGCAATCATTGCATTCTTAGCTCATAAATTAAAATGTCACTGGAAGACCGAGTACAAAATAATGCCTGTTTCAGTACTTTACCCTGCAGAGAGAGCAACATCTTTCTGCTTCTGTTTCTGAGTGTAGCTTGTATATCCTTAAGCAATGTACAGTACATTACATTCATCTAATTCAAACCAAAGTTCGCACAGCTGGATCCCACACAGGAAAACACAAGAAATTATACACTGCCTACAGAGTGGGGTAGGGTTATCCCGCTGGGTATCCAGAGCCCCATTCTAGGTGTGGGGAGACTGTGACATGAGTTTTTGTCTTGCATCTGCACAACAGCAGCATTGCAGTATTGGGGATTTGCTGGCTGCACACTGGTCCAGGGGAGGAAGTGCCTCAAGCCTCCACTGCACTGTCCTCACCCTCACCCCTTTCTGACCTGCAGTGAACCTCATCAGGCTGAAGCGAGTAGAGGGCTCCCCAATACAAGGAAAATTCTCAAAAAAAGCCCCAAATTTTAAGTCCAGAAACTATTCACTGTTGTGATTTCTTTAAGGAATAAAGTGATCAGATTAAATTTATGAGCCAGTAGCATATGTTGAAACCTGACCCATAATAATAAAGTGCTTAATTTCAAATTACCTTTTGTGTCTCATTTCTGAGTCTGAGTAGGCATAATTTAATGGGCTGTTCTGTGCCTAGTACGTTGCCTATCACCTTTCACTCTCTATTTTTAACCACAAACTCTGAAGCTGAGGGTCACAGAACCAGGCCACTGAGTTTACTTTTCATATAACCAGAGTTACCAAGATACCTCATTGTTTTCTCCTTTTTAGAGGCTTTTGCACTTTACATAACATTTAAGTACATTTTTTAAATTAAAGCATATTGCCTAATCTTTACCTAATGATAGAGATAATTTTTTCTCATATAATGTGACTAGCCAAGCCCCAAACAACTTGTTTTTACCCTGAACTAACTCTAACACCATACTTACTTTCCAAAAGATAAAACTTCAAGCACCTTCCTCTCTCACCCACCCCAGCAGGAAAGGAGCCATGAAGACCAACACTGGCTGAATTCCCAATTGCTTCAAAATTCTCCCCCAAAGCTTCATCTCCAAATACCAATGAACAAGACATCCAGCTGTACTAGCAAATCCAGCTGATAATTTTAAATGCATTTCTGTAACAGCCAATGTCAGTATTCAGAGTTTTGCCTTAAGGGACATCTTTGAAGAGTTCAGGATTTTTCTTCTGCTCTTTCTAGCCTTCAGAAGCTGAGCTATAAACTCATTGAAACCTGAATATAAAGTACATCCTTATTTAGTAAAAATAGGATTGCCTATCATTTCAACCCAACCAGCAGTCAATACATAGTGTAGTGCTGCATTTAGGGAAAGTCTCCCCTCTTCCTTACAGTTGATTGCTTCTCTGGTTCAGAAAGAGAAATTTCACTTTAAGTGGAATGGTTGACTCTTTACCTGATAAGTGGGGTAATTTGACCTCACAGGATGTGATTAGCCAAATGATCAAAATGTCTTGTACGTTTATCAGTAAGTTGTCTGCTACTGACTGCCATGGGGAGCTCGGCATCTTTGTGCAAAAGCTTTCTGCCCAGCTGTGCCACCTAAGAGCTGACAACTGATCACACTGGAGCTCAGCAGAGCTGAGACAGCAGTGATCTCATATCTCTATGATACTGTCATTACTACAGTACCAAAATGGCAGTAGGTGCAGACTCATCAGGTACACAAATCACAGAAAAACAAGAAGGAACTTCTAAAGGTGCAGGAGACAGTACTCAGCTACTTCAGTTCTACATCATATAAAGCCATGAATAAACTTACTCTTCTAGACCTCATCATCCAGATGACTCCCATTTTGGATAGAAACCCGTTTCTAACTTCCAACTGTAGCTTATTCACAGTTGGGTACCAGCCATTTTGGGCCATGCAATTCTTTTGTTTAAATAGTTTCCCCATCTCCTCTTTGTAAACACAACACACGTTCAGAGAGCAATAACTTCTCTTTTATTCTTTCAGTATGCAAGCTAAAGAAGCGAAATTGTGAAATATTTCTTCAACTAAGACTGACTCCCAATTCACAATTTGTCCCTCAAAACCTTCTCTGTACTAGTGTCAAGTCCTTCCAGTCATTCTGGAACATGAGCAGATATGCTCTGAAACAGCACTGAGCAAACTCTATTTTTTTTTAACAAAATACCTTAAAGAACAATTCTGCTGCAGTAAAATAGTGGCATGTTTGTGTGAAGAGGTTTACAAATTCTTTACTTTGCCAAGTAGAGGAATGCAGCCAATTATGTTCTGTCAGATAGAATACCAGGTTTGCTACCAGTTTTAACTCAGTTGCCATTCAGAGATTACCCAAACATCTGACACCAGTTCTTAAGGGAGGGACTTCTAGTGGCTTGAATGCAATGAGGTTTAAGGAGCAGCCCAACATACTCTTGAACAAATTCAATGCAGACCATCTACAAAATGGCTGGAAGCAAAAAATTTGTGCCTCACTTGAGCACAGGAGGAAGTAAAGAAATCAAGCTGAGAAAAAAAGGCAGTTACTTTTCAAATTGCCGTCTTTTATCTCTGAAGAAACAAAAACTGATAACTGTCTCAATACATTATCAGTTATAATAACTACATTACAGAGATGCGATATAGAGTAAGTCCTTGGAAATTCCAAACTTACAAATCAAATATAATGAACAAACGAGAAAGCCCCACGTTACATTTCAATTCTGCTGTCCTTATCTGCCATGCTAATATTTAGAAAGTAATTATTGCTCTTGATGATTAAACTTTTTTTTTCTCTTCTTGAAATGACTGACTTTTCTTTTGAAGTCTGCATCACCCTGAAGGGAAAATACATTTCTCAGCAGATTGTTTTCCTTTTTGCCTAACAAGGAAAGGGGATTAGAAAAATTAGAATAAAATGACAATAAAAAGAAAAATGGGGGAAGGGGAAGAATGAGGAATGAAAGACAGGCCTTTTTTTTTTCTTTTTTAATGAGGATTGTCTTTGGGAATTCATGAAGGGAAAGAAGTGAAAAATTATGAGCTCATCACATAGGGTATGACACCTCATACCTGCAATCTGGAGTTCCTATAATGAGGTGAATGGGCACTGCTGAGAGCTCATTGCTGGGGAGAGGTTAAAATGAGGTCTGCATCACCAGGCCAGGCATTTTCATCACACCACATTACACACAAATTTTTTTTGCAGCATTATTGCAGCTGGGTTAGTTCTCTAAAGCAAGCACAAATGTATCTTATCCCCGAGTCTGAGTGTCATGACCAAGTTAATCTGGGCTGGAGGGAAAGGAATTCACACTGTAATTATGAAGTGAGGTGAGTGAACTTAGATGGTTGTATATTTTATCAATATAAAGAGATTAAACTATGGAAGTTTAACTACAGACTCATGTACTCCCCATAATAAAAGGCAAAGTAAATAAAAATTAATATACTATAGGATATACCAAAAACAAAATACAGACCTATGTGATTTCTCATTCTGTAAACTTCTCTCATTAAATTGATATAATGAGACATCGGGGTTTTTGGACGTGCAGTATACTGAAACCATGAGTGAAAATCTCTAAGAATCAAAGCCCAAACATAGGAATGCACTCACCACCAACTCATCCCCTCCAAACCCCTGAAATCAGTCTATGCATGCAAATTAGCTTGGCCAATGTTGTATGGAATCTTATCACATCATTTGTGAGCATGGCTCATACTGCTGCAATGTGAACACCCTGGTGCTAAGTTAATTATTGGACTCGATGATCCTAGAGATCTTTTTCAACCTTAGCAATTCCCTGATTCTTTGATTACTGCACTCTGCTCTTGCAAAATGGCAAGCATAAGATGTACACTGTTATAGAAGAAAGACACGCTCCTCGTAATCCCGATATGAAGCTGAAAATGTTGAAACTAATACTTCAAAGCACTCCTTGGTAAGAGTACTAAAAATACCATATGACAAATACATTTCCTGTCTTTTTTTTTTAAACCCTCAAACTCCAGACTCGTTTGTGGTTGTTTCCAGGGGAAAAAAAAAAAGAAATAAAAAATGAAAAGGCATGAAGTCTTAGAAGATTCTCAGAAGAATCACTGACCGTGATTCCCAGCTAAACTCTCTGATAGCTGCTGAAGCAGCTACTCAAGCCAAACTATAATTCACAGAAACAAGCTGGAGGAGAGCCAGCTCTGGATGAAGTGATTGGCTTATTTTGAAATATGAAGTGTTTCCTCCTGACAGCAAGCCATGTTGACTGTCCTTGGGGAGATGCTAAGAAGAAACCTTGATCAGAAGTGAGACAAAGCATCAGTATTGGGTTGTGTGATGGATGGCCATGCAATGCCTTTGTATCTGCAAAACAGCTAGGTAATATCTGCAATAAAATAGATGTCTTCAGTTGCTAAAGAGGCTAAACATGCATTTCTTGGCATTGTTAGTGCTTGGTAAATCATGAGCAAGTTTTGTCATTGTCATCTTCTTTATTTTAAATACACTGCTTTTGAAGTTAATAAAATGACTTGTTTCTCCCTTGTGCTGGACCATTTGCATAATTATAAAGAGGGTTCATGAAAGAGAGTCAATGAGATAATTCCCACATGCAAATTAAAGATCTTTCAATTAACATGGCAGGACGTGTGTGAAAACCATGCTAATGTAGCAGAAGATATCCCTAGTGGCAGTTCAGTAATCTGCCGGTATGCTAAGGCATCTCCTTTTCTTACTTCATCACTGGAGGCCTTTACTTGGGCAAGAGGGTGGTGGAACAGAGCAAAAAAAGTAGGTTTAGAAGAGATTTTTTCTACAATGTTACTGGTGGTGTGGGAGAGCAGTGCCTTAATCTTGTTTCAGGCAAAAGTCAAGTTGATTGATTAAATAATTGTGTCTCTTCTTATCAGGGAAAAATTTTAAGAAGAGTCTGATTTCCAGAAAGCTTTTTCATTCACAGATCAATTTGCTTACAGTTCCCCTTGCGAAAAGTGACTTCCCTCTCATCTTCAGTAATAATATACACAAGACTTTCATAAGGCTTTCCTTGTCTCTCTGCTTGCAAGTAATGGCCCCTCAGAACAACTACTGAAAAGTGGATATGAATGGAAAAGGACACTGGATACTTGGTAACACCATAGGTTATACCTGATAAAAAGCACTGACGTCACATCTTTGGATTTCATATATAGAAGCTGGTCATCAACTTCAAAATCGGAATTTAATATTTTCATGAGTATAACGATGCTAGATGGTCCGTTATGGAAGTACTACATCTTTCCCTCAAGCTCGGGAAACATTAAAGACAAGATACCAGAAGACAGATTCTTGCTTGCTACTGTGGCACCGTGCTAACTTTCTAATCACCGAATAAATTTTCAAAAGCAGCTCTTGCCCAGGAGAAATAATGTCTCTGTGTCTTCCAGCAAAACAAACAGAACTGTATCATTTTAGGTGCTAGCTGCTCCTTAGTCCTGAATTGGGACCTGAATTAGGAGTCTGCAAGTCTGGAAATCAAGAGTCCCTTTGTGAGCATGTCAGAACTCTCCCATGAAGCTATCTGCTTTACTGCCATCACACTGATACCCTCCCTGGGAATCTGCAATAGCCCTAAAAACTGCTTCTCAGGGAAAAACTTACTGTTTGCCTTAAAAAAAACCCCAGTAAGCAAAACCCCAAAACCTGTGGTTTGCTCTAGGTAGGAATAATTCACTAGAATATGCGTCTATTTGTATGATGAAGGCATGTAATAACAGTGACTATCACAAACTCCAAACTATTTTAAAGAAAGCAAGAAAGTTATCTTTGCTGAATGCACTCAAATTGTGTTTTTTTAAAGCCACAGACACTCTCTAATTAAAGGAATATGACTTTCACAAACAGGAAAAATCTCTTACTACCTAATCATGAGGATGAACTGGTAGTGGCCTCAGTATTAGTATCTCTCTCTCAATTTTGTTAATTTCATCACCAGCCCACAGGATGTCCTTTTAGGTACTCTGCTTCCTGCTACTGAAGTATTGTGGGGCACAGCCTAATTTCATGGAATAAGTACAAAACTGGGAATAATGAACACTTATTATGAGGCCAACTGCTTTTTCCCTGGCTTCTGCACCATGCTGATGTGGCAGACCTAATCCCTCTCATCACCGCTTTAGGGGCAAATCACTTTCCCATTCAGGTCTTACAGTTCAAAACTCACAAGCAGAATAGTGTTGCGAATGAATCCAACTGAGACACAAGCCTTGGAGAGCTGCAAAGTTTGCAAGGAAGCAACTGTAGCTCCCACATTGTGCACATAACCTCCAGGTCTTTGGAATTTGCATCCATCTACCAACATTTAAGAATAAAAAATGATAATAGCAAAAAGCTGCTGTATTTGCGTTCCTGTGCCTCTGGATTTGACCAGTTTATAGAGTAGTACAAAGAGATCAACAGTTTTAAATGCTATTTTTGTGGTAGCAAATAAAAATCAGGAGTTCATTCTCAGCAGGTTATTAGTTTTATAATTATTATTAATACTGGTTGTTTTATTATGTAGCACTAGCAAAATAAACTCAAGCTTTTTCAGCACATTTTAGCTTCAACGAAGCAATTACTTGAGTCAAAATCATGTATCAAATGAGCAACTTCTAGCAAGAATTGTATTTCTGTCTTCAAGTCTTTGTTTTTCAAATAGTAAGGCATAATAACTTCTTGAAGAATTAGTAATCAATGTGTCACTCCTCTAAGTAATTATTTTACTTGAAACAAGGAATAAGCCTGTGTTCCCATTTGAGGGCACATGTAATTGCAATGTATTGTTAATTCTACAGTCTTTTGTACAGAATGAATACTCAACATTAATAATCATAGGAAACTATCAAACTATCTCTAGTCTATGTTCTCTAGAAAAAAGAATGAAAAAAGGTTAGCACACTGAGTATCTTTTTCAGTTTCAAACTTCAGAGAAAAACACAGTTCACTGAAATGCACTCTGTGTGCGATATTTGTGCGCATACTCAGCATGTCCTAAGGTTTTGTTTGTTTGTTTGTTTGTTTTTCTGAAAGGCAACTACAGGCCTAGTAGAACTTAGAATCAAATGTGCTTGTTTGTTTATGCTTGTCTCTCAATTGCATTTGCTGTCATACAAGGAGCAGGGCACAAGACTGCCTCAGCTTCACTGCCTTTAAAGTGAAGAAAATTAAACCAGCTGCAGAGAGCATTATTGTCATGATTGATTGTTTGCTAAGTGCCTTAATATCAGTAATGCATGTTTTTAGTGAAGTGCAGAGCATTACTTGTTTCTACAAACAAAAAATTAAAATGAAATATGATTGAACTTTCCAGATCAATATATGTCTTAGGACACATTGGAACTTGAAGTTGCATTTTTGAAATGAACTTTCACATGAAATGAAACAGATATTTTACACTCTGCATAAACACTATACTTGAGTATGAGACATGACTTCCATTCTCAGAGGTATTCAAGAGCTGATGGATATGGCCCTAAGAAAACTGATATGACCAGACCTGCTTTGAAAAGGCTGTTGGTGGAGCTCCTTGTTAGTAAGAGCCTTCCTGGACTGGCCTGACTGTTCTGCATTTCACAAGTGTGAACCTTGTATGAGCACACAAATGGACAGGACAACAGTGAAACCTTCAGTCTGAACAGCACTTGGCAGCACACAGGATGCAGCCAAGGCTGTGCTTTGAGCCAGTTCTGGTGCCAAAGGTGATTATACACATTACCTCATGACTGTGCCTCTGCAAATTCTTTCCTTACAGCTGGACTTCATCTGTGGGCATTGTCCTGTGTTAAAGCAGGCCGATGGCTTTTCTACTGCAGTGAGCTCAGGGAACATGCACAACTGTCCACACCTGGCTGTGCAGTGCTGCCTATAATGTCTCCTGCCACTACAGAAAAGCGCCATTTATCCCAGACTCCAAAAGCACAGGTGTCACTGCTGTGCCTCTGTCAACACCTCTCACAGCCCCCTGCTTTAAGCACCGTGCTGGGGCTTGAATTAATTGCTGACAAAGAGAGAACTGCAGCTTGTCAGCCATCAGCAAAGCCTGTGATCACTCATTATACACCGCTGACACAAGACCAAAATGAAACCAGGGCTCCAAGCTGGACGTTTACGTTATTGCTCTTATTTTGTCTGTTTGTTTGTTTGTGGTTTAATGCCTATGCGGTTAATTTGAGGGCGATAAATAGCTTTTTGAGAAAACTAATTTGTACACAGCTGCAATTAATCAGAGTGCAGAGAAGAGTGCACCAGAGCTGAACGCCCTGCTGAAACAGATGGTTGTGCTGCTGCCACACACTCCTGCATTCCTGCGAAGGTTAAGCCAAATTGCAGAGCCCTGGGAATCTGAGCTTGCACACATGCTGGCTCTACCCACATCGGGTCTGTTAGGGAAAAGCTTGAATGATTTTCACCTGGAAGCCTCCTGGGGCTTGCAGCCATTAGTTGAGAAGTTTAATAACTGCTGGCAGGGGAAAAAAACTCCACCAGAAACAAGCAATTCACTGAACTTTTCCAGCTGCACAGCTGAAATTTAGTATCTAGTCCTGTTCCTGACTGTTTTCCTTATATTGCTTGATCCTCAAAACCTTCATGGTATGAGAGCACAAAGCAGCCAGATGGCAGCTGCTGTTTACAACAGAGCAACCTGATTAGGATCCAGTAGTTTCAGTTGTTTCTACTGGATTCCATCTGAATGCAACAAGAAGTTAATATTCCCAAGGACAGAGAAGCTGAGGTGCACAGAGCGAGGCGTAATGTTTTAAAGCTTCTGGATTGCAGAGTGGCTTCCTGCAAACTTTGGGGACTGATCTGCAGTTGTACTGAATGATGTGCTGATTCAAGTGAAAATTGTGAATGCCGGTGCCAAACATAACTTCCCTGAAATGACAGAAAAATTCTACTCAGTGGGACCCATCATGCTCAGGGCATGCAATGGCTTGTAAGATGGTTATTAATTAGGTTATTCACCATTTGCCTGAGGTGTACCCAAGAGTTACCAGGAAGAAGTCTAGCATACACTTTAAAAAAGTTGTCAGTTAAGACAAAAAAACCCAGATGAAATCCAGAAAGTTTATGTTTGAAACCTGAATCTCTTCTTAATACATAGATGCTCTACATAATCACTAGAAGATGACTAATATCGTTTAAGTATTACTGCTCAATGAGTCTTAAATGCAGAAGAACAGTGACTGCGTAAATGCCACAGCTATTACGAGTGATTCTTCAAAGGTCAGAGTAAAAGGTCCTCCCACGTGTGCCATTATATTATGGAAGATAGTCCCAAAAGAGACTAGTGGGAGATATACCAAAAACACAAGACCATGTAATCTCTGCTTTAATGTTGTTGATTTCAAAAATGCTAGAATCAATTTTCATGACTTGATTGAGAAACAAAAGGCAATATGGAAGCCAAGTTCTGACTGTATGGGCTTGCTGCAGCTATGGGAAGAGAATTTCACTTTACTCCCCATTTTCCTTGCCTGTGCAAACACACACAGCCTAGCAGCAATGCCTTGAATAAGGGAAGCATTTCAGCTAGGGAGTAAAAGAAGGTGGCCAAGGAGTTAAAACCTATAAATGTCCCTGCAGTAAATTCACATCAGATAATTAGTGTCAGGTTTCTACTTCTTTCTTCCTTGCAAACTCTTCAATAGCTTCAATAATTTGCCATTATCTTGAAAAGGAGGGATGAGAAAAAGGGCACTCAAAAATGGTTGCTTAAAGACATAAGCACTGCGGCATGCGCTTGGGGAATTCTAGTAGCAGGGCAGAAAAACATCTGCATAGATCTTTAAGGAGGCTGAACTTGTGAACCTTGGAGTTTAAAGGCTTTTTATGATTCTGCACAAGTTGTGTGTGCTTTTCCTTCTGGCCAGAACCTTGTTTTCCTAAGAAACAAAAGTAATTACAGTGTTGATTCCAATAAACTCACAGAGAGTGTCATTATTTCTCTCCTTTACACAAAGTACATGCAAATGTATTTAACAGGCTATTGTCTTTGTGGCAGGCAAGAAAAAAGGAGTCATCATTTCAAGATTAATCATAACTGTGGGGATGAAGAAAAAACAAGGCCCACAGTTTGATAATTGACAGTTCTGAAGGTAGCAAGATGTAGTTTTGGGCTGAGAAACTGAGGGGATTTCTGTGTGGGCAATAACAACTGCACATGCAACATCAGCTGAGAAACCAGAAACCCAAGCAGGACTTCCCATGACACTTTAGCAAGGACAAAAAGATGTGTTATTGCAGACCTTACAGAACAGGGACATAGTGTCTTCTCTGTTATTAAAGTCTGCAAAATACAAAGCTACAGATCAAGTAAAATTTGTTATTTCAGTCAGAGACAGAAGTCCAGACTTCTAGTTTCTGCTGCTGGTTCTCATATTAGACTTTACCTTAGAGGGGCACCACTATTATAGCATCTGACCAAATTTTATGGTTTATCCTCATAACTGATATAAAAACTATTAACCTCACTTTCAGAAGGCACTAAAGGCACCAAAAGGCTATCTTCCCTAAGATCATATGGGAAATTCATAACAGGAATGAACTGACCCAATTCTCCCGACTCACGTTTTGAATTTTCTTCTTTGCTCAAATCCACTCAAATGTCCATAACCTCAGTTAGCTCTGGATATAATTGTGTTTTCACCAAGATGGGTAAGAAGACTGAATTTGAAAGCCTTCTGAGTTGCTAGGATTAAAGGCACTACAAGAAATTCAGTGTACTATAATAATCATTGGTCTTGCAGTAGTAAAACAAAATAACATCACTACAACATATTATTCTTTAGATAAAATGCTCTTCTTATTCCCGCTCTACTTGTAGTTCTGGAGTGCTCAACTCCATAACACTCAAGCTCTCCTGTTTACTCCTCGAGCTCCAAGCCACAGTTAAGATTTGCTCTGTAGTGCCTCACAGTGAAAGCTCTGGGTGGGTACCTGTGGGCAGACAGCAAACAGTGGCAATAAACCTGATCTCAAAATTTATTGCTACAATATACTGATTGTCTTCACTCCTACTGTGCTGAATGGGCTGAGGATAAAAACAGGGATATCCTACTGGGAGTTATATATCAGCATTACAAAGCAACCTGATCAATCCCTACACAAGCACATCAGCCAAAACCAGCACAAAGGCGTACCACTAGGCAAAAACCAACAGCCTAACTGTGAACTCACCGTGCTCTTACTGCCTGTTACAGGACAGCTGATGCAGAGTTCAACACTGAGCCTGCAATACTCTGCTTTTGTATGACAGTGGTTCTCTCAAGTGAACTAGAGGGGAAAAAAAAAAATCCCTCAGGCTAAGCTAGGAGGAGCAGCACTAATGCCTATTTGAGATGTACTTTTACAGAAAGCAGAAGAGAACTGCTGCTACCAGCTTTTGAAACAGGTACGGGGAGCTAGCACATGGCAGCTCAGCAGAACAAATACTCTCATTAAGAGCTATTTCCATTAAAGCTATCATGACCCTCTGCCTGTAATTTACATGAGCTTTTCCTACCCACATCAGAGCTGAAAGGAAATGGTGTGAAAGGGAAATGCACTGATTCGAAATAAAAGTTGCACAAAAATCCTAAATCATATTCAAGTGCTTTCTGCTAGATCAATTAGTGAATTCCTATTGCCTCTTGTAGAAAGGCCCCTTTACAAGGTTTATAATTTCCCTGCACTCTCCTATAACAGACAAAGAGGTTGAGATTTTCTGGAGGTGATCCTTGTGCCTCCCCATGCAGATCACAGAAAGCTTTTTAAGGGCTATGCTAATGCGACCTGACTACTCTTGTGTGAGTGCATGGGAAGCTGTACCTGCTACATATGCCAAGTGTGAGCGTGGGCTCATGCATGTGTTTCTTGGTGCCTGCAGTTTGCTGAACAAGATTGCTACTTGTGGGAAGGAGTTTGCTGTACCTGAGAGCACTGATGTGTGTAGGTGAGGAACATGGTGTGGGAGGGTGTAGTACACAGCCACAAGAGTAGGTGTGTGGGTCTGAGAGATAGTTACAGCTGACAGAACGACATGATTGGGAACTTTTCTGCAACTTTTTGGAGTACAGGAGTGTGTACTCTCTGGGCAAGTGGTGTCTATATGGTCACTTAAGGTGTACTGTAAGGCATCATACGTAGCTACGTACACTTTGATGAATTTATTGAAGATCTCTAAGCATGGTTTAAACTTTGCCCTCTCACCTTACATGTTGGCCAATATGGGAGGGACCAATGCATTCTAGGACAAGGTTTCTTCATGCAACTAAATAGAACACTCCTTCTCTTCCCTTCTTGGTCCTGTCAACTCATCCAACAACAGATTGTTGAATCACTAATTTTGCAATAGTCTTGTCCATGAAGCAGACATTTTGGGTTTAATTCCCATCATGTACCTGGAACATGCATGAAGCATTTAGTTCTTTGGAATGTAAATCATGGGAAACCTTTCCAACACCAACAAAGCTGTCCTCTCTGCAAGAAGTAGGCAGAAAGCTGAAATGAGCTAGACAAGGTGCCTCTACTTATTTCAAATCAGATCAAAATTAAAGTCTCAAAAGGCATAGGCATGTGCCAATTTAAATGGTTTTAATACTGTGTCCTTCCTGGTGTTGAAAGAAAAGATGACTGTCACTCATATTATGCTTTCTCTTCCCTCTAGTCCAAAACTTCTGCTTGATCCTTGCAAACAGCAGCCTGTGTAATCTCTTTTATGTGACTGGCAGTCTGTGGGGCAGGAAAACAATCCTTGCAAATGAAATTCACCCAGCATTTACAAACCAGACAAGAGAAAAGGAGGATGAAATGAAAAGGAACCTTTTGTTTTCAGCAGGGAGCAGAGCACAACAAGGAAATAAAAAGATGAATAAACCTGTCACAGACTTTTTCTTTATGGAGCAGAGGCACAGTTATTAGGTACCCGCAAAGAAGGCATTCTGGATATATGACTCCTAATACATCGTCCATAATACAGCAGTGTGCAGAAGGCATACAACTTTTCAAACAGTTGTCAGAGACAGAAACAAATACAGTGTCTTAGTGGAAAAAAATGGCCAGAAGGATTAGAAGTGAGCATTGGGGTGTTGCAGGCAGAAGTCAGAGATCTCTCTCTGACAACGTGTTTTCCTACACGATCCTTGTCAGAAAGAAAAAAGTTATTAACCTATTACTATTATTTTTCTCTTACTAATCAGGGTGAGGTTTTTACTGCTCATAAAATGTGACAAATTGATAGTGCTCACTAGAAAGGAAAGGCTGCAAACATAGAGCTCTGCCAAGCATATCTCCATCCACAACTGTGGCACTCTTTACTAAACATAGGTCACACCACCCATCTGGACCCCGTGATCCGACTCATCTGAAGACCTCAAAAACCCACTGCTAATCATCCTCACTGCTAATGTGTAACTTTCTACTCTTTCCTCTCTTCCTACAGTTCTGGCAAAGTACAGTGATCTTTGCATCAAATTTCTCTTCAGTTTTCTATGTCTGCCGTCAACTGCACATGCCACCATGCTCTGTAGCATTCCTTCTTTTCCCAATACTGATCTCCTAAAAATGAGCAGAATGTCCTAATACTTCAGTTATTCAATTACTGTAGTATCTCCTAATGCAATAAAGCTAAATTTTTTGTCATACACTGACTCCATTGCAGAGTCTTACCTGTCTGCCTTCTACCCTAACATCACAGATTTAGGGGGCAAAGAAGTATCAGAGTGTATAGGTCTGGATGCAGATGAGCATATTAGGAAAGATCAGGTGAGAAATCAAAGGTGGTTTGTATGCTGTTACAAATGCTGAGTGGAGGATGTTTTGTTCTGTAAATTTGTGCATTAATACTTTGAACTAAATAACAGCCAATTTTTTTTTACATATTTATACTGCTAAAATGCATGTGCTGTTGGTTTTTTTTAAATGTTCAGATATTATCAGTAAAAGCTTTAAGTAACAGCAATAAGAAATATAACAATTATTGTTTAGGCCTTCATGATGACATTAGATCATGCTGTCTCATTGCTAACTAATAAGAATCGATTCTGAAATGAGAAACTTGGAAGATCTTTTCTATCCTTTGTTCAGCAGTCTGCCATTTGATATACTACAATTCACACAGGAATCACTTCAAGACTATTGCATATCCTAGCCCAAATTTCTTTATAGATGGTGTCATTCCAGACCCGGGCCTGAAAAAGAAAATAAAATGATTTTCAATGATGGATGATCTCAATAGTGAAATTTTGTCTGACCTGCTTCTAGAAGCAAGGAGCACATCCCTGACTTGAGATAAGTTTGTTAGGATCAAATATCAGAAACCGCAAAGCTTTCGAACAAAACTGAACTTACACCTGAATAGCACTCATTTCTCTGAGATTTAGATAAAGGAGTTTTGTTTTCCTTATGCCTGAAGAGGCATTTATAAGAGCTCTGGCTGAAATGACAAGTGTCCTATCACCATCAAGGTAAAACAGCTGACAATCCACCAACATTGGCAACACTTTTTCAGTTTCGCTAACCTTTCACTCTCTCTCCCTACACTAATCTCTTCCTCTGAGCTTCCTTCTCCTTGCCTCCCACATAGCGCTCTGTTCACAAATTATTTTTACTGTTTCAATGGAATGACATAGCAAAAAATGAAACAGCATAGCACAAAAACCCACCCCTTTCTTATATTGTACTAAAATGTTATGAAAGATACAAGTAACTTTATTTTTTCTGTCCCTAAAAGTGAGCAAGAAACTCATCTCTGACCCCAAACCTGGGAACTGGTGATCCCTGGATATATGATTAACAAAAAACAAAAATGAAATTGCAGTAGTAACAGCTCGAATTACAACAAAATAAAAAGTTGCACTACTTTCTGGCTGGCCTGTAACCAAAACATAATTAGATGTAAAGTAAGCCCAGTTTTTACACCAGCCCTTCTCTTTGTCATGGTACTGCTACAGACATTACCAGCCTCTAGCTTTAAGCTTCTTTCTTCAGTACTCTACGGTACACAGAAATGTATAAACTTGCAACTTAGCTTTACAGACAAGGCCAGGGCACTGAAGCAGTGATTTGTCCTCTCAATAAGGGTGAATGACAACTTCATACAATTAAGCCCTTCATTCACTCTGCAGTTAAGCTTTATTCATATAATTTTTTAATGTAACATAAACAAGTTTTATGGGTCATTACTCAGACAGGTGTGCTGCATACTACATCTTTTAGATTTCAGGCCAGGAAAATGGAAACAGGAACGGCAAAATTACTTGGCTGCAAGCATTCAGGGAATGTGGTGAAATGTTCAATCACAAACATTAAGTTTCACTTTCTATCTTCCAACAACTCTTTTGAAGTTCGACTTTACATCTCTTCACTCTTCCCCTCTTTCCTACCTCTTATACTTTACTGAAAATGGCATCTTTCTGATATAAAATTAATTCAAAATCAATTAATTGCTCTTCTAACTCCATAAACTAAGTGCTGCAAAAGCGAAACATTCACTTCCCAAATAATTTAAAAATCTAATCTTGTTAATTTGCACCCTTTATAATAAAACACAATCTGCTGTTTGTACTTGGTGGGTAGGGCTTAGGGAAGATGCTCTTAGCACAGTGATGGCCAGACCACTTCCTTGCTAATGTGTAATTCCATCTGGAAATAATATTTGTTGGGCTAATTCTAACTTCTGACAGTGGAAATGAATGTGCTTCTGCAGTTGCATTTAAATGGTCTATGATGTTATTTTCCTTTAGCTTCTACATGCTGCCAATAGGCTTCTCCTGATGCAGTACCCACAATTTCCAGAGAGTTTTTATTCAAAATAAAAGCAGTTCCACTTCATTACCTTCACTGATGGCTTTGATTAGTACATTTTGTACTGATGTAATCAATTCCTGTATCTTAACCAGGGCTGCTAATTTCTTTTACCATACAAACTAATTCAAACAATCATAATTACATCTTCAGCATCCTATATGACTTGTCCTGTTTCTGCAGTGAAGGTGGACAAACCTCTGGCAACCTATGTAGAGAGATGCTGATTCAAAAATTTACTACATGAAGGTAAAATCAAGTAGATACAACAATTCATCCCATAAGGTAACTGAAGAAGTATCACACCACAGGAGGTACTCAATGATTGCAGTAAATGTTGCACTTTCTTGGACAACAAAGTCTTCTAAAATTTCCAGAGAAGAAGGCCTAACTTCTTTATGGGATCAACATCTACGGAAGTCCGAACTGGATTTGCCATTCCTTCTTTTGTTGCTCCCCCCTCTCCCCTCACCCCTTGGTCTTCATGAAAATGGGGATTAAAAAATGCAACTTTAGGAATTAAGTGGATTTGCACTTAAATCTGAATCACCAGCCTCTCCTGTTTTAAACTGTCGTATGCTATTTCTGCACATTACTACACAGCTTTTGCACTCTGCAAAAGATAGATGCAAATGAGAAATGAGGGAAATGAAGCATGAACAGACTAGAAAGACAAATATGTAGCCTGTTAGGGATCTAAGACATTTAGTGCTCTGCTTATTCTGAAGGATTGTAAAAAGTTACAAAAAAGCAACGTAGGAATGCAAAAATATTTTGAGGAACATTAGCTTCCAACTGTATCACAATGGCTGGGTAGATTAACATTCACATACCTACGTTCTTTTTGATAAATATTTCTCAATGACCTCTTCAGATTAAGAGATAAGATAGAAACACACATTATAGGGTTTTTTCCTAACCCACAGAATCTTGGAGCAGATGAGATGCCATGTTTTGACTTACCTGAAGAACCTTTTAACCACAGAACTGCAAAGAACAGAGAAAGCTTTTACTCAAAATTATTTCTGCAGAGTCCTGTCACTGACTTAAAGCCGATAAAGGGTGAGAGAATCCCATCCAGTTCTGAAAACTCTTCCCACTCTGAAATTTGAATGTGTTACTTCCCCACCAAAAAGAAAAGCCAAACTATTCTGACAAGAAAAGCTTTCACATTGTACTTCACTACCCAGGAAGAAAGGTTCTAGTATTCCAGCCTACAAGCATGCTGTGCTGAGTGCAACTATTTACATATTACAGCTTGAACAGAGGGGGAAATACAAGATCATTTCACAGACACATTGGCCAATTAAGTATATGGAGTTAATCATAATTACAGTAAATTTTGCCAACTGTGACTAGAGGTAATCACAAGGCAAACACATTTTTCTTCAATGGGCAACAGAAGCAAAATTTGTTGTAAAATTCAGAGCAGTTTTTATTAATGCTATCCAGTAGCAGAAAGATTCTAGATAATTTGAATGCCCATATTTTACTATTTCAAAACTAGCATAATTCCATATTGATTTTACAAATTTCTATATATAAGGAGAATTCAATTACTGTGAAAGTTGAAATAAGTGTACATGCAAAATAAATTGTGCATTAGAACAATGTGTGTACTTGAATGACAAAGGTACCTATTAATACAGACTAATATCTTATATTTGGTAAAAGCAAATATACAGAGGAATATTTCTTTTAATAAAGCTAAATGGAAGTTTTTAAACCAGTGTGGATTTGAAAGACAAAGCTGTTTTTTCATTTCCCTCGCTAATGAGAAACAGATCATATATTTACTAGTTATCAGTAGGAGCTTTAGTACCATTTGAGTGTGCAGTGCTCTATGTACAACGTGCACAGGGCTACTATGTACTGAAATTGCACAATGCAGTCCTGTGGAAAAAATACTTGCAATCTAAATCAGTAAATTTGGATACTAGAAGCAATAAAGCCATGTGGTGCTGCATACCACCCTGGCTGATTTTCCCTGTTTCTCAACCAGGTAAAATGATCTGCATGGAGCTCTGGACTGCTGTGGTTAAACTGCTCCCAATATCTGTGCACATTTGTTCGAAGCAAACTTGCCTATCTCTGTACAGGACTACAGCATTCTGTGGAGGTATTTAAAATGATTTTACCAAGGGAAGAAGTTCAGAGCCCAAAAAGGTGGAGTTAACGGATGTATTGTTTATTAGACTTGCTTTTAATAGCAGTCAGTGATAGCTCAGCTAGCGTTTTGTAATGCAACAGGCTGGGTTTGGAGGAGGATGTGAAGGAAGACCGTCTGCTTCGTGCTCTGTTGACGTGAGCATGCAGCACCTGGTGATGCTGCAGCTCTGAATCACATGAGCCATTAACAGAAAACAAAGTCACAGAAGCAAAAGACAGGAAGGCCACAATACATCTTGGAGTCAGTCCCAGCTAGGACAGGCTCCTTGACAAAAGTTCAGGATGAAAGTGGTGTAGTGCAGATACCAGCAAAAATGCTAAGAAGAAATCATTTGCAGAGCAGGAGAATGAAAGATAATCTCTGCATCACATCTGCAACATGAAGCTTTAATTAACATTTCACAAGCCCTGGCACACTTGAAATGTCAGTTTCTTTTTGGTATGGAAAATCTGTGGGGTGTTTAGAACCACAGCTATGGATGAGATACAAAGGCAGGACTATGATTAGGACACAGCTGAAATAAAATCAAGCTGCCTTTCCTTGTGGCCACGTGAATCACGACAGAAATAGAAGCAGCTGTTACTGTTAGTTTGGTCGCACTGGGGACAGCTATTGCCACTGGCATGAGTAGCTGGCTAGCTGTTAGCATTGCTGTAGTGGTTTGGCTGGCACAGATCACCACTTTCCTGTCTGCAACAGCTTTATGAAAATATCACTGTTCAAAAATTTCCATTTGGTTCAATTTCTTAACTGATTGCTTTCTTTAGAAAGAAATACCCTAAGTGTTTTTGGGACTAAGCCCCCTCAAGACACTGTTATATATAAACTAGATCACAACAACAGCAGTGAAAAGTATGTATTTCAACATATTTATATTATTACCTAACCCACTCTTGCCTTCCTCGCAGCCTGTACAACTGAGTCCCACACAATACACTCAGGTACCAGGTATAGTACTACAGGTACAGTTGCAACCTGTACAATACAGATTTAATTTTACTAAGCAAGGATGTTTTCATTTCTTTCCGGAGGCGACTATTCCACAGTTTACCAAATCTTGCTTTTATGAAATTGCTTCTGCTTTCAGTCTAAATTTATTTAATCCTAGCTTCAGCCCAATATACCTAGTTCTATGCCCTCAATGCATCACTCTAAAGCATTTATACTCTTTAAAAGTGTAATGTCTATCACAGCATTCTTGTTTCTTTATCATTTAGCAAACAATGCACATTCATAATTTGTGTAATTTCTTATCACCTCAGGTTGTGTTTTAATTTTTACCTCTTCTTTTTGCTAGTTAGGCATCTGAAGTGGCATGCAACAATATCACAGCACAGGCAATTCTGTTCAAAGATATTTTGAAACTCTCTTTGGCCTTGACAAGCTCTGCAGATAGGCAACTTACAGGGCCATTTGCTACTTACATAGCAGTATGGTATCTTGGCACAAATAGGCTAAGAAGAGCCTTGTGTTCCTGTCATCATCTACAGCATCATCAGCTGGCTTGATGAAGTATCTCCATTTCCTCTGTACATAGCACTAGCTAGAGGCTCTAATTCAACTATTGCTGCACTAAATTCAGAGGGAGTAGGTGTGATTATTACTAGGGCTACCTGATTGCTTCATAGTTTTTGTTGATGGGACTCATATGGCTCACACTGCACCATCTCTAGAACATCCCTAGTTTCCTTTAGCTTGTGGCTTAGCAAACGTACTTCATGCATCAAGATTCAAGCAGTTCTGTGTGGTCTCTCTAACAGGCACTTCAGAAAGTTAAAAGCCCCATACCTCTGACAGTGTTATAGAGTCACTGTTTCAATTCTTCATATAAAATTGTTTCAGAGTTTCCAATACATAAGAGGTCCCAAAGGACCTTTATCTAGTTTTCCCAGAACTGCCAAGACCATTGCCCTTAGAGGTACAGCTGAACAACACTTCAAGTCAGGATACCATAACTTCTGACCTCTCAACAGTTACCGTATGCTTATCCTCTGTCCCAGGAGAAGAAAGCTGCTTTTTTCAAAAGGTGTAACAGGAAGCAACGTGGATACAAATTTAATTGCATGGCATCCGAAGCAGCTGCCTCTTCACACCAGTATGTGTATGCACTATAAATTAAAATATAAGCCCAGGAATGTACAGTGGGATTATTAGAAAGTGGAAATGGATTTTAAAGCATTTTAGGTTATAGATGTTTGCTGTGATGAAGCCCTGCAATTGTAACTGACTGCAAGCCAATGAAGAGAGGCCCTGCAGAGAAATCTTGACAAATTAAGAGGGCTGGACAATCACCAACCGTATGAAGTTTATCAAGTGAAAATGATGGATTCTGCATTTGCCCTGGGACAGGGCAACCCTGAATGTAGGGACAGACTGTGGCATGAGATTCTGGAGAGCAGTGCTGCAGAATGGGACCTGAGGATCCTGATTGATGGCAAGTTGAACATGAGCCAGCAGTGCCCTGGCAGCCGGGAGGGCCAACCATGTCCTGGGGGGCATCAGGCACAGCATCGCCAGCTGGGCAAGGGAGGGGATTGTACTGCTCTGCTCTGCACTGGGGTGGCCTCACAAGATAAAAGAGACATCAAACTATTACAGACCATCCAAAGAAGGGCTACAAAGGTGGTACCCTGGTGGTAGCCAGGGTCTGGAGGGGAAGTCATGAGGAGCAGCTGAGGTAATTTGGTTTGTTCAGCCTGGAGAAGAGGAGACTGAGGGGAGACCTCATTGCAGTCTACAACTTCCTTGAGAGGGGAAGAGGAGGGGCAGGCACTGATCTCTTCTCTTTGGTGACCAGTGACAGGAACTTGAGGAAATGGCATGAAGCTGAGTCAGGGGAAGTTTAGGTGAGATACAAGGAAAAAGTTCTTCACCCAGAGGGTGGTTGGGCACTGGAACAAGCTCCCCAGGGAAGTGGTCACAGCACCAGCCTGATGGTCTTCCCTGACAGAGTTCAAGAAGCGCTTGGACAACACTTTCAGGCACACGGTGTGACTCTTGGAGCAGTCCTGTTCAGGGACAGGAGTTGGACTCTATGATCCTCATAGGACCCTTCCAACTCAGGATATTCCACGATTCTATGAAAGTTAAATAAATGCTTCAGAGAAGAACATAATGAAGCTTTATGCTTGTTTATGACTTTTAAACTAATGACATCTACATTACCTTTCTCAGATGCTTATATTTATTCATTCTTTGTGTGAGGAGATTAGAATTTGTATTTATATACTATGTATCTAATATAATTTTGTATGTCTCCATTAATATATATGTGACCAAAGAAGGAGGCAGGACATCAAGGTGTTGGAGTAGGTCCAGAGAAGGGCAAGAAAGCTCAAAGGTCTGGCCTACAAGTCTTATTGAGGAACAGCTGAAGGAGCTGGGGTTGTTTACCCCGAAGAAAAGGAGGCTCAGGGGGAGACCTCAAGGGAGAGGTCAGGGGAGACCTCATCACTCTCTACAACTACCTGAAAGGAAGGTGTAGCTATGTGGGAATCAGCCTCTTCTCCCAAGCAACCAGTAACAGGCCAAGAGGACATAGTCTCAAGCTGTGCCAGAAGAGGTTAAGGTTGGACATCAGTAAGAAATTCTCCATAGAAAAGGTGATTAGATATTGGAANACTCTCTACAACTACCTGAAAGGAAGGTGTAGCTATGTGGGAATCAGCCTCTTCTCCCAAGCAACCAGTAACAGGCCAAGAGGACATAGTCTCAAGCTGTGCCAGAAGAGGTTAAGGCTGGACATCAGTAAGAAATTCTCCATAGAAAAGGTGATTAGATATTGGAATGTGCTGTTCAGGGAGGTGACAGAGTCACCATCCCTGGAGATGTTTAAGCAAAAACTGGACGTGGTACTTGGTGCCACGTTCTAGCTGACAAGATAGTTTTCGGCCTCAGGTTGGACTTGATGACCTCAGAGGTCTTTTCCAACCTAACTGATTGTGTGATTCTGTGAAAAACTTTGTATTTTGAATGTGTGTAAGGATAAGCGCTTCTGGTGCCAGTGAATGAAGAATTTAGACATTTACATGTGCAAGGGTAAATGTGAGCAGGAATGTGCAATGTGTGAGTGTAAGGTGCAAAGTTAAATGAAAGACAGTCATGTGAATTCAAGTATAAATATAAATAGCTTCCTGTTTGAATGAAAATCTTAGGTAGGCAGAAGCTTAGAAAGGCAGCGCAATTCTGTTTTCTTCTGTGGAAATTCTTTTGTAAACCCGTCTCTTAGATTTTGAAGGTTTTTGGAGTACTTTTTATATTCTTGCTCTTCTCCATGCAGCAAAATACGTTCTGAAAATGATAGTTATCTGTGAACTCAGCAACTTTGCCAACTAGAAAAACTGCTTTCAGCCCCACAACCCGTTTGGAGCGATAAAGAATTGCTGTGGTCTTGCACTGAAATGGACTGACTTCATTATCACACTCAATGATGGTTTTAACTTCATATTTCCTCAGCTCTGCCTGAAGGAAAAATGATAGCTCTGATAACCAAAGAATATTATTAAAGCTAGTTTCCCAGGGAGTTTAATGATAACTGCATTATTTCTCCTTAAGAAAACGAAATTGTGAAGCTAGTTATGTTCAGTGTGCTTAACACTGGGAGACTTCGTACTACTGGGTTTTAAAGGGCAAGCTGGCTTGCTTTTTTTATACACGTGTATGTTGGATTATTCCATGGAAGTGTTTTTGTGGAACACTCTGAATGTAAAAATGAAGTCTACCTAGTAAGTGATCTTTTAATCAGTTTGTGGTCTTTTCTTTGGTGCTTGTAAACAATGAAAATGAAGTCTGGATTTAGTTATTCATCCACCGTGTATTTCACTGTTTGATCACATTAGGGATTTCATGACAGGGAGAACTTGAATTTTACCAGCTTCTCCTTATCTTTGGCATACATTTTACGCTTGATCTTGCTGCTATGTATAAGATTAGTGGACTTTTTTTGTAAACTATGTGTACATGTTGATGAGTGTTCCCAAGCTCAAAACCTTCTTAAACTGGTTTCTTCAAACACAAGGTGATGAATTATAAGCAGTAGTTTTTATTCTACTATACAATACATTCTTATATTTGAAGGGATAAAGGGATGGATTCTGTCCTTGGTTACATTTCACTAAAATGGTAATTATAGGATTCTGTCCTTGCTTACATTTCACTAAAATGGTAATTATTATCTGGTATACTACCATTACTGATATAACATGGGCTACATTACCATCCTTCCAGTGATAAGAAATGTCCCCTGACTTGATGAGTTCATATTCTAAGCAGCAGATAGTTCCATCTGANCTCTCTACAACTACCTGAAAGGAAGGTGTAGCTATGTGGGAATCAGCCTCTTCTCCCAAGCAACCAGTAACAGGCCAAGAGGACATAGTCTCAAGCTGTGCCAGAAGAGGTTAAGGCTGGACATCAGTAAGAAATTCTCCATAGAAAAGGTGATTAGATATTGGAATGTGCTGTTCAGGGAGGTGACAGAGTCACCATCCCTGGAGATGTTTAAGCAAAAACTGGACGTGGTACTTGGTGCCACGTTCTAGCTGACAAGATAGTTTTCGGCCTCAGGTTGGACTTGATGACCTCAGAGGTCTTTTCCAACCTAACTGATTGTGTGATTCTGTGAAAAACTTTGTATTTTGAATGTGTGTAAGGATAAGCGCTTCTGGTGCCAGTGAATGAAGAATTTAGACATTTACATGTGCAAGGGTAAATGTGAGCAGGAATGTGCAATGTATGAGTGTAAGGTGCAAAGTTAAATGAAAGACAGTCATGTGAATTCAAGTATAAATATAAATAGCTTCCTGTTTGAATGAAAATCTTAGGCAGAAGCTTAGAAAGGCAGCGCAATTCTGTTTTCTTCTGTGGAAATTCTTTTGTAAACCCGTCTCTTAGATTTTGAAGGTTTTTGGAGTACTTTTTATATTCTTGCTCTTCTCCATGCAGCAAAATACGTTCTGAAAATGATAGTTATCTGTGAACTCAGCAACTTTGCCAACTAGAAAAACTGCTTTCAGCCCCACAACCCGTTTGGAGCGATAAAGAATTGCTGTGGTCTTGCACTGAAATGGACTGACTTCATTATCACACTCAATGATGGTTTTAACTTCATATTTCCTCAGCTCTGCCTGAAGGAAAAATGATAGCTCTGATAACCAAAGAATATTATTAAAGCTAGTTTCCCAGGGAGTTTAATGATAACTGCATTATTTCTCCTTAAGAAAACGAAATTGTGAAGCTAGTTATGTTCAGTGTGCTTAACACTGGGAGACTTCGTACTACTGGGTTTTAAAGGGCAAGCTGGCTTGCTTTTTTTATACACGTGTATGTTGGATTATTCCATGGAAGTGTTTTTGTGGAACACTCTGAATGTAAAAATGAAGTCTACCTAGTAAGTGATCTTTTAATCAGTTTGTGGTCTTTTCTTTGGTGCTTGTAAACAATGAAAATGAAGTCTGGATTTAGTTATTCATCCACCGTGTATTTCACTGTTTGATCACATTAGGGATTTCATGACAGGGAGAACTTGAATTTTACCAGCTTCTCCTTATCTTTGGCATACATTTTACGCTTGATCTTGCTGCTATGTATAAGATTAGTGGACTTTTTTTGTAAACTATGTGTACATGTTGATGAGTGTTCCCAAGCTCAAAACCTTCTTAAACTGGTTTCTTCAAACACAAGGTGATGAATTATAAGCAGTAGTTTTTATTCTACTATAAAAATAAATTCTTATATTTGAAGGGATAAAGGGATGGATTCTGTCCTTGGTTACATTTCACTAAAATGGTAATTATAGGATTCTGTCCTTGCTTACATTTCACTAAAATGGTAATTATTATCTGGTATACTACCATTACTGATATAACATGGGCTACATTACCATCCTTCCAGTGATAAGAAATGTCCCCTGACTTGATGAGTTCATATTCTAAGCAGCAGATAGTTCCATCTGAAAAGGGAAGCCAAAAGGAGCTCTCTGATCTGAAACTGCAATACGCTTTATGAGTTTTCTTTCACCAAATGTAATGTCATCCTTAGGGAGGTAGTAATTACCAAGTTGACCAGATGAGTGATCTATCTAGACCAGTATCATGCCCTTCCTAGAGCAAATGCCAGCAGCTGTCTCCAGAAGAAGACTATACCCACCATTTCATGAGGCACCATGAACCATAGCTACTGTTTCTCTACAATCCTACAGTGTGTTTCTGTTAGTGCCTTAAAACAAGTTGAAATCTCCTTTTGGAGTCCTACAAAATATTACTGAGGACTTTCTCATTAGTATACATTTGTTTAATCCTCTTTTGAGCACTGATAAATTCTTTGGTTTAGGTTTTTTTTTTTGTAATTAGTTTTTATAGGTTAATTATCTTTTGAATAAAGCACATTTTCTTCTAAAATATCACCTTTCAAATCCTCTGAAATCTTCCTGTTCTTGCCATTTTGGAAAGGACAAATAAGAACATTCAGTATTTCCTCCCCAAATCATTCAGGAATTTTCCCCATGCCTGCCTGCCTTTTTTTTGTGACAGCCACAGCCTCCTAAGTATTTCCTGCTGTAATTTACTCTTGTGTCTCTTGTCAACATTAGCAGCTGTTTTTTGAACTTCCTTTAGTTATACTATTTCATGATTCTGTGAGGAGAAATAAACGCTACATCCTTGGTAAGGATGTACCACTGTTTTATATAATGCTATGATCAGTGGAATTTTCTACCCCATTATTCCTTTATCACAGTGTAATACTTGCTTTTTGACTTCTGCTGTGCAATGAGCAGATGTTTTTACTGAGCTTCTGGCAATGTCCCCTAGGTTTTTGTTTTTTCTCCCTGAATGGTTACAGTTAATTTAGAACCGAGTAATGTGTATGAACAATTCAAATAATTCCTTGCAATGGGCATTGCTTTGTAGTTGTCAACAAAGGATTGCATATGATGTTCTCCTGCCAATACAACCTTCTATATTAGGTGCCTCTGAAATTCCTCACTGCCTTCTTAAATACAGACTTCAATAATTAATTTATTATCTGCAGATCTTGCAACTTCACTGACAATTCCCTTTTCCACATCACTGATTAAATACAATGGTCTTCAAACAGAAGTTTGAGGGACTCTTCCATTAACCTTTTGCCATTTTTCTATTAACCTGAAAATCAAGCATCCATTTCTCTTTTTGGTCTCCTCTCCTTTGCCAGTTTCAAGTCAATGACAGACATTTACTGCTTCCTATCTGACAGATTTGCTTCCTTATCAGCTCTTGCAAGAAATTTCTGAAAGACTAAACAAGTCCCATTTATTTGTTTCACTGTACCCACTGTATGGATGGCACAGAATTAATACCGGAAAATTGGAGAGGCACAGTCAATCCCAGATTCTCACTTTCATATTACATTAGCTTATAAGGTGCTGCTTCATACAGTAAAGTCGTTTAATTACCAACCCAACCAACTTTCCTAAAGTCACAATCACTGAGCTATACAAATATGTATCGAAATAATGTGCATTCTGCATCTGTTCCAGAGATTGTGTTCTGTTCTGCAGTTATTTTCATGAATCTTTTAAATTTTGAGTTGTTAAAGATTTTCTCCTCCATTGTATCTGAACCCTCTTGTTTTTCATTTAATGTCCCATCCCTTTATAATATTCTGATCTGTCTTCCTCAAAAGAACAGGTTTAAGGCATGTTTCCTCTACCATAGAACAGCTTCCAAGACATTATTCAGCAACTCTGTAAAGCTTTCTAGGAAATGTAATTTCTCCCTTTACTCCTTCATTGTCAAACCAACAGAAGGATACTTTATTGAACATTCTGATTCTGATATTCCACCTGTAAAAATCATTAGCCTGTTACTGCAGACAGTTAACTAAGGACTTCCAAAACAATTTATGTGTTAAAGTCAGTGACTTGACAGGTACTAGAGAGAGAAGTCCAGGATCATGAACCTTCCTGTAACTTTTCTGTGACATTATCAGCTTCAGTATTCAAGTGGTGGAAAAGAGGAGAAGAATATTCAAACGGAAAGTGCCTGGAAAACAACGGGGAGGTGAATAACAGAAGAACTGGATTTTTCAAAACCAAACTCTGTCAAAGCAGCCAGTTTTCTCCATGGATTGTTGATGAGGGTAGAACCAGAACGTTATACCTTGAAAACCCTTCAACAGTCTCACATGCGACAGGGAAACATACTGCTACATGGTGGCACAAAACCAACTGAAAAAACACATTCTGAGAATAATTAGCAGTAGTTCTGAATGAAGATGGGAGGTTATATTAAGTCTGTTTGTTCTGCTTTTGGTATTAATATTTATTTAGGACCTAGAGGATAGAATAAAAAACGGGCTGATAAATCTACATCTTAAACAAATTGGGAATTTCCAACAAAACTGAAAACCAGAATTTACTTCAAATTGATTTCAAAATTTAAAATATAGGCAGTGCAATACAATAAAGATAAACACAATTTCCACAGTAGTTTAGAATAAACCTGCCTGACTGCGTAATGGGGAGTGATCAGCCTGGCAGCAGTTGTGATGAGGAGGACCTAGCAGGGTACACAGCAGTGAAAAAACTCATGCTGATATTAAAATAGGGAACACTAAACCAAGGTGTATAAATACAGCTATAGTTTATTGCACAAATACAAACCAGAGGTCTAGTATTGCCTCCTGTACAATGTATTCAATGGTGTTAAAGCTTTCCCTTAAACACTGTGTTTGGGTGCTACAAAGCCTGTGACGTTACAGGGCAAACAGCTGGAGACTATAAAGGACACAGCAACAAGAACAATCAGAGCTTTAGAAAACAGTGACCAGAAGAAAGGTGAAATAACCTGTTCTTTAGCCTAGAAGCGTGGGCTTGAACATGGCAGCAGTACTAAAATATGTAAAAGTGTGCTGCAAAGGTGACTTGAAAGATGGACATGTGTGGAGAGCTGTGAGCCCTTAGCCCAGCAGCCCTCTGTGCTCCCCTGGAGAACGAATGTCCNCATGAAAAGAATCATGAGCATAATTTCAAGAAATGTAGGTTTCAGATAAGATAAATTTTCTAAAGATAAAGATGAATGAACATTAAAAAGGTTTTCATAAGGAAGTTGCAGAATCATTATTTTTAAAAGCTTTTTTTTTAAGATTTCATCAGACAAACATCTGTCTAGATTGAGCAGGTGGGTTTGCGAGCTTCTTCTTGCCCTCGTTATCTACTATACTTGCCTAAAAAAAAAAAAAAAGAAAAAAGCTGCAAGAAAAATGCTGAAGGTATCAGAAATGGCCCTGGGCAATTGGGAATAGGCCATGACACTGAGGAATCAAGGTAGTATTATGCTGAATACCCCTTGGCTCCCTATTTTAAGCCATGAGCACCAACTGAAATGACTGCATCCATCAGAGAGAGCACCATCTAGCCACACTAAGTGAATTGAGTCATATACTCTGGATTCATCCTCTGGCATGGCACTGACTCACTGTGCAGCCTTAGGCAAAACACTTCAGCTTTCTGCACTGGCTTTCCTTCTCTGAGGGAAGAATACATTACCTACCTCAAAAGCACATCACAACTGAGTCATGGTAGAAGCCCTGGTTAAAATGGCTTGTTATCAAGGAAACTGAGAAAAAGCTTGCTTCCTAGAACACAGCTTCAGATAACTTAAGGGCCCAGGATCACTGTTCCCTGCTACTGTTGCTGATGCCTGCGTAGTACAGGTTGTTTTGATCCTTTCAGGCAGGCTGTCAGAACAGCTGAAATAGTTCCCAACAAATACATGGAAAGATCTCAGCAGATGGTCACCACATATCCTTTCAGCCTATTTTCCTGCTTTTTGCCTGCCTTTTTGAGCAGAACAATGACTGCTCCTAGTGCACTCCTACTGAAGGCATTTTACACTGTACCACAGTGAAACAAACCATTTCAGTCTAAGGTTACTCTACAAGACATTCCCTCTGAAGTTCCTGGGCAGTCCTAGGTCCTATGTCCCCCACTTGACATCAGGCTACCTGCAGAACCTCTGGGCACTTAATTTTCATTCAATCTCTAGGTATTTTACAACCATCCTATGAGAGATACATCTTCACACTTCACAACCAGAAAGTTAGAGTTCAAGTGTTGAATTCAACATCACAAAGCAGGGCAACAGCTGATCTGAAAACAGGTTCAGGTTGATCTGATTTCCAGTTCTGTGCAATGATAACCTACACATATGTATCTATGAATACACATGGATATATCTGGATCCATAGGATATATATTTTATATTTCCATATATGCATGTGTAAAACAGTTTGCTTAGCTGTGAAGACAAATAGAAGCATATGATTTCAGTTTCCCTTTACTCTGTAAAAGCATAGTCCAAACAGGCTCAATTTCAAAATATGCATGAGACAACTAAGTGTTTCAAACTGTATCTTTCAGGGAATAATGAACACTTCTTAAGGAGTCTTTAGGGGGAAAAGAGTAGAAATTGTACGTGTTGGCTAAAAATCTTTTGAGTACTCTGTGTCTTATTCAGAAAGTCAAGTCTTACCCTCTATTTTCTGGAGAGCTTGCATTCCTAATTTTGGTTGCTTCTTTCTTTGTTGACTACAGAACTGATACACTTTGATTTTCATACATGACTTATCTAGTTTCCATGTGCTTCAAAGCTGTCCAGCCTGAAGGCATCTATTCTGGCCTCAGTCCAACGCACACTTCAATACTTA
Source organism: Ifrita kowaldi (assembly GCA_013398055.1). NCBI lineage: Eukaryota > Metazoa > Chordata > Aves > Passeriformes > Cinclosomatidae > Ifrita > Ifrita kowaldi. The sequence goes on from VZRS01007986.1 coordinate 411,655, forward strand.
GTGGCAACTGGGGACATGCACGATAGGGGAACAGTAGTCCTCTGCTCTTGGATTTCTGTATTTAAAGGAAAAGGCTAAGCTGTCAAACACAAAAAATGGAAGCTGTGACAGGGCACAATGTAGAAGTCACTATACAGAAAAGAACAAGAAAAATTGTTTGCCTTTTTGAAAGACTCCAATTGATAACTGACATTCCCGTCGCCTTCTTAAGTCAGCTGCTCCAATTTTCTACTAAGCAGTTCAGAAAAATCTATAGGTAGCACAGCCTTTGCCAAAGCAGATCAGAGCATCAGTCAGTCCTCCTAGTTACAATACCCTGCCCCTTCATGTGCATGGAGAGAACAGTAGTTTCCCTCATCTCCTGTTCAGTCCTGCACTGTAGCAGATCAGAAAACCCCATTCAGAATGAACACCCTGTATTCATATCTAGCAGCAACCACAGGAACCTACACTATCACTCTGTTGATAGTCACTGGCTTATACATAGGAAGAGGGCAGTGAACTTGTTCTATGTGAGAGAACTCTTGTACCACACTATTGCAATATCCGAGCACCTTACAGCAGTATTTTAAAGGCAATGTCTGTATAGCTGGAACAATGGCTTTCTCTCACTTCATCAGCCTAACCTATTCACCTGGAAAATATATTTTCCTTTGGCAGAGAGGAAGATCATAAGCTTTTTCCTGGGTTCTTCTCTCATAGAAACAGTGATCTTGGGTAAGAGGTAGACTAGAGAGAAGCAGGAAGGGAAGAGAAATTTCAAGGAGACAAAGTGACCACCAGCTATTAGAAGAGGAGAGAGACAGGAAGTACTTTTTCCTCTTGCAGTTCCACCTCATTCACAAGAATGAGTGAGCAAAGAGGTTGGGAAGCTGGGATGAGCAGAGTTCCTATGCAGAGTCATGATTCACTGCAGATACAGAAGCACACTGCAACTTGTCCTTACAGCAGTCTGGTATAAATGGCGTTGATTTCATAGCTGGTTGTTTCTTATAGAAGAGAAGAACACAAAACAGCAATGCTTCAGGAATACATTATGGCTAAAACATGTGAATTCATATGCAAATTAAGTACGATTTTCCACTCCTGCAACATTACTGAATATCCCCCAGTGTCGGAGAGTTTGGGAGTGCCTGTTGTATGGGAATCAACCTACACGTCAAAGCTCTGCTATTTCTATGAGGAGTAGGGGGGCAAGCAGCTCTTCCTTCCTAGCCACTGATTAATCATTCTGCACTGCAGCAGAGGCCATACTCCATAGGCTTCTGACTGGCAATGTTACAAAAAACAGTAGGATGGCCATTTGATGGAAAATCGTTATCTTCCCTCTCCTGTGTATGACCACACAGATAGCTGCCCAGAAGTACATGAACAACCTGTATTAGTTGTAGAGTTGACAGCACACTTTCTCCAATTCAGATTTCAAAAGCATCACTCTGGAACTGCAAATATTCTTTAAAAAAACCCCAACCCTTTTGAGACTCTAGAGAATCTTTATTTAAAAGAGCTTGGCAACCGTGAATTTCAACAGTGCTGAAGGCCAAAGATTTCCCATTGCAAATATCTTTCTATCAGTAGGTCAAAATGCAATTCTGTAGGAATAATATCCTTCATTAAGAGTACTTGTTTCCCCTAAAGTCATGCATCTCTGGCCTCAGCATAAAGGTGCCATTTAAGGGGAACAGTCCAGTGCCCACTCTGGTCACATTCTCAATGTGTACACATAAAAGAAAGAGCAGTGAGGGTATTTCAGTGATCAAGCTCTTGATTTTATCCCTAAGCACAAAATTTCAGCTAGTGATTTCAGATTTAAAGCCTTTAACTTTCCTTCTCATGTTAGGAAGCTTCTCAGGTTACAGCTCTATCTCGTAGATATTGGCATCTTTCAGAAAATGGCAGAAATTATGCCTCAATAATAGAATACATTAATGTCCAGAAGTGGGATTGCTAGTGGAATATACTTGGAAGGTACAGAAAGCATTTTTATAAAAAACTCAGTGTATTACAAACAATAAATTAATAGATCTGTGCCATTTTGACAGTTTTTAAGGAGTGGATCAGTCTGATACTCTTCAATAAACTAAAACAAATAAACTAGATCACCCTACTCCTGTCTATGATGTTCACATTATTTGTCTAAAAATACAAGATCAGTATCCAAAGTGTAGTGCATTTCAGTAATACTCAATTAATTAGCCATTAAATTGAAGACCATATAAAAATCTCTCTTTAATAATATATGCATCTGTTTAAAAGAAGAAAATTAAAATATCTATGGAAAACTTTTTTATCCTCAGTTATAAATGAAGAGAATTTGTATTACCATTGAAGTGCATAAACTAAAGGGAGAGAGAAAGAGGAAGATGAAAAAGTGTGTGAAAGAAAAAGAGTGTAACTGATTGCAACACAATTCATTAGCTTCAAAGGTCAAGGCAGCCAGTGTTTTTATTGGCTCTGTTTACCTAGGGGCATTTGCAGTGCCTTGACCTGAAACAAACAAGTTGCTGTGGCAGTGCTTCCTTATATTTATGTCATTCCTAGGCTAATGCAAGTGTTTCTTGAAGTCCTAGTGCAGCACAGCTAGCTCTGTGCAGTCATTAGCCACTGGCTGAAAATGCCAGGCAACAAGCAGTGGCACAGCACCATCAAATAAGTTTTTTCAACCTCCACTTCATTGCTACTGGATCATTGCCCTTTGGTTGGTCTGGTGGCAAACATCCTCCAAAAGCAGGAGATGGCAGCAAGGGGTTGTGCAGAGCCACTTCACTGAGGAACATGCCTATCCATGAAGGAGGAGTGTTCTCTGGAGAGTTCCTCGTTCGCCAGGGTGTTTCAGATGTGCTCTGGGATATTCATAGCAGCAACAGTATAAAGAAAGCCCAATAACTAGGTAACCAGCAGCTTCCTAGATGATCTACTTTCAGCTGCATTTCCACTTGTATTTCCAGGCTTGTAACTTTGTTTGAAAAGAATGGCTCATCTAGTTAATAAGGAAAGTTCAGGATGCTGGAGTTTTCCAATTCACTCCAGCTAATATTATTAAATGTTCTGTAGCAGTGGCTCAGATGTCAAGTCTAGTGGAAAACGGCATCCTGGCTGACATAGCAGATGTTATGAAAGACCAGCTTTTATGTTCACCCCATCTTTTATTAGCTGCATTGGCATGTGGGCTTGAGAATATGACCCTGAAATTCCTACTAACACTTGTGCCAGCCAGCCTTCAGCCTCTGCAGCTGGGTTCCTGAGTCTCTTCCTGAGGGAAGCACCCAGTGAAGGTACCAGAAGATACTGGAAGTATCCTGCCTTCAGAAATGCTTCTGCAGAAAGGGTTACAAGTTCAGCCTATGAAAAAGCGACTCTAAAACAGAGATGTGAACTGAAGCCCCTTACATGAACTGAAGAAGGAAACGGCGGATATCAATCTTCTCTTCAGCTAGGGGTTCCACATTGGACACATGAGGGATCAATTCTACCAAAATATAGGTCAGTACTACTACTCGTTCCTGCAAATGTGCTCCACCATTGCTAAAACCTGAACTAGGGGTAGGTTTACCAAAGGCTTCAGCAGCTGAAGCACAAAGCCAAGTGCACTAAATCAGCTCTAAATTATGGCATAATATAATACCTACCCACTCATTTCACAAAAGCCACAGAAATGTAACAAATTATATTGACTCTGAACCACTAGTGATTTAAATTGGATGTGTTCTGGAAATCTAGAGGCAGTAAATATGGTCTCTTTCTTATTCACATGACTTATTCACACATGTTACACAAAAACAGTTGAAGCCTTCAAGAGGTTAAATTGAAAAACCTATATACTAGCAAAATTAATCATCTTTTCTTTTAAAATATTCCTTCCATCTCAGTGAGCACAGTATCACTGGTGCTCACACATGCCAGCAATGCAGAAATTTGTCATCTAATAATAGCCAAGGAAGTATTAGAAGTTTCTGTGATGCTCAAAGTCTGAATCACCTTTAAGGTCCTTCCAGCTGGGGACAGTCTGTTTCTGAGATGCATATCTCGATAGAGAGGGGAAAGACAACATTCCAGCCTCAGGGTTTCTTATATATACAGCAAAAATGAGAAAACCAAGAGGTAAAACTGTCTTGAGAGCAGTGCTTTCAGGGCATGACCAAACTAATTGAAAGTTTAAGGTATTCAATGTTAAAGGAGAATTTTATTTCAGCCTTTAACTAAAATGAAGGCCCCATAGAGGGAAGTTTTTACAGAAGCTAAGATACAAACAATTATCCATGCATTAAAAAGTACTGCAAGAATTAATTTAAGAAGAGCAATAATCCTTTTCCTGTATGGTGCAGGTACCAGACATAAGAGCAGGCAAAGGCTGATAAGAGGTAACTAGAACTCACTATAAAGTGTCAGAATGTCATTGTCATACAAGAATGAAATTCTGAAGAAATGACATTGACTGAAAATTCTCTCCATTCCCATTAAAAATTTGAATGAGACATTTTAATTCAAGAAGATATTATTTAGTTACACACCTCACTTCCTTTTTCAACACCCACTCAAATACCAGTACAACATTTATATTCAGTTTTGACAGTTCGAAGAGATACTAACAGCATTTGGGAGCTGTTGGTAACCATCAGATACCACACGATGTCATGCTGGCACAGTACTGTATCTACAATTATAGTCTTACATAGCTCAAAGAAACAACTTAACTGTACAAGTGTGTACTAGGAACAAAAAGCCAAAGGATCAGCTGGACACAGGCTTACTGTAGTACCACTGTTACAATTATGCAATATACTTGTTTGCAATACAGCTCTAGTAATGTGTTAAAAAGAGTAAGTGTAAGGTCTGCAACATAGCCTGCCTATGTGTAAAAATGGGCCTAAGGAGACTGATACCACATTCTGTTTGACAGCTTTAAGAGCTCAGAATCTTGACCTATCGTTCTGATCTCTGACCTAAAGCTTAGGCCACCCTTTCTTGTTTTTAAAACACTCATTTTAATTAAAGGTACAAAAATGTGATGATCCAAAGAAGCGACTGTGACACTGCAGGATGGAGAAGCACAGATGGTTTTCCAGTGAGAACAAAAAATCTCAAGTCTGAGAGTGGTCACTGAAATTTCTGATCAATGCTCTTTAGGCATCTCCAGCTATGTGGAGAGAAGAGCCATAGGAGTTCCTTGCACCAGAATAATTGCCCCAGGCAATACCCATTTATTGGAGATGTACCCAGTTGCTCTCAAAGACCTATGGTGTCCCCTGCTTCTCTGTAGTCAAAAGTGGAGGCTTGTCCCAGAAAAGCTAATAAGCTTGTGAAGGCTTGCGTAAGGCTCTGCAAAAACAGTGCTGGGCAGGACAAGAAGCACTCAGAAAAGAAAATGGAAGTTATTTTTGCACAGCTCAGAATAGGAACACGGCACGTACAGCTCATCGTCTGCTGTGGTTACCTTCAATCCCAGCAGTGACAAGTGCTGGGCTCTACGTGCATTTTCATTTATCTCTGCAGCTCCAGGCTGAGGGCAGACAGCACCCATTTTACCACAAGACCATGCCTGTGAGACAGGACAAGTGTATTTTCAATTTGCAAGTAAGCAGAGTCCTGTCAAGGGCAATATTAATTTCTACGGGGCCTGAAAAGCAGATCATTATTCCTGACTCTGCCTGTGGGTTATTGGCGCATCAAATAAAAAAAAAAAATCATCCCAAATAAAGGAATTTGTTGTTCTTGCCAGCATTCTGCATTGTTCTCTAGCAAGATGTGTCAGCTGACTGCAGGTTCCTTTAGATATAATATGACAGTACTAATACAAGCAATTAATTAGTATTTTTCATCTATACATCTGAAAACACTTTACAAAAAAAGAAAAAGAAAAAGGAAATACTAATGCCATATCACATAAAGAAGGAACCTGGGCACACAGGGGCTTGAGTGCCTGGGACGATATTATGCTGAAATGTCAGGCAAAGTCTGGAAACAAAATGTTACTGAAGAGAACAGAGAAAATGGTGTCTGTAATAGCTGGGGGACTTGACCCAGTGACTCACGTAAGGTTTTCCTACAATGGAATCCTGTAACTATATAGTTCAGGCCTAAACAGTTGATTCTGGTGTCCTATCTACTGGACTGTGCTAGAGAAGGAGACTGCACAAGTTATTCATTTACTGGCAAGAATTAAATCAGCACAATGTCAAACAAAAATTTCTTCACTGAAAAATTGCTCAGTGAACTACAGAAAATACTATGTGGTTCAGGACCACCTGAAAAGACTGGTGATAACAAAAGTATTTAGAGTTCAAGGCAATTTCTGCATCACTTTTGTGCCAGTTCAAATACAACTATCCTCCAGAAGAGTCTCTGTTCTCTTGAAAAGAAAAAACAAGCTAAACAAAAAGTCAAACTCAAAAAACCCAAACACACCTACTGAGTATCATCAATCCAGAACAAATTTGGGGGTTCCCACCCAAGCTGCAAATGTCAGCCCACAGCCTGCTTGCATGAAGAGCCATTCCCCTCAACAGAAAGGAAATTATCACCAGCAAGTGTCAGGCAGTAAAGGGAATAAGAATTCTCATGATCCCAGATTATCATAGTTAAACATTTCTGCAGTAATCAAAGAAATTCAAGTCTGACTTTATTTCAAGAGTGAAATGAAGTCCTGCTTTACCAACAGAAAAGAAGCAGCTTTGGGCTGCACTGACTAACCCATACCATATAATTCTTAGATCATCATGAGGTGGCAGAGGACATTTACCAGCTGGATCTTGAGTTTGTCATTGCTCCTCAAAGGAGAAAGCATAAAAAGTAGCAGGCTAGTATAAAGTAACAATTAGTTTAGAAGCTTTCTTTATCATTCATTCTCATTATTTCTCTTGTGTATTTATTGGACAATTTATGCTTTGTTTAATTCTGATTTGAAAGAAGAGAGTCAGGTTATTTCAATTTATAGCTAGTTATACCTAGCTAGAGTTTTTCACCACTTTATAGTCACTGCTGTGACTACACTGATATGAAGTTACATGTGACTCAGCTTTGAAGCTATCTGTTACCAGGTGAGTGAGAGCATTCTAGACAGAAGCATAGAGATTAATGAAGGCTGTCTTAACAGGCTTCTCCCATACACACTGAATTTTAGGCTGCCAGTTCTCATGGACTGGATTACAGAAAACAGCAACCAACAGGTAGGATTGACCAGAAGGTTTCATTTGTGTAGTTTTGTAACACAAAACTAAGGCTAGGCAACTAAAAAAGCAGCTGATTCTAAACAAATAAATGCCAGTATTTTATATTTCATGAAATGTACTGCTGTATTACCATGGCTAATTGAGTAATAAACATCATGGGAGGATTAAGTATTTTCATAAACAGTGCTTGCAGGAGTCTTAGGCGTGATAGTAGTTTAAGACAGTTACTCCTCATGCTCTGGGAATCAACATCTCGGGACAGAATCCAAAAGAAATATAGCACAGCACACACATACAAAATCCATGAGCAGGTGCACTGGGAAGGTAACAATGTCCTTAGAAACCTCCTGGCTGTTTCATGGACTCAGCTACTGTCTGTTAAGCCCATTGATCACATTAAGACTAAGCCCTGCAAGGCAGGTGCCTCCCATTGGTCCCAGGAAAGAGCTTCATCCTCCTTGCACTTTGCAAATTAGCTGGAAATGAAAGGGTGCACCCTGTTCAAAGGGGACAGAGATGTTATAGAGTCCCTAGCATTTGTGAGACTCGTAAAAGCAATTCCATCTAAGGGAGTTAATGTTAGTGTATTAGGTTTGTATTCAGCTGGCATTAAAATAAACAAAAGGTGGAAGCACTGAAGAAGCAGCAAGGAATTATGGAAAGTTAACTGCATGAGGAAGGAGAAAGACAGTGGTGTGATGTAACAGCAAGATAGTGGAGAGAAAAAACAAATACCAAAACCAGAACATGCAAGCTGAGACAGAAAAGGTTAAGTCTGAGCCCTGGCAGTCTAACAAATTTACTGTGAATTCTTTGTGGGGGAGACAGCTGCCACTGAGTGCACATGAACACTCCACAGCAGAGCAGCTTCAGAAAGCACAGCAGAGGTCATTCAGAAACGCTCCACATCTCAGAAAGCCTTTTTTAATTTAGAAGAAAATATCCAGAATTTGACATGAATGGTTTGATTTGTTTTCCAGGTCTGCAGAAACAGATGACACAGTAAAGCCTGGAAAGCACATGTGAGTTCATCATTTTCTACAGAAGCCTTGAACAACACAGCAAGCATCTCAGCCTTAGAGGACCATGCAGGAGTGCCACTCAAGGTGTATTTTAATAAAAAACTTTGCATTCCTGGACAAATAACTAGTTTCACTTGGCTCTTCTATTTTAAAGAGAAAGAAATTCCTCAGAAATCATAAGACGTTAGTTTGGTACAGAAGGAGTAATGAATAAACCATTCCCATGGGATGCCAACACGGGGTGTGAGATATCAGTATAAGAGGTCAAAGCCAAAGATAAGTTTAATGAAAATCCTTGACAACTAATGAAAATCTTTCACTGGTTCAAGAAGGACTTCAAAGTGGCAGAACTGTCACAAAAGGAAGAGCAGTCCAAGAAATACGTTATTAGGTGAATACACCTAGGGGAAAAAGGATATTTGTCTGAAGCAAGTACTGTATTCCTTTAAAGGATTTGGATCTGTGTCTTCATTTGGGACTACAAAATGTAACGCCATGCAAAGAAACTTCAATAACACTTTGCAAGGGCATTGAAAAGCTTTGCCATATTAAGAAATAGCCTCGTTTAGAACAAAAGCTTCTGACTGACATCCTGTTTTACTGTTGCGGCAGTGGTTGAAGACATTAACATCCCCACCAGAGGTTACTGTCCCTGCAGCAAGGGCAATGAAGAAGACCCGTGTGTCCATTCTTCCCCAGCTCCATTTCAGGAACAAGCATGCAGCCTAACCTGCTCATCTAAAGGGGCTGGCACTGCAGCACAGGCTGTGACCTGCAGCAGCTCAAGCACAAACGTATGTCCTGATCTGCCAGCTCTGCCAGGAGGCAGCTTAAAGGAATGATCAGAGACATGTGAATGGTGACCTACTAAATGGCAAAATCCAGTAAGGAAAGTCTTTAAGTCTCAAATATTGAATCTTTTCTGTCTCTCTTTGATTCTGCCACTGAAGTTGGCCACTTGCATTGTCTGTTCATTTGTGCCTATTTGAACCCCAGCTACCTCTGAAGACAGTTGCAGTATAACATCTTATCAATCACGTTAAAGTCAGGTCATGTGTGAACCAATTAATCTGAGATAATAATATTCCCTGCTTTTCAATAAGCAATGTGACAAGTTAATACGGTGAACATTTAACACTGCCTAAACTGAGTTAATTTAGACTTAGTTTGGACAGAGCTTCTTTGTTTTCCAGACATATCTGTTGTTCCTTGACAGAAAAATAATAAGAAAAAAACCAAAACCACCTCTATGGATGAGAAGAGCTTGCACATGTTAACATTATATACAAAGTACAGCCATGAAATGCAGATGGGGAGGATTCTCATTAATCAGTGCATGTAATTTTGCATGTCAGAAGGGGCCACTGTTGAGGTAAGTAATGGTCATACAGAGATCATTTGACTATTCAAAAACTTTTTCTTAAATATCAGTTTTAGGGGTGCCCTGATGTAATGACAGCTTGGTTAATTATATGCTGCTTTGGTTTGTTTCTGCTTCTTGCTTCACGGCCATGTTGGAAGCATCCTTCATTGCCATTCCAGACTACTGCTGGCTTAGCTATGCATTATTAAACAATAATTAGCTGCTGACCTACAATTAACTGTGTATCTGTGATGAAAACAAACAATCCTTAGATGCAATTTGTAAGGAGCTTCATAAGGAAATTTTGTTAACAGCTGTTTTCATTACTGTTAGCATGCATGCACAGTGCTCCAGCAGGTGCCACGAGGTCTATCCCAGAGAGAGAAGCCTTTGGGCAAGCAGGTTTGAAATTCACCTGTTTCCCTTGCTGCAGAAAATAGAATTACAGCCCTACCCAGTAAGATTTGGCTGAAGGGATTGCTTAAGACAACTCCCTTGTACCCGGTACTGTGTCAAAGGCATCAACTGAATTATGAGTTTTCCCAAATTATACACAAGTAGGAAAGCAAATTCTGGGTCTAGAACCAGGAATGGCCGAACTTCTGCACACGATCTGATGCCAAACAAGGTCAATCAAGTTAAAATTGGCTTCCTGATGCTGCCATGTGGGCTACAGCACAAATTTCACTGCTCTGTGAAAGGGAAAATCGTGCCAGATACATAAGAAGAGAGCAGAAATGGCACCTGGAACAACGTGATCTGGTTAAATGAACAATGACTGCAAGCAGTGATCATAAATAAACGTAGTCCCACTACAGACACCATAACAGACTTAAAGGACAGTCCACACTTCTCCATATCTCCTTCAGGACATATGTACAATTTCCAGCAACAAGTCCTTATGATCACATTGTTCAGTGACGTGAGTTTTCTGTTAAAATATTGCTTTGCATTTTCAGAAGGCAAATCAATGTTCACAAACACATCCTCCCTCCTATTATTATACAGGCTTTAGAACTGGCCACCAGATTTTCTTACATGAATATTTCCAATAAAGAAAATTTGTTTCTAGTAACAGAGAATATGGCCATTCCTGTTCACTGACATCTTTGACAATTTTGAGGCCATAATTCATATTATGGATTTTAGCATAGTTTTTATCTGCACAACTCAAGTCAGAAAACGTTATTTTCCAGACCCCATACTTTCATGCAAGTAAAAGTGAAAAATTAATCCATGAACGATAAAAAAAAACAATAAACCAACAAGTTATTAATTAATTTTTACTTCTGCAAAATAAAAACCAGACTTCCTCTCTTTCAGAAAGTACTTTTTTTCCTTCTTTTAAAGGGTCTTCCCGGACATCAACAGGGAAGAGAAATGACAGGGGTCTGGAGTGATTTTTTTCTAAAGTCTTTGCCTTACATGAATGAATTTGTACAAGACTGCTGAATAATGCCCTGACCTGAAACATGATGAAGTTATGATTTAGTCCTAGCCTAAACTCCACATGGTTCTACAGTAAAATGTATCACTCATATAAATTATATATACTAATAAAAAATGAGAATTTCTGTCTCAAAGAGATCTAATTAACAAGTGGATTTCTGAATTCTAGGTAAAGTACATAGGTGTTTTGAATTAATAGTAATTATTTCTCCCCACATCCTTAGTCTGAATTTATGGACCATTGCAGGTGGATGGGTCTAGAGCTGCAAAGCTCTCAGATGCCAAGGCAATATACATGACAGGTACTGCAAACATAACTCACCAGATGGAGCTTAGCTCTACCCATGGATAATAGTAATCACTCTTCTTGTCTCTGTAATGTCCTGTTGGGATAAATGGGGTACAACACTGCCTAACCACTGTCACCTTTCACTGCCACCACAGAAGTTGCCTCTCAGCTTCAGAAGGACAAAAGAGCAAGGGAAGAACAGCTAACAACGGGAAAAAAGTTCCAAAAAATGAAATCCCCAAATCCTCCTGACCTTCAGCTACAGCTGCCATTCAATCAGGTTTGAATAGAAGAGAAATAGTCAGTAAGTTCCAAGTGACCAAACCTGACAGAAGCAGGGGGACAGCAAACTTGTGCCATTCCCTCTCTCTGCTTCTAGAACGATCCTTGGTGTTCTAAACTGTTATTTACACCTTCTGTCTTGCTCAATCTGCAGCTCTCTTGGGGAAAGGTGATGATATTGCCATCTTTTCACCCTGTTTCTCCACTCACAGTAGAAGCCCTGGTGCTATTTAACCATCTCTTTCTGCAGCTGCCTTTGATGTGTCACGTCCACCCCTACAATAGTAAGCAGCAGAGCACAAGTGCCTGCCAAGAGTTGCAGCAGCAGATCTTCCCAAGCCACACCAAAGGAAACCTTGCCCTGTGGAGAGGGCAATTCAGACTCAGAATCTGAACCAGGGACCTATCTTGAACTGTGTAACAAACCATCATAAAAGAGCAAGTCACAGACTGTAGGGCTAACAACACTCTCCTGTTGATACAGCATTTCCTAAGGCCAAAGTGAACATTTCAGATCCTGGTCCTTAACAATCCATTGCCAGGCTCTCACCCTCCTGTCCAGTTCATGCCAACTTCCTTCCTTCTTTTCCTCCAGGAATCATATAGAGCAGATGCGAACACCATTCCCATGGCTTCAGTTAAGAAAGGACAAAATAAATAACTTGCAAGCATTGGACATTAGCTGAGAAGCATCCAGAGAGACACTAAGCCTTTTCATAGCAGATTGTAAGTGGTTCTTGCTTCTTGCCAGGGCAACGAATGTTACAGCCAAGCAAGCAGAAATTTCTCTGCTGTGCTTGAGTCCATAAACAGGACAACATGTAATCAGCCATCTGAGCACCAAAGAATTATTCATCTTCAGGCAAGCAAGAATACCTCAGAATGAGTCAGATGTGGGGGTGGAAGAAGTCCTCTACATGAGAGGCTCCCACTGCAGCGGTTCTTTCTGAGGCATATACACAACATACAACCCTCCTCTTTCCTCCCATCCATCTTTCCTTTCCACCTTGGCATTCTTATTTATATCTAGCAGCTGGAAATCCTGCTGATTCCCAGCACCCACACACAGCTCTGTTACAGAGCGGGACCAGCTGCCCTCCTGGCTCTGGAGGAAGCCCATAAGTTCTGCTGCACAGATCCTCCCCTAGTGCTGTTAAAGCTGGATGCCTTCAGGGATTCCAGAGAAACAGGCTGTATATTCTGACCTGCCTACCATATCTACATTTCTAAATTTCATTCTCACTAATTGCTACATCTCAAGACAAGACAAGCAGGTCACAGCAGTAGTCACCTGAACAACCATTGCTCACAAGCTTAAGAACAATTTATTATGCAAGTCTGAAGGGTGACAGAGTAAATGGCAATGCATTAGGCAGTTGAGACAACTATACAACTTAAGTAGTATATGTAAACATATATGGGACAAATGTGAGTGGAAGAGAGGCATGTGTGAGGAATGCAGAATCATTTTTAGCTTGCTTTTCTATGAATATCTCTAATGAGGCTATGTTTATAACAATGAAACAAATCTACAAATCTGGGCACTAGAGATCCAAGCGCTCATAGAAGTTTTAATACAAATGGCATTGCTCTAGCAGAGAACAAGAGGATTAACTGCTGCCTAAATGTAATAAATTGGGAGCTAAGGCAATGATGCATAAGATTTGGGCCCTAAACATATTTGCAAGTCTTGAGCCTACTCTAAGGGTATTATGCTAATATATCCACAGCAAAGAGTAATAAAATATAGTCTCCAGGAATACTGATCCTATCAAAAAATGCTTCTAAAGCATAGGTATCACAGATCACAGAATGACTGGGGTTGGAAAGTACCTCTGGAGGTCTTCTCAACCAACCCCTCTCCTAAAGCAGGTTTACCTAGAGGAGGTGCACAGGATCACATTCAGGCTTTTTTTGAGTATTTCTAGAAAAAGAGACCTCACAACCTCTCTGGGAAGCCTATTCCAGTCTCTGCCACTGGTACAGTAAAGAAGTTCCTCCTGTTCAGATAGAACTTCCTGTGTTTCTGTTTGTGCCCTGTGCCTCTTACCCTGTTGCTGGGCACCTCTGAATAGAGTCTGGCCCCATCCTCTTGACAGCCATCCTTAAGATACTTTAAATGCATTGATAAGATCCCAAACAAGTATAGTCCTTCATCACAGGTATTCCTTTCTATACTCTTCTGCTGAAAGGGAAAACAAAATAAGGCCTGACCTCTTGATTACTACATCTTTAAGTCTTTTTTCTAAAGATCCTGAGGAAACAAGACAACTGGAATCCAATCCTACCCACTCATAAGACAGGCCTCCTACTTAAATCTAAGTCATATTCATTCAAAGCATCTATTTCTGTTTTTACCACAGCACAGAATAAATTTTCTGCTCTCTGCTGTACGCATCTTCTGAATCAAACTGGAACTTCAGGGTCTTAATACCACTATGAAAGACCTAGGCCAAAAACAAGGGAGGAGGGAAAAGGAATACACCACCTGATGGAATTTACGAAGTATTACCCATACTGTCAGAACAGTGGCTGTGAACTTGGTTGAGAGATGGACCAAGGACCCTTATTTTACTACATGGGAAAGAAAAGAATCATTTAGGGAGTAGGTTTCTTGACAGATGCTGAGTGAATAGGGTAAGGATTAGAAAACAGCAGCTCCTGGCTCAGGACCTGTATCCAGCCTGCTACAGCCTTTTAGCTTTCTAGCTAAAGTACTGCAACCCCAAAGCAGCTTGGCAGCTCCCCTCCCTCTGCAAGATGCCTGTATTACACTTGCTGTGGCCTGCCCCATTAATCTTCTCACCATCAAATTTGCTCTCAGCTCTCGCTTCCTGCATTAAGTTCTTCTAACAGAAGGATAATATATTAAAGGAACAATAATAACACTGATAACAATAGTCTAAGAAATACATATTTCTTTCTCCATCTTTCCCCTCATTTGATTAGTCTCCCAGCAAGAGCAGCATTAATCACTGGGACAACTGATAAAAAACAAAGTCCAATTTGAATTTTGCCATGTGCTACTGAGTATCTATGTGTGTGCTCAGGCAGGAGGGAGGGAGGCCGCGGGATAATCTGTCATTTTATATATTTATGTTGTTGGAGTCAGTCAGGACTGGTTCTCCATTGTTACCACAGATTAAAATCATTCATGTCCTTATACTTTCTTTGGAGGTCATCTTTCAGGAAAAAAGAGGTATTATGACCAAGTTAAATTCAAGTTATTTCTGCAAGTCTCTGTGTATGGCTTGGACACTGAGGCTATTGCTTGGATGTGAGAAGAAAAGACATATAGTAGTTTTTTGTCCTTACCTGACCTGACTCTTTTTACACTGAGTTTTCTTGCTTTGAAACAGTTATGGGGAAAGAATTGTTGCAAGTGAGAGAAAGAGGTACATTTTAAATGGCCTTCGTACAAGTAAGTGATCCCAGATCTGCCTGACTTTGGACTGCCATGGAAGAATCCATGGGTGCTCAGATCTCACTGCCAGCATTTCTACTGAACTGAGTCCCAGCCAGCTTGGCAAAAATAAAACACTTTATCCTTAGGGAACATGGAATGTGGAACCAAGCAAAGATTAAAAGTAGAAGAGTGGTTCTAAGCCATATGGTACGAATTAATCTTTTCCTAAAACCTTTGCCTCTCCAAAATAGAGTTCCTAGAACCACCAGCCTACCAGCTCTGGCCAGGTCACTCTCCATCTCTAAATCATGCTGGTTCTTTCCCATATCTCAGTGAGAGAGATGTATCTCATGCTTTGGATCTTAATTGCCGTCTGCCCCTCAGCATTCATCCTTTCTCTACCCACTTTGATACATTTAGCCATTAGATAATTTTCCACATTTCCTACTCTCTTGTTCATGTCCCCTAAAAAACTACTGGTATTCCCTGGAATTGTCCTTACCCACAAATCGATTTCCTTAGCATACCTATTCTGAGACACAATAAAATGGGCAACACAGCACCGGTTGAAAACTCTAAAAGTGATTATTAGGAAAGAGGATCCCTTTATCAGTAATTTTAAGGGTGAAAAAGCAATATATTTTGCATGCAAATACAAATACCAAATAAAAATACCAAACACCAAATACCAAAAAGCAACTTTTCCTCCAAAAATACACTGTAAGAAAAAAGGGCAGTATTTATATACTGTGCAATACCAGGAGAACTCAAATTCAGTTTCTCGCCCGTTTGGCTTTATTTTTCCCTGGAAATTTCGTGGAAACAAATTCTTATCTTTCAGAATACAATAAAAGTAATTTTGCAATCAAAATGAACAACATCCCACCCACTCATATGCCATCTAAGGGAGGAGATAAAGAATTGGTGGTTGTACAGCCTGTCTTGCTAATCACTACTTTTACGAGCTGTACCGTGACAGACATATCTTGCAAATCAGTGACAACTCATCCCACAGATGAAAAAGAAACTAGCAGAAATCCTTCTGTTTCTGTTAGCTAACAAGACCATCATTCTGCAGAAAATCCAAGGCATTAATTAGATGGTTTCAGAAAGCAGGTCTGTCACAACAGCATGGATGTGTTTCCAATTTCTGTGCATTCATTGAAATGAATGATCTAGGAAAGGTAAGAGGTACATTCCCACCTCTCAGCCACTCCTGTAAAAAAAAAAAACAAACCCAAAACCAAACAAATAAAATGGAACTATATGCTCGGGAAGCATTCTGGCAATGTCTGCAGCTTCTAGGCATTTCCCTGAAGTATATAAATAGCAAGAGGAACAGATATGCTATAACAAAACATGAGCCAATCCTCCAACTATATTTGGGTCATAACCATTGATTCTACTCCATTTATTTCTAAGTAGTTGCTTTTGCAATATTGGATCTCTTCATCATATCTTGTCGCTGTATAACCATTCTAGAACACACTTGTCCTATTCTTTCATTTGGCTTGGGATCAAATGTATGGTCAACTAGAATAGCTTTAGTTCCTGAGTACTGTATTAATCAGATTTTGAAAATAATCTTTCACGTGACTTTCAAGAATCCTTTTTGGCAGGGCAAACGACATTTCTAAATGCACAAAGGGATACTGTGCTCTGAAGAAAAGTGCATACTGATGTTATTAATGTTACTTTCTGAGAAATGTGTGCCTGCCTGAAGAAGGCAGGAATCAGCTTACTACAGCTGTTATTACAGCTTCCTATTCTTTTATTCAAGAAAAGGGTGTTCTACTTGTTCACCTAAAAGCAAGCAACAATTTCAATTGTTCTTGATCAAGACAAAACAAAACTTAAGAGAAAAATCTAAAGAAATTCTGAAATTCTAGAGAAGTCCTAGACCAGCCCTTTTTTTCCCAGCCCCTTGCTCTTTTTATGCTGGGCCAAATCTTCATTTCCAAAATTGACAGGAGAACAGAACCAGGTACATGTGTCAAAAACATCAGATGAGATTTTGCTGCAAGACCCAAATGATTGCTGAGATCTGTAAGTTAAAGGCAACATGATCCCAACCCTTGTAGGAAAGAATCAGCCACTCGGACCTTCTGTAAACTATGAGACTGAAGAAATAAAAAGGCAGTGTGGATCCTAACAGAAGACACAGAGGAGTGGCCGAAGTGACTACTTGCTAATGCTACTACATAAAAACAGGTTATCCAAAGAATGAGTGTAAGCTATATTTTGAGAAATCATGCTATGTGCCAACTTTTGGCTCTCAAGTTTGCCACACACATTCAATCAAATCCCTCGCCTGGAATCATGAGACAGACATCTCTATTTGGAGCCAACAATGGCTACTAAGTTAAATGTTCCAATATCACTGCTGGTAATGTCAACAAATGACAGCAAACACCAGCAAATGTATGAACTGTTTTACAAGCACAACGTTCTTTATTACTGTAATTGTGCTTAGCAGAAATACAAGGCTGAGTTTATTTTCATCATCAGTACTTGTCAGCAGTAGGGAGCAGAGGCTAGAAAAATAATGTTACAGCAAAATCACATTCTTCTCTTGAATGGGTACTGTACTTGTGGCTCACCTATGGCACTTCTGGAAAACTGGTTTCCTATGGCACTTTGAGAAGTGCAGCACAACTGCACTTTCTGTCTTCTGCAGAAAGTGGATGAAACCATGAAAATATAAGATTCTATTTTAGATTACGTGAATGCTACAGGTAATCTGAGTGTATTGAACACTACATCAATAAATATAAGTTAAACACACCACACCACTTGCACATCTAATACTCACCTGGAGAATGTTTTTGTGCCTTTCCCATACAGAACATTGCCATATCATATACATGTTTCTGGTTAGGTAGCTACTACATTACACACCAAAGATACTGTATTTCAGCGTGCACTAAATCAATTTCAATACTACATATTTGTAAAGTATTTAGAGGTTATTTGGTATTACTGAATTAATGACTGTAACCTACATGAACAATAGTCTGCATGAAAGTTTTCAACATTTGGATTCTTGCTTCCAAACTCTGCTTTCTTCCTCTGCTCAAAGCATGGCACAATTTAATCCTCACAAGAAGGGATGTGAATGTGAACAAGTAAATGCCATTTTGGGAATGTCACTGCAGCAATGCAGGAGTGTAGTATAGGAGGAGGGATTCTACTCTGAAGCATGGTAAAGTTTGGAGCTGTGGTCTCTTTAAGAAAAAATAATGGAGGAAGAAGCAGATAAGAAGAGCCAGCCTCTGTAATTCTCAGCTGTGCCAATGAGCCAATGAAGTCAGTCTTTAAAGCAGAGACTCATCAAAAGCTCTTTTTTCATTAGAGCTTTGCAGTCTTGGGATGAAAATGTCACCAGTGACTTATAAGAAGCAAAAACCAAATTAAAGGCCAATTTCTTCCACTACCAAATTATTATCTATGAGTGTAAAAGAAAGTACCTAGGCAAGAGCAAGGGTGAAACAATTTTATTTGTCTTACTGACAGTCAAAGTCTAATTAGACTGACAAATCTTCTGTGCTATTTTCCTTTGTGATATACACTGTAAGGAAGGATTTAGCCTGGAGCTGCACGTTATGGAAAGACATTAATCAAGATTATTGGACCCTCAACAGAACACACAGTTAGAAGGCTGAAAAGCCTAATGGTTAAAAATAAAGGTTGAAAACCTTATTCTAAGCCATGCCAATGGACTGGACTCTCCATATAGATAATAGGCAGATCCCCTCTTCTAGTCTCTAGAGAGAAGAGTCCGCCGCATATAATAAATCATGAACTGCCATTCTATGGCTCTAAGATCATAGCTGAAAACATCCGCAAGTAATTTATTCTTGCCACCTACAAGCTATAGTTTGAACACTTTGGCAAGTGTCACTTTCCCCATCTCAAGAAGTTGAGGCATGCCCTGGATATGTAACAGAGCAAAGGGTCTCTGGTTCTTTATGGAGAGCATACCCAGAGGTCCATCTGTCATCCCAGAAGGGTTCTGATCTCTTTCTCACAAAAAACTGTTTTGATCTTGGGTCCTCAGCCATCTATGCCATAGGCCAGACATATTAGGGACCTGCCCTATGGCCTCCAGAAGATTGCCTGGAGTGGTTCTCCTCTTGGATTTGCTGAACTGTGTGTGTTTTAAATGGAAGATGTGTATATCATGATGAATGATTTATACACTAGCTTTACTTAGTAATTAACTTTGCACCAATCATTTGAAAACTGAGTGACCCAGCTGTGAACGAAGACAGAATGTGCCACATAAAAGCAAATGGAGAGTCTTCCTCAAAAGCTTTGAGCAGCAACTCATAAAAGAGAATTCTGACCACACAAGTAGCTGACATGGAAGCAGAAGACAAGAGAATGAGTGTCACTTCAACCTGTTTTCACAGAGGTCTCCCAAACCAAAGAATCACTGAAGTACTTCACTAATAATTGAAGCTGTGCTTTAAATCAGGAAATGGGGACACGTGGGATTCCAGGACCTCTAACTAATGAAGTAACCCTGTGAGATGCATGACAGCCGTGCAAGAATGCAGTGTGGCTCAGCACAGTGACTCTCATCCAGAAGCAGTTGGGATGGCATCCTTCTGTACCACACACAAAAGCTAGCGGCTTGTCTTTAAGGCCTTCGTGGGTAACGTGCCAAAGCAGAAGTCTCAGGGAGAATATTATTGTCACAGGAGAGTCTGATGTGTCAGGGCCCTGAGAGGCAGCAAGAAATTAGTACAGCTCATGTCACTTCTGAACAGACTGTACTTAAATCCAGGACAAAACCATGTGTGAGAAAGTCAAATCTCTGCTTCTACTCGGGGCAGTGGAGCACAAGCACCATTTGCAACTCACTGAAACAAACGCAAATCGAAACTCCTTTTTCTCCCTTATTTTCAGTTAACAATAAAAGGTCACCTCTCGTTACTTCCTTCTCTGAATCACAGGAACATTCCCAGCAGTATAGCATACAGCCATATATCTCAACTGTTTCTCACTCAAATCCTAGCTATCCCCCACTTGAGTGTCACTGCCTGGCAGAAATTTAGTATAAATTTATAGACATTTTAAATGCTGATTTCAATGCCACTGGGTATTTCCAGCAATATTTTTCTCTCAATTCCCTTTATCTTGCTTGTTTGTCCAAAACTATATACCATGTCTGGGATCTTCACAAACTGAAGCATATCATTGGTCTGAACAGGTACTGTGTATTTTTAAAGCACTTCATTTTTCCAGCTGTTTTAGTCTGTGTTCTAAAATACTTCTGTCAGTACTCACACTACCTAGCTGCAGGAAGTGTCTTGGTGTGTTTTACAAACAGAAGATACCTTTGCACTTATCACGCTCTTCTGTAGTTCCTTAACAAGTGATGTGTAAATCTAAATCCTTCTGAAATTCCCCTGGATTTTGTAACACTTTGTGATTACAGACTTGATACTCTGCACAGGATTTATATGCATTTCAAAAAGGAGTAGTTTTAGTTACTTACATACAAAAATGAGCAACACAAGTAGCACAGATATTCCTAACAGAGTAAGAACAGTAATTCTTTATCATGATTGTTAATATTTTGCATTAGATGCTCTACTTTTATTTGTATCATGCTTCGTATTTCTACAATTGGCCAGAATCGTTCTGTGCCAAGTAATGTGCATGTGCAGAATAAAAAGTATATTTTGAACCCAAGGAGTCTGCAATCTTAGCATAAACTAAGATATGACACATGGATACAGAAACATGGATAATAAAACAAAAAAAAGTGACAGTATTAATTGACTTGATAAACAGTTGCCTTCGACTATCATCAGCCTAACCTCTGACAACTTTTTGGCATGCATCATGATGACAAAAGAGTTTCAATGGCATTGGAAAAATAACCTGCTGTTGCCTTTTGTATGGCACCAGGAAGCAGAAAGATTCTTATGATCAGATCTAAGAAGTAAGCGAAAAATGCTTGAATCATGCTGATCAGAATCAGGAGAGAAGAGGCTAAACTTTAAACAGCCTTGAAAGTGAAGAAGAAAAATTGTTTATTTCTGAGCAGAAAAGAGAAGAGAAAGCTGGAACAAGGCAATAACTAACTGTATTTGTACTGCTCATAGCCTTAGGTATCTATATTTTACGTTTCCCAAAGAGTAAACTTGTTCCATTAGATTTTTCCACCACTTAGATCTAAAATTGTAAGCAGGCTTGGCAATAGTGATGTCGAACACAAGCAAGATAAAATAACCATTAGGCACCTGAAAAACAGTGGCTGGAGATACTGCCAGAACAGAAAAAGACAATTTCTTCTCACTTTCACCACACAGATACTGCAACTTAAGCAGACAGAATCAAATTCCACCAAAAATAAGGAAGAAAGGCAAGCCATCTGTGCTGCGACAGCAATAAAATGGCCCAATATTGAAATGCAGAAAGCTGTAATGGAGGTACATATTGACCTTTATTTTTCTTTCAGTGGGTAGCATGAAGTGTCAAAGAGTTATTGCTTTAATATCAGCTGAGATGAGGCCATTTGTTGTGGTGCATGTGTATCCAGGAAATCGCTGCTCTAACCATGTTTTTAGAAGCACTTTGACACTTTATTAAATCTTCCTGATGCTCTTTCAGCACACAGTTGGTCTCTGCAGGCTGAGTGAACCGCCACGTAGGCTAGGCAGGAAGCTTTCAGAAAGAGCTCCTCTTCAGGCAAGCCAGCATCATTTCCAGCTTGACCCAGTCCATAAAGGTCCAGTGCTATTCTCTGTTCCACTGGTATAGCTAAACACCGCTCTGCTGCCTTTAAAAATTATTGAGGGCAGGATAAGAACCACAGACTTTACAGTTCTGGAGATGTAACTGTACAAATACTTTCTCTAAAATTAGAACTAGTCACTGAGGAGAAGGAACTGTAACTCTTGCGAAGTTTATGACCAACAGCGACCAAACCCGGGGTAATTTCCCCTCATTTGGCTGAGACTTTATAAATCACCTACTGGGTGTTTGAGGCTAATAGCTCAATTAATCCCAGTCCTGTTGCTATCTGGATTCACAGAGTACCAAAGGGGGCACTGTTAAACCTCAGCTTGGAATTAATTACTCTAATAGTTGTAAATTCCACTGCAGCAAGAGGCACCTCACAGAATCACAGAATAGCTGTGGTTGGAAGGGACCTCTGGAGGTCATCTAGTCCAAACCTCTGCTTAAGTAGGATCATGCAGAGTCAGCTGTCCAGGACTATGTGCAGATGGCTTTTGAATATTTAACAGCATGGACACTCCACAGCCTTTTGGGTCAACCTGTGCCCATGCTTAGCCACCCTCATGTTAACAATTGTTTCCTGACGTTTAGAGGGAAAGTCCTGTGTTTCAGTTTGTGCCCATCATTTTTGGTCCTGTCGCTGGGCACCACTGTCACCTTTACACTCTTCCTTCAGGTATTTGTGCACACAGCTAAGGTCCCCCCGGAGTGTTCTCTTGTCCAGAGTGAACAGTCCCAGCTCTCTCAGCCTTTTCTCACACAAGAAATGCTCCAGTCCCTTACTCATTTTAGAGGCCCTTTGCTAGAGTCTCTCCAGTAGCTCCATCTCTCTAATGATTTCAAAACAAATGTTTCATTCTAGCTGATAGCACAATAACATGACAGCATATTGCTGAAATAAATAATCCACAGCTCAGATTGGTTATTCACATGATTCTTTTCTTTGTACAGACAAGGAGAGCCAATTGAAGGTGTTCATTTCTAATCAGTACCATATTCTGGCTTCCGATACCACTGCATTTTAAGGGTTGAAATAACTACATAGGCACAATTAAGTCAGAACATCTAAATTAATTTTTTTTAGGAATGATTTTTACCAAATAGATTGGAACTACTCTATGTTGGAACATCTACATTTTGCAAGAAACTGATCTTGATAGTGTTCCTGCAAAATTCTCTACAGGAAGGCTATAAAAGGGAAATGAAAAATGACTCCAACTGGAAGTAATGCTCCATTGCTTTTCTCCTCATTATGAACTTCACCATTGCAGCAGTTCATACTATCATAATAATAAATAACCATACACCCACCCCCCATTAAGCTTTGTAACTCTCTTCAGAATACATTTCTCCACATATGGAACTTTTGAAACATAGTTAAAACTTTGTTCTTGTTCACATCGTGACAATCTCACTTACACAAGTGGGGTTGTACTAAATCAGGATCAAAACCTGTTCCTATTCTCACATACACGTGCCACAACAATTCAGCCAGCTGTTTGTCCTGTGTCCAACACAGGAAGGCAACATTTTTAAAATAGTTACACAGAATATGATTCAGAGAACATGGCTCCTATGAACTTACAAATGAGCAGCAATAATAATTAAGAACTGACGGAAATGGAGAAGACTAATTGACTCACCTGGATGCTGGGCGGTGAACGATTTTTTCGGGTGGTAGTGGTCGCCATCGTGGTTGTGGTTTCCATGACTGTAGTCGACATTTCTGGTGGCACGGATGTTGTGGGTGTTGTTCCCAAGATGGAAGGGACTTCCCCAACGAGTCGGACACTTCCGTTGATTTTAATGTTGGGGTTGTTCTCCGCCGCCATGTTCAGCACTTTCAGGCCATTGTAATAGAGACCGGAGAGCTGGCCTTGGAAGAGACGCCCTCTGTCCTTCCCTCCTATGGCTATTTGCGCCTGGGTGTTGAAGATCGTTAACTGTCGTCCTAGTGAAGGGGGGTGAATAGCATTATTGACAGACATTTCCTTCAGTTTTCATTCTACATTGAGCCCTGGCCTGAAGTGATGGACAAAGGAGAAGTAGGTTCATTCTTGGTAGTGTTTATGATGACTGTAGAGAAACAATATGGAAATGTAGTGCCTAAAAGTCATTAGTAAGGAAGACCAGCCTGAAAGTACGAATACCTAAAACTGAACTTTATACTTCAGCATCCACTCATACATCAAAACTCTGGAGGAACTTCAGAAATGTGAACCCATTCTTTTAGGATTGGATGAATTTTAAACTACAAATAGGACTTCAATATGCGGCCATTTTTCTACTATCAATTCAGATTGCAGTACCTGTCAAGTCTTAGTCCATAAATAAACTTCCTTTTGGACTGGTTAAAGGACTGGATTAACTCATAAAGCCACTTTTAATAATGCAAAGGTTTCAAGGGCTGGCTCAGAAACAGTAAAACATCAGAAAAAAAAGAAGCCATATAAGAACTGAGTAGGAGTGTTATGACAGGATCAGTCTTGATCTTTCACCTGCAAACTTTGCGTTGTTTAGGCTTGCAAATCTAAACTCAAGAAACAACAAATGCAAACATTTCTAATGTCTCTGAAAGAGCAAAGCTTTTGAAATAGTGAGGACAACAGTGTGTCAGATGGTTAAGCCCCAGAATGCCTTACTCCTTCCCCTCTTATAGACAGTGGAATTCAAATGTAGGCAGGTTATGTGGTTTAGTCAAGGTTACATCTTGAGTGTTAGAAGTGGTCCAATATCACATGTAATTAAAAATATAATTATTAAAAATAAATGCAGTAACAACTGCCAATTCACCTAGTTTTGCAGGACACTTATACAAAATTCAGCCTGGACTGCTCTATAAATACTGTTTATGTCCCAGGCTGCACTAGGCTGACCATATTAAGAAATAAATTGCTTCATGAAGTGCAAAGGCAGTACCTATAATTTCATTATTCCTCAAAAGATTAGGGGCATGCCACCTGAAATCTGCTGAATTACCAGACAACCAGACTGGACATTGCTCAGAAGGGTTATCAATGCAGCTTCAAGTCAATCATCATTTAAATATCTTTTGTTTTCCCATTTTTATGAAGCTTGAAATATGTGTTCCCATCCCATTCCCACTCCCCAGTTCTCACTCGCCACTTTCTGTCTAGTCCAGACTGATGAGAGGTGCAGAATGCCACCACGTAGGAAAGTACAGCCCATGATCCACTGGTCATTCCTTCACAGCCAGTGGTTAGAGTAGATCAAAATACACGGGGGAGCTCACCAATTTTGGTGGTCGTCGTGGCAGGTCTCGAAGTGAAGTGGTGATGTGGTGTAGCATCATCTTATGGTGACAGGATGGACCATGGGGAAGAGAATGGGGACAAGAGAAGAAATGTATCTGAAAGTAGTTCCTGCCCCCAAAGAGGACCCTAGCTAACTAAGCAACAGTGTATGGTGAGGTGTAACACACAGACATGTGGAGGTGGGCTGCACATCCCTTGTGCTCCTCACCCTCAGATTTGTAAATGGAAAATCAGGACTTGATTGGGGTGGAGTAACTGCATTGATGAAGAAATGAGAAATAAAAAAAGGGACGGGGGGGATATCCTTTCCCTGGAAAGTGTTGAAACACCCGATGCAATATTCTGCATCTCAGGAGGTTTTAAACTTGCCAGAGGCAACATATGTCTATTAAAACATCAATAAACATGCACTGAAGCCACACATCCTCTGAATGTAAACAGAGCCTTTACTCTTGTCTTATGACAAAAATAGGGTCCAGTAACAATATCTGTTAAGGTATTCATCCCTCTCAGCCCAGCTCCTGTCTGAGTTAGAGGAAATGGCACTGTACACTGTAGAAGGTCTTAACTCCCGTCCCATACCACATCCTCAGAGCCTGCTTTTCTTTTCTGTCATATTGTGCTTTGGATTTTTTAATGGATACGTTGTAAGAATTTTACTATACCACTTTCCCTTCTCTGAATATGTTCCCGCCCTCTAGCACAATAGTACTGTCCATATTGTCCCTGCTCCTACAAACTCAGTCATGTCACTTGCTACTGTTCCCTCCTTCCCACCTCACTCATTGTAAGAGTGCCAAAGAGTAGAGGTTAGATGAGT
The DNA here is from genome assembly GCA_013398055.1 of Ifrita kowaldi. Classification (NCBI taxonomy): domain Eukaryota; kingdom Metazoa; phylum Chordata; class Aves; order Passeriformes; family Cinclosomatidae; genus Ifrita; species Ifrita kowaldi. The sequence goes on from VZRS01007986.1 coordinate 437,483, forward strand.
AAAGAAGGGACTTATGAGTAAAGAGACTTATTTCACTAATCTTGAGATGTTATCCCAGAAAACAGATAGAAGATACTGTCAGTTCAATTTTCCATTCGCATTTCCATTCCTTTCTTCCCTTGAATTAATTTAGCATCTTTTTTCATCTTCTGCCGAGCGGAAAAAAGGTGGAAGGTGATGAAAAAGGAAAATTTTTTGCTGCTCCAGATAGCAGAGCTCCCCAAACAAGGACAGAATAGGGGTTCTCTCACTTTTACTGGAGGATTATGACTCTCCTCAGGACGTCAACTATTCTAACCCAAGCTCATAGCATAGCTTTACATGTCTGTCATATCTCTTGCTTTATTTGCAAGAATGAAGAGTCAGTAAATCAAGCCTGAAAAAAAAAGAGACCGTGTGTCCAATTCTGGGCCTTCATCTGCATCTTCTAATGTTGAAAGAAAGTGTACTCCAAGGAAGTGACCCTATTCCAGCAAAAAAGGGAACTCTGATTGTGTGTTTTGGGGCCTTCACTGTTAAGTGGTTTTCCAGACCAGGATTCATGCACTGCACCATATGGTTAATGCTGGAAACCACACTAAAACTGTGTTTGCTAAAAGAACAATCACTTGTTGCAGTCACCTACTACCCGCAATTCCTCATTCTTCTCTCTAAGATGGTATACACACACATGATAAAGACACTAGGGAAATGAATATGGAATGAGAAAAAACTTTGGAGAGAATATACACTTAATTCTGCCACCATATGTCTCTTATCATTCTTTCAATGAAATTTAGGTAAAGCCTTTACTTCCCCTACGTAAAATTTATTTGGCCACTGAATTTTATTGAGGAACTATTTACATTAGTAAATTCTACTAGGTGAGTAAGGACTGCAGAATTACAGTCCATTTTTTTCCACAGAGAACCCTTCCTACTGCTATTTTGATGTCATACTGAAGAAAAATTATGAGGTGTTTTGTAAATATTCTGAATAGTTCAGGTTCTTATTTCTTTGTCTGCTCTCTCATGGACTTCTTCATTTGGAAAACTGAATTCTAATTAAAAATACCACAAAGAAATCTGAAGTGTAACTTTTCTGTAGTACTAGGAGAGATTTTGGGCCTGACTTTGCAAATCCTAATTCATACTAATAGTTCTTGCTTCAAAAGTACAGTCACTTACATCAAGGAGACTTTACAGGTAAGAGCGATTTGAATAATTAAGGACTTCTGGGATCAATCCTTTTGATGAGATGCTTCTGGGTCTTTATTAGCTCATCCAATTGCAGAACAGGTAACATCTGTGCCTTAGCAGACACCAAGTATTCTGCTGAGGAAATCTGCTGGATTTATGACTACTGAAGTTGAACAATTTAAGACTAATGCTTCTTTTTATATTCACGTACATAATCTCAGTGAAGTTAACAGCATTTAATATTTTGCTTATTACTCATGCAATTCAAGACTGTAAACCTGGGCTCTTAAAATTATTTTAAACTACTTTATAAAATTTAAAGCCCTTCAAAGCCAATAGTGATGCCACTTCAGAAAGATAACGTGTCATATTTGTTTTCCAAGAATGAACTATTTCATTATTATGAATAACATAGCAGTAACAAAGGAAGACCAAATCTGTAGCATTCAAAAATGTCAATCAAAAAGTGTTTCATCTTACCTCACCCAAGCCAAGAACTCACATGGGCAAGACAGATATTCTATATGCTGTCTCTTTGATGAATCTATTCCTCCATCGATCAGTTTCTCTTGTTCCATTTTGATAGGAAGCTACCCTTTCTCTCATCATCTTTTTATAAAGTCTTCTGACAGAAGGTTTCCATGTTACATTAATTGTTAGATGGATGACCAGATGGATGAGCAGGCTGGTGAACAGCTACACAAATTACTCATTCTTATATCTTTTTAATTTGAGTGATACCTAAGTTGCTGAAAACGTCTGTCTACTTTGGAATGAAGGAACGAAGTTATATTGTCTCAGGTGTTATACTGCACAATGTCATTCCCTGACACACAGTGGAAAGGCTGAATTTCCTTTCACTTTAGTGAACACATAGCTCTACGCCTCTAGCCTAACAACATTCAGTGCTTTGAGAGTGCCTGAAGACTCAAATACAGTCTCTTTTAGACTCTAGTGCATGTGTGATTGTCTTTTAACAAAGCACCAATATCCACAAAAGGTAGACTTCAGTTCAAAACTTCAGGATGGATTACAAATGAAAGTGTCTTGGCATGCTTTTAAGCTCAAACTTGTAGAAGCTGTGACATAAAGTAAAAGATTTTGTGGAAAACCAAAAAGGAAAAAACAAACCCAACAAACCAAAAAACAACAAACCCACAACCAAACCAAAAGAAAACAAATATGAGTTTCTCAAGCACATGAATTGCATCAAGGAATTAGACATGCATCTGTTTCAACAAAATTGAGGCAATCATTTTCTTCAGTGTTAAAGGGACTTTAGCAATTCAGACTTACCAAAATTATGCTCTTTTTAGTGTTAAACTTTATTTATCTATTTTAGTTTGATCTTGTAAATTAATAGGGCAACCCACTGAGACTCAATAAGCATTTTCTGTTTATTGTTATCTTAAAATTTTTTTACAATTTAGCTGAATTAACTGTTTATGATATACTGGTGGTAAAAAAACCCCCTCTGTTTTGAGTAAGCAAGTATTTTTGCCTTACTTTCATTAATACTTTAGCTTTAATTTTAAACATTACACCTTTATAGACCAAACCTGAAAAGTGAGCAACACTGCCAGCTCTCATTGAAGTCAACAGGAACTGATGCGCACAACACTTTGCAGGATCAGGCCCTTCACATAAAAATATTTTGACTGGATTTAGCCACATCCTTCCTGACCTTAATTCATACTGGATAAATCAATTTGTTAATTCAGCTGAGGTTAGAAATTTGAAACAGAACATAAATTATACTTTTTCAGTCCTACAAAAGATTTGTTTTCCTTCTTGGAAAATGTGTTAACAACCATAGTTTGAATCAGCACAGAAAATGCAAGATCTGAGTTCAAAGGTCACCCCCTTTTATGAGCAGTACTTTCATAAATGGAAACAGGAGAAGATTGTGTTCTGCTTTGTTTAGATTCCAAGGCCAGGAGTTAGTTACAGTGCTTTTTTTTTTTTTTTAATGTCACATTTAGTAATAGAGGGAGAAGATCTTCCTGACTTAAACTCCACTGTATTACCAAGAGCCTAGTTCAAGCCCTACTGAAATCAGCAAGTTATTCTGTTACCCTCACCAGGCTTTTAAAACGGGTTCTTACATCCAAGATTTTTTTCCCCTCTACAAATTCCTTAAAAACAAAAATTACTGTTCTGACACAAGTCCCACTTCAACAGGTTATGGACTGTATGCAGAACTTTCACTCAAGCCATCTGGACTTACTCATGTTAACAAGTTTTTTTGTTGAACTGAGGCCAATTACTCCAGGCAAACCCACAAAATTAAGTAGCACTGCCTGAGATTAGGAATTTGATCTGCATCTTAGACAAATATCACGTGAGCGTTCAAACTGTATTCCAGACATGGCATAAAAGCAACAGAACAATCATCTTTCTCTGTCTCCCTCACTGTAATTTAAACGAAAATGTTAAAAAATGTTTTCTTTACAACATTTTTTAAAATCATTTAATTATCGTAATACAATTAGGAAATACATAGCCATAGTGGCCAATCAGACTCATGAGAAAAAAAAAAAAAACAACAAAAAAAAACCAACTTAAAGGAAGTGGTTTTACAAGTAGATTTGAAAATCTTGTAAGAAAACTTCAATAATAAATATATAAATGTAGCTTAAGCCCAAATCAAAATAGGAAAATCATGCAGTGGTTAAATTGCCATAATACATGTTGTTGCTCTTCACTCTTCTTCATTTGGTTTTTTTTTTTTTAGAAATCATCTCCTGAATTTTTGCTTGTTTGTTTGTCATTACTATTATAGCAAGCTTAGAATTTCGTCCCTTTAACTGCATTTTAATAGCAATGTATTATAGCATGATTTATCAACATATGGCAGGTGGAAGCTGACACAAATTATAATGAAAATTAAAACAGTCATTTATGCAGCAGGCGATTATCATTTAAGAAACATTTATTTGCAGGCTTTAAAAATGAGAGTTTAGAATCAAATGGGTTTAAAATGAAAGTTTTAATGACTGTTACCTTTTTCCTGCAGCCACTCCTCTACAGGCCGGTTATATTTGAAGGGGATTTTCTGTTTTACCATTTGGAACCGTTCACTATCAGTGTTGCCTTTAAAGTTTAAAAAACAGCTTAAAAACAATCTGAAAAGTCAATGAAATAGTTAAAACATCCTAGATTTTTTGTTTATGACCTTATTTAGCTATAGATAAATAAGTGTGCATGTGTGTACATATATATATTTGAAAAGAGAGAGATTTATCTTTAGTAAAGTGGAGAATAGTTATTCATCCAATTGCCTGAGGTTCTGGAAGGTCGAAGAAATTAAATCCTACAAAAAAGATATCTCAGATTTTCCTCAGAGTATTTGTTTATCCAAATTGGTTAGAAGGCATGTGCAATTTGTCTGTGATGTGAGACCTTGCATGAACTCAGTGTCATGAGTTAAAACATTTTGATCAGACTCTAGATCTGATTGCATAAGGACATGGCACAATATGTCAGTCACGTAAACACACAGTTAGTAGTAATTTGATAAACCTTCTTGCACTGGTAAAAGACACGTGTTAGGACTAGAAACCCAGTAAACAGAAAAAAGGGGAAAGGAAGAAAATATAAGAAATCAGTGATGAAAGGATGTAATAGAATTAGTTTTAAAAAAAACCAGAACACCTAAGAATGGAAAGATAATAGGAAAAAAGGGAAGTAAAATTTGAAAAGAGGAAGAACTGTTACGTAAGAATACATGAAGACTTATGTTCCGTTACCAAAGACTTGGGCCTGTTGCCAGAATAAAACAAAACCTTAGAAACTAATTTAAATAAATGCAGAAATATTTGGCCAAAATGTAAATTCTGGCAATTGCAGTTCCATTGTTCCATGTTGATGGATTATAGAATCCCCCATTAAAGTGTGCTTCGGTGGAAAGCTCTTATTACTTGCACGGCACAGAGAGGAACAGGATTCACACAAGCCTCTGACCAAATTGCCTAGCTACTGGAAAATTGTACAGCTCAGGTGGAATCTCTAGTAGAAAGAAGCAGCTCAGTTTGACGGTGTTAGGAATGACAGTGGGCAAGTGCCATCATTCTGCTTTTTCATTTTCTTCAGCTACAGTCACTTTCTGATTAATTCTAATTTTTGCTTCGAGCATTATTCTTACAAAAACTCCTCAGTCAGACAGTCATAAAAGGAGCGTATTTTTACATGCAACATTGCAATATTGTAGATAAAGGAGTAAGCCCACAACTTACTGAAGTAATGCTACCATAAACAGAAGTTCAGTAGACCAGTTGTGCTCCGTGTTTTGAATAAATAGTGGTCCAAGTCAGGAACTGCTCTGCACGATTTGCAGTACTGCCTTTCAAGTCCCACATATAAATATCCTAATGGGGCTTCATATTTATTGGACTTTCTGAAACAGATGCTGTAATCTTTTTTCAATGTAAAGAAACACCAACAAAAAACAGAATAATTAAAAACTAAGTCATATAAGTCCAGCCAGTCAAGAGCAGACACTCTTATACTGCAGGGAATGTGACTGGTGAATCACATGCGTTTGATCATCCTTACTGCATAGCTGTTGCTCAGAAATGCTGCCAGTCTGTATGAGGTACCTGCTGACCACAGCTGTGCTCTCCAGCAGCATCTCGGTCCTGCTGACTTTCGGCACCAGGTGAGAGGCACTACAGCAACACATCAGCTATAGTCCCACAAGGATTCACATGACCTAATCTTAAAGAGTATTTGTAAAAGTCCTTGTCTATATCACTGTAAGCTCAGCTGTAAAGAAAGCAGAAATTTGCATTTGGGTCAGTAACCCCACCTATAATGATGAACATTTAGGAGCCTTGCTGCTTATTTGGGGCAACAGGTAAAAAAGAAGCAAAAGCATTTAAGAACAACTTTCTCTTGGTCCAATCACCTTCCTGAAAAGTCATCTACTTTTTACCTTCCATATAACATATTAATCATGGGAAACTGCTATTCCCCATCATAGAAATATCTAATTAAGCACCAGCTGACACACATTATTGCTCCAGTTTCTCTGTTGCACCTCAGATGCCTGCCATATACAATTGGTTACTCAGATAAACTAGAAGATAAAATTGAAAACACTCTCTCTCAGTCATTTGTCAAGTCATGTTTAAAAATATACCGTGGTGACTTGGAGTCACTCGCAGACATTAAGTTACCTTCAAGTACATTCCCACCTCTCATAATTCATATCAGCACCACCAAAAAGTCACTTCTGTATTTCTATGAGTACATATTCCTAAACAGGAAATTTGAACCACATTCAATGCAGGAGCCAACAAAAAATTGTTAAAGAGGAGCTGAGTTAATATAACAACAAAAACAAAGAAAAAACCCTACCTAAAGCTAACAAGACAGTAATGTTAACAAAACAATGATATTTGATCAGTTTATTATTAATAAGCTGAAGACTAATGTAAGCTGAGGTCATGCAGATCAGCTGTTTTTCCAATTCCTTAACCTAAATGATAGCTTCCTTTCCCGCAGGTTCTGCCATTCATTTAAGCCTGCAGCAAGCTTACACTCACAGAACAGGGAAGCAGACCCATTGGTCTGGGGAAAACAGAAACAAAATTAAGTCAAGCTCACTACAAAAACAATATCTTTTTTAAGATCAGTTAGCAAGACATTCAGCTTAGACCTTTTCTCAACACACGAATCCATGCCCACCAAAATAGCTAAATCTCATAAATGCAATCAGAAAAATTCTGTATCTCCTTTACGACTTTTTCTTCTGTTGCAGTGTGCCTAATTTTTTCCATTAGAAAGGCGTACTAGGTCCTGAAAAATACTCAAGAGGCATTTCAAGGGTACTTAAAGACCTAGATTTCTCTGTCAACCCAGACTTGAATACTTACAGAGAGGCTGCTACTACATCTATATTGGATGTGATAGAGATAGACACAGTTTTGGTAGAAATGGGGGTTATTCCCCACTTTATAGAGTACATTCTGAGCTAGGACTACTGGTTAGATGAGTGCATCGATATTATAATGTTGGTGGGCAGGCACATTTTCTACAGCCCCCAAGAAATTCTATAACACTATTTACAAACAACAAGAAACTCCAGCGGCTTCATCCAGTACCAGTATGCACATACGTAACCTTTTACTGGTGGCAATGAGAGCTTTTTCAGAATGAAGAAAGTTCTGAGGAACACTAGAGTCAGCCAGAGGCTAGCACAGAGTGCTTCTTCCTCTGTGTGAAAGGCTGACCATAGAAAGGAAAAAATGTGGTAAATTGAAAGTCCTCAGAAACAGGGCATCTGACAAGAACAGGCCAACAAGACTAAGGTAAAAAAGGAAGTGGGACAATCAAAAAAGACATGACAATGAAAAATGGGTTTCTTATAGTTCTAGACCTTCAAGAAAGCCAGAAATGACAACTATTCCCCACCACATCTTTAAAAACTTTTTTAAAAAATCAGGTTTAATTTAATTTTATTATTTTATTATTATGCAGATATATCAGCAGGATTAAAATACATATAGAAATCATACCTTTAAAAGCAATGAAAAATTGAAGGGCATTAGAAAATTCAAATAGGTTTATATTGCAACATTAGTATCTGATCTATTCTTTTTTGGTTTGTTTTTAGATTTTATTTCAGACATAACTAAGAATGATTTTTAAAAACATGTGCATGAGAATGTGTTCACTCATATACCCAATTACAACAGTGAGAGAAAGAACAACTTTTTCATTGTTAAGTGCTTAGAATAGTCATTAAATATAACCAATAGAACCACACAATTCCTAAATTAATACTGACTTGGAGTTGTGCTTTAAAAAATAAACACAATACTTGATATGAGAGCTCAAAAAGGAAATATCATTGCTTGCAACATGAAGTAACATAAGTTCAGCAAGAAGAAAGCTTATTGAACCTCTGACAGCTGAGCCATGATGTGATTAAGGGTGTTTCTTGTCCATCTTCATATACAGAAATTTTCAGTAACAATCCTTTTGTGACCTCAGTGCAATTTCACATAGTTGAATGATACACATATTCGAACAACCCTTTCACATAACTAATGTAGATTCTCTCTTTTTTCTGAGTCCTGATTTGATTCAAGGCTGTTCTTCAGAATAGAGGACACAGGATAGAGTAATTTAAATTTATTTCAGAAAATACTCCTAATCCCATCATTCTTCTGCATTCAGAATTCATGTGGGTCTCAAAGGTTGTAGGATACCATTTTTTATAGTAAAATAGTGTTGTTGCAGAACATAATCTTTTATAGTAAAATAGTGTTGTTAGTTTTGCTACTTGTGATTTACTAAATATTTTTCCTCCCATAGTTTCTACCTGCTTAAGTGATTCAAGTACCAATAGGAACGGCTCACTTTAAATAAGTTTCCTCTTTTTTCCTTCATGTGCATAATAAATTCCTGTATATCAATATGACTTAGATCTGCTCAACAACTTAGCTTCTTCTAAAGAACTGTGCCTCATAAACACATTGTTTCACTTATTTTTATTCCTTTTCCATGCAAAAATTCTAAAGCCAACTGTGAAGACTAGGATTAAAAGAAGCCTTTTGTCCCATTTGGGACTCATATGCACAATTAATAGAAATTCCATTGCATGTGTAAGTTTCTCAACAAACTGATAAGCAATCAGACTTTTACGACCTCAAGGATTTTAATGGTAACATTTTGAAATCTTCTAAATTCTTGAATCTTGGTTAACCAGAATATTCAAAATATTTCAAATACCACAAACATTCCCAAGGACTAAATACTTTGGAGAGGAATATGGCAGAAGTGCTCTATGTTTTTGGGATTTTTGGATTGTCCCTCTTTTTCCAAAGGAACTGTGGAATCCGGTCATAAAAATAAGAGCCTACTGGTTAAATATGATCGGTTGCCAGTATTTTTTCTTTTTTCTGAAGCCTTCAGTATCCCTGCTCCACAGACTATACAGATAAATAGATTAGATTCACTTGGAACTTTAGCTTTCGATAATCTTCAATTTAGACCAAACTAAAATGGGGGGAGGGGGAAAAATCATGAGAATTTGCTGTGCTAATCACTACTGGCAGTTCCCACAGAAAATACTTTTTATACAGTGCAACTGTCCAGGGCACAAGGTTTAAATTTGCTCATGGGCAAAGCAGAATTTTTTTCCAAAACCCTTCAGTGCTGGAAGATGTTTTTCTTTTCTGCTGATGGTTCCTTTAAGAAAACAAACAACCTTTATTACATTAAGTTTATTTCTAAACCAAAATGGAATCTTCAGCCAAAGAAAGTACAAGAAAAATTGAAGCTCTGAAAAATCTTGCTTCTTGGCCTAGATACCAATCATAATGATTTGCTGCCTCTTAGGTGTGAAAGAGAAAAACTGGAAGGTTCCAGCAAATTGCACTGGGCAGAAAGAAAGTACTCACTTTCAGGTGGAATATTAATCCAACCTGATGTGTTGTCAAGACTATGAAGATGCTAAAAAGAATACCATAAGAAAACACTCATCTGTCCTAAATTACTGTCAAAGGCTGTTCTATGAAGAAACACCACCGAAGCAACATTTTCTTCATTCCTTCTAAGTCTCTAAAAAGAATGAGATATTTTATCTAATGAGCAGTTATTAAATGAAAGATTCTACAGTGATACTAATGATTTAAAGAAACATCTTGAGATCAGTGTTCAAGCTTTAAAATGTTTCCACCATTTTTCCCTTATTGTAGATGGAATTTTAGTAAGAAAAGGGCTTGTAAACAGCTAGTGTTTGACAGTTCAGTTCACCCAGCAGCCCTTAATGCCAGCTCCCTTTGAGTTTTTATGGATGCCCATAATCTCACTAAGATTTACACACACTTAATTGACATCATAATGGGAGAGAAGTAGCCTGATACAGCATGAAAAGTGTATCTTTGATGGCTAAATCCTCTACTAACGTAAACCAACTCAGTTCAATTCAGCCCCAAAACTCTCCTAAAGCTGATGTTGGGTGCCCTAGAAAAGGAGACTTGCATGCATCACGGAGAAGCTACAATTCTTCCCTAAGATCTGATAAAGGATGCAAAATTTTCCAAAGTGTGCTTGTGATTGGCACACACTGAGCCTCTTTAATCACTTCTGTTTTCAGGCAGCCACACTTAAAAACTTACAGTATACTGAATTGCTCCATTTTCACATTTTCTTAAGTACATGCTTTGTTTTAAATACTTCAAAGTACAATCACCATTTGTTCATATTTTGTATTCAATTAGAAAATTGAGACAAGTCTATTAATAAAGGATTAGAAACTGCCTGTAAGACTAGACCTTCCTCCATACATAAGAAAGGAATAACAACCCTTACAATCAAGTTTTAGCATCAGGTCTGTTTATGTATAGCTGTTGTTTTTGTTGTGTTACTGTAAGACCATATTGTGGTTTATGTTATATAACATAGGGAATGGTTGCATTAAAATCCAAACATGTAAAAAAATTCTCTACTTACAGTGGCTTTAGAAAACAATTGAAAAAAGTCCAAATCTCAAACCACAGATGTGGCTTATACAAAAACGAAACAGTATGTCCATGCTAAACAAAATAATTATAAGGCAGATGATCTGTAATCTTTCTAACTACCACAAGTTGTCTCTCTAAAAATTCTTGTACATCTTCAGTTTTGCCTTGTATAACAGGAGTGCTATAGAAAATTAATTCAAATTTGGGATTTTATTTCATTTGAGTGGATTGAAAAATGGACAAATCTTAACATTGTTCAGCTTTTTTTCAGTTCTTGGATATATTTTTTCCTCTGCCTTCACTGTTCAATAAAGTTGCATCTTTTGCTATTGAATTCTCATTTTATTTCTTGTCCTCATTTTCCCCTTAGTCCTGGATGCCCTTGACTTTATCTTCAATTCCCTCTGATCACATTGTTTGCTGGGAGCAACACCTTTTATTCTGTTCATCTCACTGTGGACTGGAGTTAAAAGCTGACTTTCACACTGCAACTCTCCTCAGCTCACTGCCCTCATGACAAGAGACAACAAGGTCTTGGTAATATAAGTACTAAAAATAAGAGAGAGAATTAGCAAGCATGAGTCCAACAGTAAAAGTTACTCAGGCAGCTAGAGCTGTTCCTAAGTCTCTGGTGCCTCAACCAAAAGCCTTACAACGCCACCACTCCTTATTTTATCTGAACTTTTTTAGCCTAAAAATCTTAGGGTCCTAATTCAAAGTAAAGCACCATTCTGGCCAAAATCATTGGGAAATTCAGAAGCAAACTAGGAGACAGGAGTTTAAATGTCTGTGCAGGAGGTACAGCTAACATGGACCACAATGACACTAATAAGACTAAGGAAGACTTGAAGAAGTCATCTAATTCAATGCTCTGCCCCAGGACACGATCAGTAGCATTTCAACCTCCCTTAGATTAGTCTTTCAATCCTGTTTTGGATGACTGAGAAAGTAAGTGTCTTACCCTTGTCGATAATTTAACACAGAAGCACAATAGGAGCAAAACAAAAGAAAACTCAGACTAGCAAAGGTGGAAAGAGGTTAATCAAACCTTTTCAAGCATGCAGAAGAAAAAAAAATATTGTGTTCTTTAGTTCTCATTTGAGCTATGTTGGAAAACAGAACAAGTGTACAGTACAGAGAAAGCAGTTACCAGTTCAAACTCTGTAAAGATAAGAAACAATTTGGGTGTCTACATTACTAGGTGTTTGAAGTGTTTTGTAAGGAATGTGTAAATGACTGTGTTTTTTCACTGACCAGATCCAAATTGAGCCTCATGTCAGGCAGCCAAGTCTGAAGTCTCTATTAAAGAAAAACTGAAGCTACATATTGATCTTTTCATTTTAAACACGAAAAAAAATTCATTTTGCTGGAAGAAGTCAGAGATTGGAATAAAATTCACTGCTATTGTCCCCACATCCCACTTCTTTGATTCCCTTGTGAAAGGTCAGGATGTGATTTATAGTGCCCAGTGGGAATGAGCAGCAATAATCAAATACCAAAAGCACTTTATTTGTATTGACACTTTATATTCTATTAACTCTCATTTATCTAGAGGTTGTTCATCTGTTTTGTGCATTAGGCAAAGTCAGGACAGAGAAACGCTGAATCTAATTTACATAGTTGGAGTTAGGCATTGGAGCTACAAGAGTGTAGCTACTTTGCTTCCAGGAGCAATGTGAGACTGAAAACAGCACAGTTGCCTTTGTAGGGTGCCTGATCTAAAACAGAAAACTTGTGGCTTTATACCTGCTTCTTGAAGGGTCTGTGGCTCACTACCACAACCCTGCAAAAAAGAGCAGCTCAGTTCCAGCAGACTTGCAGTCTCTGCCTTGGTGCTGGCAGCTATGGAGCTGGATTGGCTCCTCTAGAAACCTTTAGATGTTTCTGAATCCCATTTCCTTGTGCACATATTATTAGGGAAATAATATGGGGAGTTAAATATACAAATAGAGATAATATGTGCAGTCCTTTCCCATCAATACAGCGCTGACTGTAGGGAAGCTGCTCAGTCAGTAACATTAATGAGAGTAACACCTATAAGGCCCTTAGTCAAATGTCACTGATGAGGACTGGAAAGCTAACCAGTTACAAATAACAGAACAGAAAAAACTCAGTGGAAGGGGCAAGTTCTGTAGGGTGCCAGGAAATAATTAAGAGCAAGTAAGAAACTGATGAAAGGAGAAATTTATTAAGAAGCACTTCCTATCAAGATTGCATATTAGACAGTGCCACAGTATCCTCAGGGAAATTCTTGAATTATTTAAAATTTTACTTGAAAAAGTGGGGGGGGTTATCAGTTTATTACAGAATGGAATAAATGAGAGCAAACAGGCTTTTCCCATTTTTAATTGCTACAAACCATGAAATCAATCCTGCTGTTTGCATCAGTTTAGAGAAAGAAAAAGAGAATTCTAGGATTCTGTAGTAACCCAGTAAGTCTTCTCAAAGACAGATGCTATGCACAAACTTGTGCCATGATCAAGGTACTCAATAAGTAGCAAAGATGCAAATTCATTGACCCAGAAAGACTTGCATATTCAGCGAATTGTAGAATATTTTCTACTTAAGTCGCCGAAGAGAAAGTAAATTGGAGATTTATCCTCAGTTTACTGATTGGAAAACTGAGCCACAGAGTGGTAAAAGCATTACCCAAGATCACAAAGAAAGGCATCTCTAAACACAAGGATTCATGAACTTCTGACTCCCAGTTCCATGACTGGCCCCTTTCATTTCTGACCATCCTTTCACACGGTTGCTCTACTTCAGCCTGTAGCATTGGATTTTAATGACTTTGTGCTTTCCAGTGCCTTTAGCGAGCAGGGAGAAGGCTGATGTGGATGCCTAAACCCCTTCTGTCACTGCATGTCAGCATGTCAACCTGGGATTACAGCTGGCACTGTTCTTTCTGCAGGCAATGTGATCAGAAAAGCACAAAGTTGTTCAAGCCTGTGATCCCTCAGGACAGATGTTTGTTTGCTCATTCTTACTGTGCACACATGTGTGTTTATGAGAGAGAGACAGGGACAGAAGGAGAGTCAGAGAGAGAAAGAGAAGAAATAAAACATAACGACTCTGTTTGACCAGGAGAACTGAAATAGAACTAACCCAGGAGAGAAACGGAAATATATTAATGTCTGGGAACTCACTGCACTGTGCTGTGCAGCAGGATTCTATTTAGTCTGAGTCTCCATCTCAGAAATATTTCTCCATCCTTCTCTGCACCACATTATACAGCTACATTTTATGTACCATCAAATGACTGAGCAATAGCAATTGGTTGGATGGGCTTCGGGCAATGTGGTCTAGTGGAAGGCGTCCCTGCCATAGGCAGGGGGTTTGGAACTAGATGATCTTAAAGGTCCCTTCCAACCCAAGTCCTTCTATGGTTCTAATTAATCTAACGCCAGCAAAGGAGAAATTTACCAGAAATCATTGCTGATAATGTTTATACTTGGTACCTGGACTCTCATACAATCATGGAGCAGTAGACATAAACAGATGAAAACAGCTCAAGGTATCTGAGGATCCAGTCAGGATACACATGCTTGTGCGAACAGCTGTATACTTTGGCATGGAATTGTTAGGAAGACCAAGCTATCAGGATATATCTCTTAGTATGTAATGACTATTCACAGAAGATGGCCGGATGTCAAAGAAATACAGGGAAAAACATATGGAATATATCTGTTTTGCACCATAGTATCTAAGGGATTGGGACTCAAAGGCCTGTGGTAAGTATATGAATGCAATGCCAATACTTATGGATATTCCTCAGCCCAGGGTTCTCAAATCAGATACCAGGTGAGAACAACTAGGCAGAAAGATGCATCAGTGCCCTACGGATCCTACACCTTGGCATATTTTAAGTGACCATTCTGACACAGAGCAAACCTAGGACTGGGGAATCATAAAGCTCATCTCTTCGTGAGTTTCAGTATATGCCGTACTACCATTGTCAAAGGTTAATACAACTTTTCCTAGGCATTCACTCTGTGTTGCAAGAATTTGTCTTACAAAGAACCCTAGTCAACAGAACTAAGCTAAGAGGAAAGAACTGAGATCTGAGAATCAATATCATAAATGGAAAAAGAATCAGAGAAATAAAGAAAAATTACAGATGCCACTAAACTACCCAGGTTTTGGTTTGTTATCGTTTAAATTTGGCTGAGCAATGGGGTCCCAATGCAGCAGAGTAACTTCTCCAGCTGCAGAAGAAGTAGGAGTATTTCTACACAATCACATCTTCCTAAATAAATTAATGAGGGGGAAAAAAGGAATAATTTGTTTTCCAGCTGAGAAATACAAATGTAATTACTGTAGATATGATGCAAACACATACAGCGTATTTGACGTCATATTTCAGATCACAAACCAAACGCAATAGTAGCGCAATTTTTTAGAAGGACATCTTTTGGGGAATGTTTCTGTTGTTGCCATGGTGGGTTACTGTAATTCTCTGGAGCATCAGCCACTTGACAGGTCTCAGACTCAAGAAGCTTGATTAGATGAACAACCAGGCTTTGGGAGGACAGAAGGGAACCCCAAATCCAGGACCATTGGAAAGAAGTGTCATTCTGACCATTAAAGCAAATTTTCTTCTGATGTATTTGGTATTTGTCTGTAGATTTGACACATTGGACATCTAGTTTGATTCAGGAAGATGTAAGAGTATTGCTACACTAATTCAGCTAACAGCAATATAATACATATCTCTGTTCTTTTGGACATCACCGACAAAAACTTTTCCTCGAATTGTTAGTACCTTCTGGTGGTATTTTCTTTATCTGGGCTATAAACAAGATAAAGTATTTTGGGTAGATTAAAACTAGTATTGCCTCTGTGGCATGTATTTGCATGTTAGAACAACCTTTTATGTGATTGTTATTTAGCAGTAATAAAGACTGCTACAGAAGAATGCTTCTTATTCTTCTCCATTTTCACACATCTCAAGGACTATTCGTGGGATCTTGGGTGGGAATTAGATGGTCATGGCTACTTGCATGAAGATACTTTTCTGTGTCTACCTCCTTCCTTAGGTAAACTCCTTCTTTCAACTCTATTGCTGATCATACTGTCAATCATACTGTCCTGTTTGTTTTGCTTCGTTACCTTACATGTCTTCATACAGATCCATGCATTTCCCTGTTTCTTAATGCCAAGCTGACAGAAATTCCAGTGCTTCATAGACTGCCACTCATGTGGGCTTGCGGTACTTGGTGAAGTTTAAACTAGAGCTCAATCAGACTGAGTGCAGTGTGTCACAAGAGTCTGGACCAGTTTTAAGAAACAAAACAGGAGCAATGGATACTGGAAGTCGTGACACAACCACTTTTTTCTTTTTTTTTAGTTTTCTATCTTTTGTCTCTTCTGTCCTCAACAACAGAATTCGGAAGACAGAAAATCCCTACAGTACTTCCATGAAACTCTTTGAGGATGGGCCTAATCAGAAATGACCACAGCTTCATTTTTTCAGTGGGAAAGCAAAACAGAAAGTACACGGAAGTTAAACTCTAAGTGTAGTGGCAACATTTATGTAACTTTTATTATGTCAGATCCTATCCCATCATCCAGTATGGAAACACAGTCATTAACATGAGTGTTTTTGCACAAATTCCAAAGTATGTTTGTTTGTTGAAGACTTCTTGTGTGGAGGTTTATATGTCAGTGGATACAGGGGACCAAAACTTGAGTGTTCATGTCAGGTAGCCATATTTATCAGTTTTGCAATCCTATAAATATATTATAGATGCTATGGCCCTGCAGTGACAAGCTACAATCAACTCTTGATTCCATCAACTTGTCAGGCTTTAATCATCCCTCTTGGCAGATCTTTCAACATATGTCACAGTACTGCCTTCAAAATGTGCTTCTCCAATTCTGTTTTATTAACCCTGTCCTTTTATATGTTTTAGGCTTATTATGAAACGCAGTAAATCTGTCAAAGGCACTTTATATGCTGTCTCCAATTCATGCTGATAGGAAGCATCTGAGAGCTCATTTCAGTCCCACAAAATGAGTACAATATGAAGAGTCAAAATCCACAAAAAATTATATGACAAGAACCCTGGTGTTTACATTCAGCCTACAGGGCTAATCAAAAATCAGTTCTCTTGTTCCTTACTCATTGCCCACTGACAAGGGCATTTGGATAGCAAAATATTAAGACCACAGTGGGATCTGGTAGCACCAAGAAAAAATCCCTTCAGCTTGCAGATCAAGCAACACATCTTATTAATTATTCCACGTGGTCCAGCACAAGATCCATCTGCCTCTTCATGAAGACAACTGCATTCAGCCAAACTTCTTACTATGACCTTGGTTTCAGAAGCAAAGTTACAGAAGTGATAAGGAGCCTCAAGTCTGAGAGAAGGAAGAGATTGCTACAGGGGCACAAGAAGGCAGAAACCAAAGTTTTTGCGGGAGGGTTGAAGGGTGGAAAGAAGAGGAAATGACATGTCAAAATCATTCTGCAAGACACAAAGCGAATTTGGGGGAGGAGGACCCAGGCTCTGAAAAGCACAGAGTACTAGCAATTTTCTCTAATAATAAGGCTCCATTACTGAACATTTGTAAATCACTGAAGTGGTACAATATGAGCCATGTAGAGGTACTGTGCAGGGATAAGTACAAACTTAGAAAGAAATGACTTGTTGCAATGATTCAGCCATCTCAGTTAGTTCTGCTTTGGAGTTTTCCTTGTTAATCTCCTGAACAGTGCTAGACTTTGCATCACTGAGCTCACAAGGACTAAGAATCACAATATTGCATATTATTTACAGTATCAGTGCACATGTAAGCTGAGGAAAGGATATGTAGTCTTCTTCTAATTTCCCCAGTGATGCTACTATTAGACCATCTAAACTTACCTTATTTTTCTTGTCTAATGCATTATAAATTAAATAAAGCAAAGTTGGGAGAGGTAATATCCCATTGATTACAGTTAAAAACAGACAAGCTTTCAGAAGTGCAAGACTCAAAAAAATTACAGAAGGAGAAAACTACAATGACACTGATTAAAAAAAAACAAACTATAAAGAAGAACTTATATATCCAGAAATGAGACTGGGTTTTTTTCAACTGTATTGGACTGACTCACAAAAACTATTAACCCTCAGTAATTCTGCCTTGTTTATAACTGAAGACTCATACAGATATCACACACCAATTCTCCACAATCAAGGCACTCTTATTTCCTAGACTGGTCAGCAGGTAGCAAAACACAGCATAGAGAAGTTAGCTCAGTCCCCTGCTTCAGTCCTGGAAAATCTACTGTCTCCCCATGTTCAGCACAAAGCCAGTGAGATGAACCATAGCATGCAGAAAGAATCTGGATACAATCTTGCGAGACCTTCTGTTTCAAGGACAAGATGGGGATAATATATAAAAATCAGCAGACATGGGTGGGAGCTCCCCTGTATGCTTTACATCAAACAAATCCTTGCTAAATTTTGTCTTAACAACTACAACAACCACTGCATTATATGAGGAAATTCCTCATCATAACAAGCTCTTGTGTGTTTTGTGTAATCCCTTTACAAATAACCTTGAGCTTTCTGTATGTCCTCTTAATATCTCAGGAGAGGATCTCACTTTCTCCTCCTCTCTTCCTCTCCTGCCTGCCCCCCCAACCCCCCCTGCTCAATTATCTCTTGCTGTCTTCTGGGTGGTTATGTTTAATCTCAGGATTAGGCAGAAGCCTGCAGTTTGCTTTGAACAGCTTATCAGCTTCCAAGAGACATTTACAGGGAGAGAAAGACTCCAGTTTTGATAGCAGTAATTGTATTTAGCTTGTAAGATACAAGGCTATTTATCTCACAGCTGGGAAATCACAGAGGAAGAGAAAGAAAATGTTGTCGATAAAAACTAAATAAAACAGAGAAGAGAAAAGAGAAGAGAAGAGAAGAGAAGAGAAGAGAAGAGAAGAGAAGAGAAGAGAAGAGAAGAGAAGAGAAGAGAAGAGAAGAGAAGAGAAGAGAAGAGAAGAGAAGAGAAAAGAGAAGAGAAGAGAAGAGAAGAGCAGAGAAGAGGAGAGAAGAGAAGAGAAGAGAAGAGAAGAGAAGAGAAGAGAAGAGAAGAGAAGAGAAGAGAAGAGAAGAGAAGAGAAGAGAAGAGAAGAGAAGAGAGAAGAAGAGCTATTTCAGATCTTCCCACCAAGCAAATGAAGAAATACATTTTAGCATGGCAAGGTTGATGCCTTTCACATTTTAGATAGGTAGGAGAATCTAAACCACTATCACTTTGACCTGTTTCTAGAAAGTTTATTATTATACACAAAGACTTTGTCTCATATAGACTAGCAAAGATGTAGTTCAAACTGGATTGCTTTCAAATGAAATCGAAAAAAGAAGATATGCCCAACAGTTCAGGGGCATTCAATCCTTGGAACTGGAACTACTCTGAAAGAAAATCCCAGCACAGATATCAGGGTCTCAGAATCAACTTTTTGTTTTATAAGTATGCACTTATCTGGCCACACTACCTGCCAGAGCAGTCAGTTCTGCTGCCAAGAGCTAACTGTCCAGCTTTTCCAGAAATATAACTTCCTCTCAGAAATGTACTTCATACAGCAAATGAAGTAAGGGCATAGAGGATGAATTTTTTTTCTTATAACCAGTAGCAAAAAACCTGCAGAATAATATAATTCGAAAGGGCAAAGACTACTCCAAGAAGACTGAGAGGTCACTTGAGAATGATAAAGGGGAAAAATATAAAATATGTACTCTATGGATGAAATAATGAATCCTGATAAGAATCCATTTCTTTAATGCTGTCTTATTTCTTATTTCTAAAATGCATTAAAAAATCCAGGTGACAGGATAAAGGAATCATGCATTTCTTTAAAAGACAGCTCCTTCCTACCTGTTGCCTTCCTTCCTTTAATATTCTCCTTTAAAACATTACTTCAATTAGACTTTATTTTTGTGTCATGGACACTCTTACTTTACACCTTCTCTTCACCTAGTTGTTTTTTTTTCCTATTGCAGAAAATGTAGTTAGTGCCTGAATGAATGAACAGGAATATCAGGCTTGTTTTGATGCACACTACAAATCTGGCAACACACAAAGTATTTCTTTGCAAAGAAAGACAGTGAGCAGAGTGAAAAAAATCGTCCTGCTTAAGAAGTAAGGAAAACTTAGGGACTGAGGTATCTTAGTTCTGTGTAAAGACAGAAGACTTATTTTTAACTATTCTGAAAATTTCTGTAAACTGTCTCAAATTTGATGGGTTTCATTTTAATTGAAACAAAAACATGTCAGATACTTCCTCTTCCTGAAGTCTGGGTCCAAAATTACTCCAATTTCATCATTAAAATATTTATTTAGATATAGAGAGGGGTCTCACCAAGAACATAAAAGCAGGAAAATAACAATGACCAAGCACAGCCTGTTTTCTGGGATGCACACAAAAGAATGGAAGCATGTGAAACAACAGAAGGGAGGCAGCCATAGAAAACTGTGCTTTAGACTGCAGCAAAAGGTTTATACCCTGAATGCAAAACATTCTATCACATTGTGATAACCAACTTAATGAATCAAGCATGAAGAAATTGGCTATCAGTAGAGCCTATGGAAAAAGCCCATTTCCTTACTGTGCTCTTGAGAGAGAGGAGAAAGGGCAAAACAAATGCAAATAAATCACAAGCAGCTCAATGGTTTTGGCTGAACCACAACAGCTGAACTGCAGATAGCAGCCTCTATACAAATGCTACTATTTGACACCTCCCAGCTCTGAGGAGCTTTGTCTCAGACACTTATACTGGGCCACTGTTCAGTCTTTCTGCCCACTAAGAGAAACTCTGGCACTTCAGAATGGTACTAAAGATGAGAGATCCTCCCTAGTGATCTGGATTATTCCAGTCACAAAGCCAACCTTAGCTCCAAATTAATTCCCTCCTTTACCATTTTCTCTAACCCTTTTCCTAACAAGGAAGCGTAAAGCTTGTCTTGCAGGTGACTGAAATGCAATTGGATGCGATAAAACCCAAAATGTCAGCGCCTGAGATGTAAGTTTGTTACCATTCTATTTTTCTTGTCTTTTATTTGAAGTTGTAAAAATACAGCTTTGGAGCATTTTGGTCCCATTGGGCTAGTTTCAGTTAATTTCAATTTAACTAAAGACTGTATTTCAAGGAAAACCAATATTCTCTCACTTTGCTCATTCAATGAATATCCAACTTTTATTTGTACTTTTCATTGAGCAAGTAATTATGAGTCTAATGTATAATCCTTCCACAAGTAATAAAACTCGGAGAGGAGCATGAAAATGCCATTCAGAATGCAGCCCTGACTGAAGATTGTACCATGTTGATAACAAAGAAGATACATTAGATAGTTTATAAAATTTGTAAACATTAGGCTGTAGCACTGTGTGGAAAACCAAGTACACATGAAATTGTTCATTTTACAGACAGTGCAGTGTGCCCAAGCATGCATGGGCTACAAATACAATGTTTTTTAAACACTACAAATAACTGTGTTTCCAGAATTTACATGCTCCTATGCGACACACAGGGGATTACTCAGCTACTCTCACACAAGTTTGATACGAATTTAAATTTTCAGCAGGTTCCAGTTGAAACACACTGGATTAACCTGGATCCATCCAAACACAAAGCCTCACAGAGCTGAATCTCTGCTGAACACACGTTTGGTTTTGCAGTCAGTTCCAAAAACAATAGTGCAAGTTTGGTTTGTGAAAGACAACAAATAATTAATTTCAAAAGCTCCTGTTTAGTCTTTTTTTTTAAACCATTGATTGCCCAGAAAATGGGACTAATAAGAATTGGTTTCCTGTAATTATTGATTAATTGAATCTTTTCTGAATCCTAGGCATTCATAATGCCTCTCTATTACATGGATAATCTGGTATTTAACATGAATTGACATCAAGCCACAATCCTTTCCTCTGGGAAGGCTGGAACATTGCCCTTCTCCCTTGGGTTTTTTTTTTTTTTTTTTTTTTTTTTTTTTTTTGGGGTTTTTTCCCATAGCAATATAATATCTTTAGGTTTTTTGATTTTTGCCCTATTTATTTTTAATTTGGCTAAAATATTGGTTTGAAAGAAGTATGAAACAAATAAGGGAAAAACCTGCACATGCAAAGTATGGTCTCATAAGGCTTATTTTCACAGGGACAGGCTGAAAAATTCATCATCTACAAACAGACAGAAATTGAAATACATGCATGGAAAGGAAAAGGTGTCTGGAAGATAAAGGAGTCCTTTTTTCTTAGGGTACAACTGCATACACTCAATACTAGCCCAGAACATAAGATTAATGCTGATTCCATAAAACTATACATCTTCTAATGAAAACGCAGAAATACCTTTAGCCAAGGCAGAAGCCCAGGGTACTGAGGTAGTCTCTGAGTGTGATTTATTTTCCCTTAAAAAAAAAAAAAATCTCTAAAGCATTGAGCTGAATAGTTTGCTTCTTTACACCAGAGACTTACTACAGCAAGCAATAGAAGAAGAAAATTTATTCATAGGGTTTGTAGTGACTGTAATTGGCTGCCAACTGGATTGGAGGTATTTTACAAAATAATTGATGAAAGGAGCAGAAGAAAGATCCTCAGTTGGACCTCTCCTAGCCTACTTTCCTCTCAAACCAATGGATAGCAGAGCTAGAATCTAACTCAGCATATCTGTCATGGTGTTCTTCAAAAAGAATTTTTTCACAAAAATAAGGTTAATAATGGAAATGCATCCTTTTGCACATATCTCACCAAAACACTGACCAAGGGACATATGTGGTAGAGAGCAACACAGCATAGATGACTCACATTTAAAACTTTCCTGTGCACTAGAAGAGATGAAGTCATCCCCTTGGAGTAATTTATTAGTATAACGTCACATAAATTAGCATATAACCTCAAGTTAGGATATTTCCTATAATTTAAGTTTCTTTTGAACAATTCCTACACAAGTAGCAAGAATTTTTCTTTCTGTCCTGAGTTATTACTGTACAACCTAGAAATAAACAGCCAAATGTTGCTTAGACTTAATATTGAAAACTAAGAAGATCATAGCTTGATCTTAGGCAACATATGAATAAGAGGAATGTGGTTAACACTGGAGTTCTTTTCTTGGGCTCATTCTTCCTTTATAACCATACACATCATCATACCTCATCTATCTAATGCACTGTCAGCATCACATATACCAATCTGTTTTTCACTTGGAATAAGTTTGATCTTTTAGCATGGTGACATAAAGAATCACAAGGTTGTGATTTCCCAGTGGTGGGATAAAATATGTGATAGTGTATCAAGAGCCAGTTGTTCATTATTTCTGGTGGATTTAGGGTGATAATTTCCAAAGTTACTGAATTGTCCCACTGCATTTTGACATAAAGTCAACTAGGAGTTGTCAGTTTTGGTTTGGTGTGCTAACCTTTGTATCTCTAAACCTAAGAGAGAAAGTGAAATTCAGATGATAAAAAAATTATGAGGCAAGCATAAGGTCTGCTCAAATACTTGCTTAATCTTACACATTCCCTACATTTCTACTCTATATTTATATAGACAGTATCTGGGGTGTAGCTAGAGTCACCGCTCCTTTTCATAAAGTCTGTTCAAAACTTTTCTACCTTAAATATTTAGAAAATATCGCAAGTAGCAAAACCAAGTTTGTCATTGAATGACTTTGTGTAGAACCAGGATTCACTGAGAGACCTCTGAAACAGCATGATCTATGTACATCATATCACACAGTTGGCATGCTTATTCCTCCACTGTAAAGGACCATTAGTTTGTTTTCCAAGAGACAGAAAATGCATCACCAAGCTGGTGAATTTATTATCAAGATGAAGCAACAAAGATTTATATAGCAACCAGCTGTTATTAAACATTAGTTTACGGTACAGATACACTGAAAGAGAAAAACAAAATGAAAAATATCTGTACCTGTGGGGTAGTGCTCATTCACTGGCCAGCTGTCAACCTGAAGTGTTGCATTGCCACCATTCCTGGTAAAGCGTACTACGTGGTATTTGCCATCATTTACAGGTGTGCTTTCCTCTTTAATAGAGATGTCCACTGTGCCGATATTGAAGACTACACCAATCTTGCCTTGCTCCTAAAAGAAGAAAAGAAACAAATGTTTTTAAATTGCTGTCACTTAGGAGAATGTTCTTGGCCTATAAATCTCTAGTGGGTAATTTTGCCGGTAGATGGCACTGAAGAATACACAGAAGCGTCATTTTGAGCTTTCTCAGGACACATTTCATTGGTTCTGCTTCAATGCAAACACTGTCTTTCACACTGTTCTTTACAGCATTCACCTGAGGACAGTGACTCATTTGTTCCCGTAAAACATCACAGAAGACAGGTGAGAAACCAGGCAACAAAAATCAGGAGATGTGGATAAAGAGTTATTTGAGCAACATCTCTACTGATTATTACTAGTCACTTGTTATATAAAATGCAGCCACAGACATGCTGTATCTCAACGCCTGTTTTGTTCTGTTATTCTTCTTGGGAAACAGTCCTCACTCCAAAACAAATAACTGTGGGATCCAGCAGGAAGAATGCAGTTGTAAGATCAATGGAACTCAAGGGGAGCAGAAACGTAATTAGCTGACTTTGACAACCTGAGGGAAGCTAATTGCTAAAATACTTAAAGACAGGAACAGCCCATCTTACTCTTCTGCATCGCACGCCAAGCTGTGCCTTACCAATAAAGCAGTCCTGCATAGTGTTTCCCTAAAACTTTCCACCAGTCACTGACTGAAAGGGACGAACAGGCAAAGCCTGCTGTAGTAGCCACAACACTTCCCTCTGCAGCTCCCCTCACGTAGCTCCAAGTAATGACCATTATATTCAATGACCTTAGGTTGTAAAATACATATCCAAAGTATATTCAGATTAGATATATGCATTTAATACTACTGATTTAACCAGTGACAAAAATTCTCATCACTGTACGATTAACAGGAATGCATCTCCAAACACTCAGTAGGGAGAGGCACAGTATGCTGGTGTCAACAATTATGAAGGCATATTATGTGTACTGCACAGATCCAAAACTGGTACAGACAGGCAGAACTAAAATGTATCATACAGGAAGTCAAGACATTTGCTAGCCATCCATACTATAAAATTTGCAAAGCTTTGCTGACAGTCCTAATAGAAAAATCAAGAAACAACAGAGAGTAGATTGCCATCCTCTATGCAAATATATCTTCTTTGAAAAAAACCTGAGGTATAATAAAGGGTGACAGGACAATTCTGTTCCTGTTACTATCTTACATATCTGCTTAGAGGGCAGAGGACTCCATCCTTCAGGGCTGTTACCCTAATTTTACTACATACACATTAGCAAAATCAGCAATGAGAAAGAAACCTCTCCTCTTATACTTGATGGCCACCTTGGATTCCTCTCCTGGATTTAATCCTATCTCCTGGTATCAAAAGACCTTTTTCTTAAAATTCTGCTATGTTTCAATTTCTCAGAGAGGCCTTCCTGATTCTTGCTTTATCTTATATTTCAAAGGTTACTCATACCAAAACACTCATCACAAGTTCCTTGTATCTTCAATACACTTCTTTCCTTCGATATTTTCTTCCTAACACCAAGTCTCCTGGTATCAGACTACAACATTGTTTTAGGAAAGGAAAGCAAACAGTCCTGTAGCTGAAGTGGTCCTGAACAGTGGTTCAACTACATGAAGTTCAGCACTGAAACAGTAAGCATCTCGGTTCTTCTCTCATTACAACAGTAAATTTTAGACTGTGCTAAATGTATGCTAGATAGCAAGTTTCATGTTCATTCATACTATTATTCTTTGAAGGGACTTTTCTTCAAGATATCAATATCATCTTTTTCTTTTCACTGGAACATGACGAAAGTGGATTGCTGCTCCCAGCAGGTACATGAACTCAGATGTCATTTGAAAACAACTAATGTTTCTTCTCTTATGCTAGTCCAAAAACAAGTGAAGTTTCAGTTAACACATATTTATTTCAGGTAAAAGCATTGCTGGCAGAGCTTTACCACTTCTTTGACATATGAAGTAAGTGATCTCCCAACACTGTTTTAGTGAATCTTTTTGCTGGCAACCATACAATTATCTTTACCTGCGAAGCAATTAGCAAAGAGCGCGTAACTAATTTTTCCCCAAAGACTCAAATAATACAGAGTGACCAGGTAACCCAGCTACTGATACTGTGGTTTTGCAAGGTGTGGCCTTACAATCAACCTCCTGGACAGCCTCTCATATTGCTTTTTAATTGCCATCAATACATCGAGCTTCTTTGGAAAAATGTGGCTGCCTTAAGAAGGATCCACCTTGGTGAAGGCATGGCATAAGCAGGTAAGATGAAGAGCTGCACCTCTTCTAATGGAACAGATCACCACCACCACAGAAGAGGAAGGGATTAAGAGGTATTCGGCAGAGTGAAAGCTGCATACCTTCAAGCCTATGGGCTTAATGAGACAAAAGTAAAAACTTGCAAGTGGGGAAAAGGATGGTGGGAAGTTCAATTAATCTCTGTAGAATGAGAAAATGTTTCTGATTTCTCCTTAGATGAAAAGGAGATAGCACCTTTCACCATTTCCTTTCCCAGGGCTTGAAGGAAAAGACCTATTTAAAGGGCTAGTGATAAGAGGGCAAACTGGGAAATAGATAAGATTCTGGAAGAAGAGGACTGCAAAATGCCAGTGGCCTTTAGTCTGACGGAGAGAAGAGGGAAATGAACAAACTGGTGCCTTCTCCACCCCAAGAGCCAGCCCGTCCCAGAGCCAGAAAAGACAGCCCTTCTAAAAGCAGTGTAACACTGTTGTAATTAAGAAATGCAAAAATTTGTCTAAAAAAAAATCATGGGCTGGAGGGATGATCTATTCCAGCTCTCTTCAGACAACTCTTGGGCAGAGCTCCCTGTGACTCTTTAACCCAAGTTTTGCAGAAGCACAACTTCTGAGACTCTTATTTGAATTGAGTAGGAACTTGTCATGAAAATGGTTTTGTTCCAATTACCAGGATAAAACACAATACAACACAATACGTCAAAAGTAGGGCTACTGAAGCCAAACAGCACATGCAGACCTCAAGATACAGCTTATTCATGATATTTTATATCTCCAGGGCACCAGACACTACAAAAAAATTTAAAATTAGTTTACACATTCCTGGTAGAAGAAAAAAAATAAAGTAAAGCAAAGCACAGAGAAAATCCTACAGCAAAGAACAGTGGTCATGGACGCAGGGGACAGATCCACAATTTATTTTCAATATCGCTTCAATTCCAGTTTCCTGCACTACAGCACTTCATTAAAAACAGCTTTTACCAAGACCTACCTTCCTGCTAAATCTGAAAGACAAGCTTTACCATTAAGGTTTAACACTTCATGATGGACATGACCTTTCATTCCTTTCCCCACACATTCAGCTGCTGGATTTTCTTTCCACATAACCAAGCAAAGGTATTAACTAGACCAGTAAATATGTGACAAAGAAAGATTTACCTTTGAGCCACTACCTATAAAGTTTATTTTGTAGCTATAGAAAAAAAATCCTAACTATACAGTAAGGAAAAAGGTGAATAGAAAGCCACACAGAGCAAACAAGTTACATGGTCCAGAAGGGCTCAAGAGAATTTTAATAGTCAGTGCAAATTTTTTCCTCTCTATACTGGTATTCACTGGCTGCCCCAAAAGCTTTCCATGAAAAGGCAACCATTAATTAATGTTTTCGAAACCTCCAAGTGACATCAAGTGCTGGCACTACATCTTGGAAAACTGCGAACCATTTTATTTATAAATAATGAAGTGAATTCAGCATTCAATCTGTTTTACTTTTCCTCTTCTTTCTTTAAGGTTACTGTGCCGAAAAGGATTTTTAAAGTTTTTCAAGAATTTTTCTTGTGCTGATTTGTCCCATAAAATTTCTGCCCTCAAAAGCCACATTACCATTTCATTGCTTACAGTCCTTCTGGAGATAAACTTCTGCCATTATGTCTCTAAGACTTTAGAAATATAATTATGATCACATAATGGAATGGTTGCACATAAATTATAAGAACAAAAAATGTGCAAAGTACTGAAAAAAATAAATTCTACAAGGCTTCTCCTTCACCTGTCTACTCTACACAGACTCCTGACAACAGTTTGTTATATGCACAATTACCAAACATTTTGAACATTATTAAATGACACAAGAGCTAATCTACAGCCTGGATCAGGAGATCGGCAATTTATTGCTTGCCCTGAAGCATTGGTTCACTTTGGACAACCTTTTCTTCTACCTTTTTTGTAAACCAGATTCTTCATCCGTGACAGAGGAGTTATAGGTACCTCTCTGTCCAAGCACTACAAGCCCTGAAAATCCAGATATATTTTACTTAAACTTTGGTTATGTACTGCCAATCCGGACCTTTCAGCCCTGAGAGCAACTACAATCTGAGAGGAGCAGGTCCTAAGCTTTTCTCAGCTTCTACTTTCAACTCCTTCAAAACCCATTCCTTTCTTCTGAAGGGACCACAGGAATAGGTCTAAGGTCTGACAATTTTAGCAGGTATGTTTTATCTTTTGTTGCTCTCCATTCAAGAAGTAGAGCCTGTCCTCTGTGCAAATTGTCATGTCTTTCCTTTCTCCATGCCATGCCTTTACATTTTGAAGGCATCTGTCTTTTTGTAGCAGACCAGGTAGAAAGAAAGTAAAATGGGGTGGGTAGTGATTTCGTAAGATGAGCAGTTGGAGAGTGTTAGAGGGTACATACATGAACATACATGCACTCTGTGCTCTTAAAAGGGCTTCACCCTTTTCTTAATCTAAAATTCAAATAGTCCACACTAAAAGTATATTGTTGTTCCCTGTGTGCAGAAAGCATTTCATTTCAAAACCCAAGAGAGAGAACTCCAGGCTTTAGGACAGATCCTACTCTCAGCTGCCTCAATGTGAATCAATAGCAATTCTGTTGAAGAAACTCAGTTCCTACTGATGGAAGTGGAAGCAATTATCCCAGTATCTTTATGTTGTTTTGCTTATTTTTCTGAAGCAAAATATAAAATTAAAGGAAGCATTTATAAAACATACCTGAAAGCTGACTACAATCCCAGGCTGTGTTTTCTCACACTCATTTTATTTAATAATTTTTAAAATAGCTACTATTGCACAGACTGCCTCCTCCTCCCCCCCTGGCTGGTTCCAACACGGCTAGACATCAGCCCAAACCTGGCAGACAATACTCCTAGTCACTCCGTCCTGCAGATCACTGCTGATTTTGCTTCTCCCATTTGAAAATGATACAAGCTCTTTTAGTAATACAACAAGCCATTTCACACTGTAGAAAGGTTTAGTAAACTTTCCCTCCCCACCCACAAATGCCACACACATACACTTCAATTGCACTACCCTCTAAATTCAGGAAAATTGCTTTGTTTTTTAATAACCCTGAGAAGTGCTCTTCCTGGAATGGCTTGCTTCTGCTTAGGCTCCTCACACCTGCAGTCTATGGTTTTAAAAAGATATTGAAATTTTATTTCTCCCTCTTTGGAATTGTTTTCACTTTATTCTTTAAGACTTTCTTTTCTTGATTTCCTTCGGGGTTTTGTTTGCCTGGTTGTTTTTTTTTTATTTTTGCTTGCCTCAAACTTGATTCTGGATGTTAGTCCTGCTGAAGGACCGCTCACTTTCTGTGGTTTAGGGAGTTTTGCACAACAGTGCTAAATGTAGCAACTTAACCAGGAGAACCCAAGGTATAGATGCATATTCCACAGAGGACACTCATTTATTACTACAACTACAAATCACTTTATGTGAACTTTCACTGTAAACAGAAAGTCCTTTTCTGATTAGAAAGGTAGTAAAAAACAGCGTTGTCCTTAGAGGACCCTTCTGGGCTGCAGCTAGAACTGAATGCATGGCTGGACAGATCTTTCTGGTATACACGTATCAATGGATTTAAGAAGGGGAATTTAAGAAGGGTATTAGAACCTGTATTCAGCACAGAGTATAAGGCAGTTAGTTCTACTCTGACTGGCTATATTTAGTACTGTTTTTAATATCACTGAGAGGTAAGTGTGAAATCAGGATTCAATATGTAAAAAACTCTAGAGCTGGGTAAAAGGGAGAGTTTGCTGAGCGGAGTCTGCCTTTATCCAAATGGTGATGGCAGGGGAAGCACACCCAAGAATCGGTATCGCCACCCTGGCAAATACAATAATCAACAAAACCAGAAAACGCTCTTAGAGAAATTACAGGCACTGAAGTTCACCTGACTTGGAAGTTTTTAATCAGGGTGCCAACACTTTACAGTTATCTTGAAACAAGAAAAAATGCTGTTAAGGGGAAAGGAATTACACAGACCAGCTGATTTTGTTTGATTTTTAAGGGCTGTTGTAAGAAGCAGTAGGTCATTTTTTGTTATATACTATTTGTTACTGTTTCTTTAAGATCCTCAACCAGATCTACTCAGTGCCAGTTACAAACCTATTTATCAGAAAGAATCACACAGACACGCAGAGGACAAAATAAATAGAAATTATTACCCTTTGGGGGCATGGTTTTTAAAAGAAGCAATTCTCAGAGATACATAATTTAAAAGGCTAAAAAGGACAATTGTTATAATCTACTCTCCTCTAAAATTTTATAGGAGGTCATATATCTTGTCTGAATTGATTCTTGTTTAAACTACAGGATATATTTTAGAGCAGCACTTATTTGTGATCTGCAGCTGAGGAAAGAAGCCTTGGATTCATTGCAGGTGTTTCTTTGATGAGATTGGCCTAGAGTGGAACATGGTCAAAAAGGCAAGTGGAATTCAAGAATTCTAATGAAAAGGAACAGCATACAAAAGGAAAACCACTATTATAAGTTAATGGTGGACCTTTGACTTAAATTCTTGAACACAGTACACAGATGTTTACAGGCTATCACGAAAAGAAAAGGAGGAGATATAAAAGGTTCAAAAAAGTAGTACACTTGAAACTCTGTATACAGTCATAAAGAAATGATTCAGCCCTGTTTCTTTGTAACTCAAAGAACTACAAATATATAAGAAAAGCATTTGACAATTATTTTAAGCAAGAAAAGTACCAAATTCATGGGAAGAATCAAGAGCCATTGAATACAACAATATGAATATAACCTTGTGCTCAGCTCCTCCTGAAAAGCAGATTGTTATTGTTTCTTTTAACTGTTACTTCCTATATTGAAACACCATCTAGCATCATACTGGCATAAATGACTTGCAAGTCTGTGATCAAGCCAAAATTTTCTGGAAGGTTTCTCCTGATCCTTGTTCATTTTAGGAAGTGGTGAAACAATAAAGTTGGGGAAGATTAATGAGAATCAAATCTTTTCTGTTGAAGGCTTAGGAAAGGTAGTTTAGAGAAACATCTGCCATGGTCAGGCTGCTGCCTTTAGCCCATCCTCAGAGCAAAAAAAATGCTAAAGCAGATGACTTAAGGTTCCAGCTTCATCTTTCCATGACTGCAAACTCTCTCCTCAGCTTTATGGAGCGTAAGAGAAAACCACTCAGCTCTCTGAGTTTTTTGCTTGAAAGCAGGATTTCCAACCCTTCATTTAAATTTCCTCATGGCCCTGAAACTCCTTCACTTAAACTTTTTTTCAAGTGGAGACACCAGAAATTTTTAATTTTAGTTTACAGAAATTACACAATCTTACCATGGGGGCTCACATTTCAGGCTTATTCACCTGATCAACAGTCTAATTCAGGAGTGCTCTCTGGAAGTGTTCCATGTACTGAAAGATGATCTCTACTCATTGGTTGGAGACACATTATTTGGCTAAAGTAAAACTTATAACAGTTTCCTTGTTAAGAGTTTAACAAATTTTCCAAACTGCCCTTCATTTTTTGCCCATTGAATGTCTATGTGGGACACAGACAGTAATATAATACTTCTTTAATGGCCCGTACTACAAGAAATTGTAGCACAGCAATATACTGCTACTAAAGTACACCTTACTCCTGCTCTTGAATTTTTTTTTTGAGCAAACACTTTTGCAATATTACAGCAAGAGTTACCAGTGAGATGTGAAATTGCCATTGTCTTGCTTTAATTTTGCCTAATCGCCTTCTCTCCCTGCGTCTTTCCCTCTTCCAATCTTTGCCTTTTGTCTAATAAAAGTTTCTTTTATAAACAAAACTACCCTGAAGACAAGCCAAAGAAAAGGACAAGAGGCTCAGTTCTGTGACGATTCTGCCAGGGTCAGGAGTGACTCATTATGTACAACAACACACACAAGATATTTTCACCAAGAAAAGACATGAAATATACAAGCTGCTTGTTTATTTCAGCCCAGATACCCTGCATCAGACAAGAGTTTACATATTATTGAAGTGGTTTAGGTAACATTAATACATAATATCAGCAGACTTACACTTAGGAATTAATTTTGCACCAGAAGTTTACATATTTTGTTTACAGTTTGAGACCTTTAAATTTTAACTCACAAAGGTAATCAAAACTAGTTAGATAGAGTACATGGTTGAAAGAAAAGATTTTTGCTTTTACTGCTGCTCTGCTGTACCTTGAAAAAGCCTCTTTCATTTCTCTCTCCAGTTTGTCCTTTTATAATGTGAAGTTACATTATCTAAAGGCTTATCAAACTGTATATTTGTATGTTATCTGCCCCAGTGGAGCCCTGGTATCCAGTGGGGCCTCCAGATGTCGTTGCAGTGCAGTTAATTACTATCAAGCAGAGTATCCTGATTATCAGTACTATGATTACCATGATGAGGCTTATACTAAGCCCACCCTAAACCCCTTTCCACAAAATCTGGGGAATGCCGTGGCACGTCTAGTTGCTCTTATATCTGACACCTGCCAAGCCTAGTAGTCAGCGATATTCAGCAGTCTTAAAAGGGAGGCTTCCTTCTGTGCCATTCAGTGCCTAGGAAGGTGTGCCCAATTAAGCCTGTTTTCCCATTACCTAGGACAGCACCAATACACTGCCAGTCAATTAACAGGCAGTAAAATATTTCAAGAAACACATGCAGGTGTGTTTAGGCCACACAATTTGCAAAACACAATTGCTATTACACAGCTGGGGAAACTCCAGCCACAAGGCTGCTAATCCCCATTCCTTTAGGGGTATCATACAGCAAGTAGAGAAAGAGAAATTAGCGGCATGCTGAGAATGGGCATTTCCTAGGGAAACAGAATGCAAAACAAATTAAAAAGGTGATACCTGCCTATTGGTTCACTAGCAAATACATTATTCAGATTGCTAATTTGTTCCCACAGATTAAAATATGCATCATAAAAATCTGCCCTATCTGATGGTGTGAACTCCAACTATAATTAGGATTAAATATTCTGACAGTGCCTTCCGAAAATATAAATAGTAGATGCTGGAAAGTTTTGTGAAATTATACCTTGTATATTTGATTCTGGACGAGGGCAGAAACAGAAACCATTCTGAATGTTGACATCAGCTTCAGTTTTTCTAGAGAACTGAGCCAATGCATATTGTGTGCTGCATTTTAAACTCAAAGTATGCTCCAGCTGCTGCACTCCTCTGGCATTACAGAAGCTGGCTGATTAAAGCAGGTCTTTACCTTTCTGCTTCTAAGTGCTGCTCTGCAACTCACTCTTCAGACAAAAACATGACCAGCTGCTAAAATGTCACATCCACTCAATAAAGAAATGACTGCAATAGCAAGTCAGATTTTAGTAGGGCACAAGAACAAGGAACTTCCTCCAAAACAGAGATCTTCCAGGACAAAATATGCTCATTCATCTCACAACATCTCCCCTGGGGTTTCAATCCACTGGGTAACACTGCCAACAACTTGTGCTGGCAGAAGCTAAAACGGCAGTCACACTCCGGTGGTTTGAACCTCGCTGGACACCAGATACTCACCAAAGCCTCTCTACCACTTCTCCAATTCAGCTGGACAAGGAGAAGAAATAAAATGAAAGGCTCATGAGTTGACATAAGGGCAGGCAGAGATCACTCATGAGTTGCTGTCACTGGCAAAACAGTCCCAACTTAGGGAAATCAGTTTATTACAAATCAAATCAGAGTAGGGTAATGAGAAATAAATCTTAAAACATCTTCTTGACTCTCCCTTCTTCCAGGACTTTACCCTGAAACTCTCTATCCTCTCCCTGCTGCCTGCCTCACCATGGGCTTTACCATGGGCTCTATCCCACTGCTACTGCTCCTGCTCAGCAGCATTTTCCCCCTTTTTAACTATATTATCATAGAGGTTATACCACTGCCATGGATGGCCTTGGCCAGCAGCAGGTCCTAGTCTTGGAGTTGGCTGGCACTGGCTCTGTCAGACATGGGGGAAGCTTCTGACAGCTTCTCACAGAAGACACCTATGTAGCCCCCTCATACCAAAACCCTGCCATGCAAACCCAATACATACACAAAGCACAGAATTAAAGATCTGATACTTACAGGCCATGTGGAAGAAACCATGAACCTTAACTACTAGGCTTCCTTATCAAGAGCATTGCTACAATTGTGAGATGTCAGTGAGCTGAAGGCACAGCATATATTACTCAATAATAGCAATCAGAGCTGTCTGTCTCGACCCATAGCCCACAGAAAAGTGAGCACTTGTCAGGAAGATGGCATTAAAAAAGGACACTGCTGTCTGACAGGAAAGATGATCACAAATACCAACTTGCCACCATCCAATTAACCCAAGTGCAATAGATATAGAAGTGCAAGGGCTGAAGAGGCTTTGGACAAAATTAATCTATTTAAACTGGGTTTTGCCTAGAGTATATCTTTTTGCAAACTCTCTTCTCTTAATAATAAAGAATATTCTAGGGTTTCAGAGTGGTCCAAAAATATTTGTTCAAAGGTATTATATGACTAAGCCCTATATACCACTGTATTTTCCTTTCTTAGTGTTTTCTTTACAGCATTTTAATAGAATAGAATTCTAATAGAACTTAGTGCATCTCGGGCCTATGCTCTAGGTTCCTTTTGAAATCTATGAAACAGATTCCATGAACTGTATAATATCAACAGCCTATTGTAACCAAAGCAGTCTTCTTTACCAGACAAGCAAGAGGTTTGAGCCAAGGTTTAATAGGTCTCTCCAATGCAAAAAGAAAAAGAGGGAAATACGAGGATTTTAAACATAAACAGTACCTGGATTCAATAACAGCTTATTTCTAGCTTTCCAAAGCTCGGTTTTTAAAAATGGCAGGTTTTTTTTAAAGTTAGTTTAATGTGGCTTTNTTCAGTTTTTCTAGAGAACTGAGCCAATGCATATTGTGTGCTGCATTTTAAACTCAAAGTATGCTCCAGCTGCTGCACTCCTCTGGCATTACAGAAGCTGGCTGATTAAAGCAGGTCTTTACCTTTCTGCTTCTAAGTGCTGCTCTGCAACTCACTCTTCAGACAAAAACATGACCAGCTGCTAAAATGTCACATCCACTCAATAAAGAAATGACTGCAATAGCAAGTCAGATTTCAGTAGGGCACAAGAACAAGGAACTTCCTCCAAAACAGAGATCTTCCAGGACAAAATATGCTCATTCATCTCACAACATCTCCCCTGGGGTTTCAATCCACTGGGTAACACTGCCAACAACTTGTGCTGGCAGAAGCTAAAACGGCAGTCACACTCCGGTGGTTTGAACCTCGCTGGACACCAGATACTCACCAAAGCCTCTCTACCACTTCTCCAATTCAGCTGGACAAGGAGAAGAAATAAAATGAAAGGCTCATGAGTTGACATAAGGGCAGGCAGAGATCACTCATGAGTTGCTGTCACTGGCAAAACAGTCCCAACTTAGGGAAATCAGTTTATTACAAATCAAATCAGAGTAGGGTAATGAGAAATAAATCTTAAAACATCTTCTTGACTCTCCCTTCTTCCAGGACTTTACCCTGAAACTCTCTATCCTCTCCCTGCTGCCTGCCTCACCATGGGCTTTACCATGGGCTCTATCCCACTGCTACTGCTCCTGCTCAGCAGCATTTTCCCCCTTTTTAACTATATTATCATAGAGGTTATACCACTGCCATGGATGGCCTTGGCCAGCAGCAGGTCCTAGTCTTGGAGTTGGCTGGCACTGGCTCTGTCAGACATGGGGGAAGCTTCTGACAGCTTCTCACAGAAGACACCTATGTAGCCCCCTCATACCAAAACCCTGCCATGCAAACCCAATACATACACAAAGCACAGAATTAAAGATCTGATACTTACAGGCCATGTGGAAGAAACCATGAACCTTAACTACTAGGCTTCCTTATCAAGAGCATTGCTACAATTGTGAGATGTCAGTGAGCTGAAGGCACAGCATATATTACTCAATAATAGCAATCAGAGCTGTCTGTCTCGACCCATAGCCCACAGAAAAGTGAGCACTTGTCAGGAAGATGGCATTAAAAAAGGACACTGCTGTCTGACAGGAAAGATGATCACAAATACCAACTTGCCACCATCCAATTAACCCAAGTGCAATAGATATAGAAGTGCAAGGGCTGAAGAGGCTTTGGACAAAATTAATCTATTTAAACTGGGTTTTGCCTAGAGTATATCTTTTTGCAAACTCTCTTCTCTTAATAATAAAGAATATTCTAGGGTTTCAGAGTGGTCCAAAAATATTTGTTCAAAGGTATTATATGACTAAGCCCTATATACCACTGTATTTTCCTTTCTTAGTGTTTTCTTTACAGCATTTTAATAGAATAGAATTCTAATAGAACTTAGTGCATCTCGGGCCTATGCTCTAGGTTCCTTTTGAAATCTATGAAACAGATTCCATGAACTGTATAATATCAACAGCCTATTGTAACCAAAGCAGTCTTCTTTACCAGACAAGCAAGAGGTTTGAGCCAAGGTTTAATAGGTCTCTCCAATGCAAAAAGAAAAAGAGGGAAATACGAGGATTTTAAACATAAACAGTACCTGGATTCAATAACAGCTTATTTCTAGCTTTCCAAAGCTCGGTTTTTAAAAATGGCAGGTTTTTTTTAAAGTTAGTTTAATGTGGCTTTTGAGATGCGGCTGGACTCCAGCTGAAGGCATTTCTAATCCTGAAACAAAGAGGTTTCCTAAGATTTTTAATGGAAACAGAACATTAAAAATACATGAACATTGCAGTATAGGAAACTTATATTTCTAATGAAAATAGTCCAATTACACAAAATAATTTAATACTCTACAGATTGTATGACAGAGCACTGATAGGTAAGAAATAGCGGAATATTAGGCAGAGATGGGAAAAGAGAAGAGGAGAACATAGTGGTTTGAAGAAACAGCTCACAAAGGAGGCCACCAGTACCATTCGCCTGCTGGAAAGCAGAGATGAAGATAAATGACTTGACAAAATTTTGCAGGAACTAGAAGTTAGAGGAACAGAGCAAACAATTGAAATGTCCTTTCATTCTTAAGCCACTAACTAGCAATTTACATTACCTTAATTTTGCTACCAAGGAACATTTCAAACACTCATATTTTGCATATGCATAGGATGCACTAACTACTAAATAGGTCAAAAGGCTACATCTGAAACTTGTTGGAAATAGCACCTCACATCAAGACTGACTTTTCCTACAAAGATGAGAATTTTATTGAATCAAGATAGGCCACTGGGAAAAAATGACAATTTGGTTATTTGCATATTTATTTTGTGTTGCAGAATTTGCTTACTGTAAAGCTGTTTGGCAAAGTCATATCAGCTGAGCCCCTTGCCAAGTTTGTATTATGTTAGTTAAAACAGAATTTCTGATGTCAAATGGAAACTTGATTATTGGGAATGGATGTCACAAAGAAAGCTGAAGTACTTCCAGCACTGATTTTTTTGCATAGTAGGTGCGGGAAGGAGTATTGAGTAAGGAGAAGGTTAATGTCACAGTTTCACGTTCCATACTTCTTCCTGATATCTTTCTAGGAAAAATATTATGAGATGTAAAAGGACAACCAATATATCAAAGTCAACTCCTGTCTTAGGACTGTGCTGAGATCTTAATCCTACTGTAATACCAGAGGCGCTTAGAAGATGAGTGTCCTGTAGGTTCTAGAACACTTTGAAATCAGTGGGAGAGAAACACAGAAGAACTTAGCATAAGGATGCATTCCATTAATCAGCCTCCCTTGTCCCTGTGGCCACTCACTTACTCATGTTAGCTTCCATGGGAAGAAGCTATGTTTCATCAGGCCTGCAGGAAGGGACAAAGACCACCTTTAGGGACAATCCTTTATTCGGTAATCATTGTAGATACCATTAGGAGCACTGAAGTAAAGGAAGCTCAGGGTACGGGAGG
>VZRS01007986.1:475354-611162 GCA_013398055.1 Ifrita kowaldi
GCAGTCTTAAAAGGGAGGCTTCCTTCTGTGCCATTCAGTGCCTAGGAAGGTGTGCCCAATTAAGCCTGTTTTCCCATTACCTAGGACAGCACCAATACACTGCCAGTCAATTAACAGGCAGTAAAATATTTCAAGAAACACATGCAGGTGTGTTTAGGCCACACAATTTGCAAAACACAATTGCTATTACACAGCTGGGGAAACTCCAGCCACAAGGCTGCTAATCCCCATTCCTTTAGGGGTATCATACAGCAAGTAGAGAAAGAGAAATTAGCGGCATGCTGAGAATGGGCATTTCCTAGGGAAACAGAATGCAAAACAAATTAAAAAGGTGATACCTGCCTATTGGTTCACTAGCAAATACATTATTCAGATTGCTAATTTGTTCCCACAGATTAAAATATGCATCATAAAAATCTGCCCTATCTGATGGTGTGAACTCCAACTATAATTAGGATTAAATATTCTGACAGTGCCTTCCGAAAATATAAATAGTAGATGCTGGAAAGTTTTGTGAAATTATACCTTGTATATTTGATTCTGGACGAGGGCAGAAACAGAAACCATTCTGAATGTTGACATCAGCTTCAGTTTTTCTAGAGAACTGAGCCAATGCATATTGTGTGCTGCATTTTAAACTCAAAGTATGCTCCAGCTGCTGCACTCCTCTGGCATTACAGAAGCTGGCTGATTAAAGCAGGTCTTTACCTTTCTGCTTCTAAGTGCTGCTCTGCAACTCACTCTTCAGACAAAAACATGACCAGCTGCTAAAATGTCACATCCACTCAATAAAGAAATGACTGCAATAGCAAGTCAGATTTTAGTAGGGCACAAGAACAAGGAACTTCCTCCAAAACAGAGATCTTCCAGGACAAAATATGCTCATTCATCTCACAACATCTCCCCTGGGGTTTCAATCCACTGGGTAACACTGCCAACAACTTGTGCTGGCAGAAGCTAAAACGGCAGTCACACTCCGGTGGTTTGAACCTCGCTGGACACCAGATACTCACCAAAGCCTCTCTACCACTTCTCCAATTCAGCTGGACAAGGAGAAGAAATAAAATGAAAGGCTCATGAGTTGACATAAGGGCAGGCAGAGATCACTCATGAGTTGCTGTCACTGGCAAAACAGTCCCAACTTAGGGAAATCAGTTTATTACAAATCAAATCAGAGTAGGGTAATGAGAAATAAATCTTAAAACATCTTCTTGACTCTCCCTTCTTCCAGGACTTTACCCTGAAACTCTCTATCCTCTCCCTGCTGCCTGCCTCACCATGGGCTTTACCATGGGCTCTATCCCACTGCTACTGCTCCTGCTCAGCAGCATTTTCCCCCTTTTTAACTATATTATCATAGAGGTTATACCACTGCCATGGATGGCCTTGGCCAGCAGCAGGTCCTAGTCTTGGAGTTGGCTGGCACTGGCTCTGTCAGACATGGGGGAAGCTTCTGACAGCTTCTCACAGAAGACACCTATGTAGCCCCCTCATACCAAAACCCTGCCATGCAAACCCAATACATACACAAAGCACAGAATTAAAGATCTGATACTTACAGGCCATGTGGAAGAAACCATGAACCTTAACTACTAGGCTTCCTTATCAAGAGCATTGCTACAATTGTGAGATGTCAGTGAGCTGAAGGCACAGCATATATTACTCAATAATAGCAATCAGAGCTGTCTGTCTCGACCCATAGCCCACAGAAAAGTGAGCACTTGTCAGGAAGATGGCATTAAAAAAGGACACTGCTGTCTGACAGGAAAGATGATCACAAATACCAACTTGCCACCATCCAATTAACCCAAGTGCAATAGATATAGAAGTGCAAGGGCTGAAGAGGCTTTGGACAAAATTAATCTATTTAAACTGGGTTTTGCCTAGAGTATATCTTTTTGCAAACTCTCTTCTCTTAATAATAAAGAATATTCTAGGGTTTCAGAGTGGTCCAAAAATATTTGTTCAAAGGTATTATATGACTAAGCCCTATATACCACTGTATTTTCCTTTCTTAGTGTTTTCTTTACAGCATTTTAATAGAATAGAATTCTAATAGAACTTAGTGCATCTCGGGCCTATGCTCTAGGTTCCTTTTGAAATCTATGAAACAGATTCCATGAACTGTATAATATCAACAGCCTATTGTAACCAAAGCAGTCTTCTTTACCAGACAAGCAAGAGGTTTGAGCCAAGGTTTAATAGGTCTCTCCAATGCAAAAAGAAAAAGAGGGAAATACGAGGATTTTAAACATAAACAGTACCTGGATTCAATAACAGCTTATTTCTAGCTTTCCAAAGCTCGGTTTTTAAAAATGGCAGGTTTTTTTTAAAGTTAGTTTAATGTGGCTTTTGAGATGCGGCTGGACTCCAGCTGAAGGCATTTCTAATCCTGAAACAAAGAGGTTTCCTAAGATTTTTAATGGAAACAGAACATTAAAAATACATGAACATTGCAGTATAGGAAACTTATATTTCTAATGAAAATAGTCCAATTACACAAAATAATTTAATACTCTACAGATTGTATGACAGAGCACTGATAGGTAAGAAATAGCGGAATATTAGGCAGAGATGGGAAAAGAGAAGAGGAGAACATAGTGGTTTGAAGAAACAGCTCACAAAGGAGGCCACCAGTACCATTCGCCTGCTGGAAAGCAGAGATGAAGATAAATGACTTGACAAAATTTTGCAGGAACTAGAAGTTAGAGGAACAGAGCAAACAATTGAAATGTCCTTTCATTCTTAAGCCACTAACTAGCAATTTACATTACCTTAATTTTGCTACCAAGGAACATTTCAAACACTCATATTTTGCATATGCATAGGATGCACTAACTACTAAATAGGTCAAAAGGCTACATCTGAAACTTGTTGGAAATAGCACCTCACATCAAGACTGACTTTTCCTACAAAGATGAGAATTTTATTGAATCAAGATAGGCCACTGGGAAAAAATGACAATTTGGCTATTTGCATATTTATTTTGTGTTGCAGAATTTGCTTACTGTAAAGCTGTTTGGCAAAGTCATATCAGCTGAGCCCCTTGCCAAGTTTGTATTATGTTAGTTAAAACAGAATTTCTGATGTCAAATGGAAACTTGATTATTGGGAATGGATGTCACAAAGAAAGCTGAAGTACTTCCAGCACTGATTTTTTTGCATAGTAGGTGCGGGAAGGAGTATTGAGTAAGGAGAAGGTTAATGTCACAGTTTCACGTTCCATACTTCTTCCTGATATCTTTCTAGGAAAAATATTATGAGATGTAAAAGGACAACCAATATATCAAAGTCAACTCCTGTCTTAGGACTGTGCTGAGATCTTAATCCTACTGTAATACCAGAGGCGCTTAGAAGATGAGTGTCCTGTAGGTTCTAGAACACTTTGAAATCAGTGGGAGAGAAACACAGAAGAACTTAGCATAAGGATGCATTCCATTAATCAGCCTCCCTTGTCCCTGTGGCCACTCACTTACTCATGTTAGCTTCCATGGGAAGAAGCTATGTTTCATCAGGCCTGCAGGAAGGGACAAAGACCACCTTTAGGGACAATCCTTTATTCGGTAATCATTGTAGATACCATTAGGAGCACTGAAGTAAAGGAAGCTCAGGGTACGGGAGGTAAGACCAGTACAAAAACAGCCCTAGCATGTCCATTCCCTGATCAAAGAGGAATTTTTGTGAATAAACTGGAGAAGCCAAAGGAATTTAGAGATACAGGACTGTTGTGATTTAGACTATACAGTTTATGCTTACATACTAGAAGGAAAATTTTTCTTCCTTTTGTACAGCAGTTTGTGATTTAGCAATACTCAGTAAATATTACCCAAGTGCAAGAACAGAGTTCTTCTGTTCATTCATTATTTTGTCAGCAGGCTGCTGAAATTAGTAGGTCAAACCCTGACATTTCTATTCAGGAAAAAGCCCTACAGAGGACCCAGATATGAAAAAGGATTTAGCTTGATACTGTATGTCCAGCACAAAATAACATAGCCTTTAAAAATCAAATTTTAAAGAACTGCCTTTTTGTTTAGGGAAATGAGAGTAAGATGTGCCTTATCTTTTTGCAATAATGTGACTATAGCCCCAACTCTCCATATATTTTCTCCTTCCTACACAATTTAGACATCTGACTAGTTGATTGGGAGAAACAATTAACTTGCAACAGGCTGATCTTGTAAAATACAAATTGAAGAAGCAATAAGGCTGATGGATGTCTGTGGCCAGCTATTAAGGCTGTTGTCTGTGTCTTCAGGCAGATGGAGGACAGTATTGGCAGCATACAGCATGGGACTTTGGGCTTGGAAGGCGGATACAGCCGACTTCTGATAAAA
This sequence comes from Ifrita kowaldi, assembly GCA_013398055.1. NCBI lineage: Eukaryota > Metazoa > Chordata > Aves > Passeriformes > Cinclosomatidae > Ifrita > Ifrita kowaldi. The sequence goes on from VZRS01007986.1 coordinate 479,689, forward strand.
GGAACTAAAACCAAAGCAGCATGGTGGCTAGCAAGCCAGTCTGACAGACCAAACTGTTGATCACCTTCCTCATTTCTGCATCTCTAGGTCTTAGCTAGTTCTACAGGACCCCACCTCCATTCCTACTGCTTGCCTTTTAGCTCTGCCCGCAGAGAGAGAGTCAAGAAGCCTTAGCTGGAAAGGGGCCAGAGCCAACAGTCATTCTGGCAGACGCAGCCAGGCAGCAGTGGTCAGTTGGTGAAGCTGGCCAGGGTGAAAGTCTCATCAAACTCTATGAATGCTGCTTGTTCCTCGAAAACCTAAAGGGATAACTGAGTGCTTTAGAAAATGGTCATTTGGGCACTTTGGTTGCTGGGATACACAGAAGCAAAAGCTGATGGAGATAGCAGCTGTCCCTTGAATCTCTCACTACAGCTTCAATGGTAAGGCCCACAGGAATGTAGCACCTTGGGCCCTGGGGTATAACAGGATACCCTGCACATCACACTGTCACCTGGCCACTGCTGCACTGAAGGCAATGCCTTAATCTTTTGCACTAGCTGTGCCCCAGTTTCCTATGGGCTTTAAAGTTTATAGGCTTTTTTTTTTTTCTCCTGACTAGTCTGAACACTAACCCTGGATAACCTTTCATCTTATGTAGTTCTCCTTGTCACACCAAAGTTTGGACGTGTTTCTTCTCCCAATATATTCCCCGTTTCATTCCTCTAGCCATCTTTCATCCTTTTTATTTAAGAGGACCTAGCCGCACTGTAAATGGAAGGGGTTTCTCTGCAGTTTGGTAAAATCAAAGAACGATTTCATCAGATATTTTGTCATATATTTTCTGAATGTTTACATTAAAAGAGGAGAAGCTGGTTTTAGTTAACCTTCCTGATAAGCAGCTGTTGACACGATCATTGAAAATTACCTACATTCTCAACTCTCTTGATGGGTCTGCTTATGTCCATGCATGATAGTGTAATGAGGAGTCACATCCTTTCAATATCTCTGCTATACCTATGCTATAGACAGACTGTGGCCTTCAAGAACTTTTTAAAGGGCAACTACCAGCCAGTTCAGTAGAAACTTTAGTGTTGTTGGTTTAAAAATAGTACATAGACTCATAGAATTATTTGGATTGGAAGAGATCTTAGAGATCATCTATTTCCATCCTCCCCTGCCATAAGCAGGGCACCTTCCAGTAGACCAAGTTGCTCCAANCTGGTTTTCTCTCAGAGGATATATTGCTAGATTTTAGCCAAACCAGCACAGGCAGCCACCATTTCATTAGGCAACCTGTTCCAGTCCCTTGCTACCTTCATAGTATATAATTATATACTAATCAGAAATTATACAATAGTAAAAACAGAGCCATTTTTTATAAGAACGCTGGCTTTCATAAGCAAAAAAAAAAAGCTCCTGAGGATATTACACATCTTCAAGATTCAAAAGATTATTTTGCAAATTGGTGGACAATGCTAGTGACACAGCCTTGTCAGGCTATAAAGAAAACAGCAACAAAACAAAGCAGAGAGTATATGTATGCATGTGGGAGCACTTAGGGAACAAACAAAAAGGCATGCTGGCATGGATTCCCTGCGTTTGTAGCTGTCATGTGTTCTACGTTTAGTCAAATTACAGTGGGAAGAAGACGAGGAAATACAACAAAATAGCATGTATCAGTTTTTTGCAATGGTCCTGTTCATCTCTGTGGAATCTCACTGCTCCTCTGAATAACTATCACTATCCTCAAATTGCTTTGCACTTCATACGTTATTAATAATTGAAGACTCTCCTTCAGAAAATGTATGCAGTTGTTTTGGAATTAGTAATATGAAATTTATGCTGATCCACCAAACATCATTGATGCTCTTGGACCAAAGAAGAATTAAGTACACGACATAAGTGAAAGGAGCTCCAGGGAATTCATGTAACACCAGTCTGCAGGCAAAGATAACCTATACTAACACTTAAAGGATGGATAAAACAAACAGATTGCAGTCCTGTATCATAAAATCACGATGGTCTTTTTTCACACCAGAACACAAGTTAACCTAATTACAGTCTCCCTAAATAGATGGGTACAAATGCCAGCCTGAATGCGCAGCAAATTCCTGCGTCAGCCTTCTGAAAGTTTCAGAAGGGTTTGCACAGCTTCTCATTAATGAGCCTCAAACCCTAGCAGAACTGTCCCAGTGTGGGAAAAAAGAATGAATGGCCAGAATACTTCAGGGAGCACAACTGCTGGTTCGAAGCTTCAGGTTTGTTTCAAAAAAAAGTATCAAAGATTTTAAGAATTCCACACCATGATGGCTTTTAAACTTCTCAGATTTTCCATAATAAAATGAAATAGCAATAAAAAAATTACAATGGTTTTACTTAATTACCCAAATTTTGTCAGAATTTTAACTTCTAGATATATTAATTCTTCTTCCATTTGGTCTGTATTTTCATCCTCCCTTTTCCTTTGAAGAAAAAAAGGAAGAGGGAAAGATGACAAAATGAGATAAAGCAGAAATGTTCTTACCATTTATAAGCCTAAACTCCAGATATTTATTTTATCTGAAGACACATTTTTCTAATACAAACAGCAACATTATCTTCAGTGGAAAGCATTCAAACTCTAAAAATGTGTCCAGTTAAAATCTTGCTTTCTTATGTTTGTAATTTATTTTTATCTTTCCTAGACAATGAAATATGTGGGTTTCTCAAATTGAAATTACATGCAGAGCATAACCACATCAAACTGGTAGCTCATGCGGCTTACTATTACCTTCAAAAAGACACATCATAATCTTCTGATTTTGTATACTATATTAATTCAGTGTGGTTGTGGCTCTTGCTAAAGAGGTTGGTCTTCCTTAAGCTCCCTGCCAAACTCTGGGAATCATTATCTCAAGGGAACTATAAGAAGAATTATTATCAAGGGAGATAACACTGTGGTCTTTTTAATAAGGACCCTTCTTGACATTGAAGCATGTGCTATGTGGTGGCAAGGGAAAGTTCGTTGAATGTAATTTCTTCATGCAAAGTTATTTGAATCTTATATTGGTTTGGTGCTTTTTAAAATGCAATTATCAATTCACTTTTATCATGACGCACTTTCTTCTTTCAGGTGACTACATCTTGGGTTGTTTGGGGGTGATTTTGTTTTTCACGTTGCATATTCAACAAAAATGCAACCCTAAAGTAGTGGGTTCAGTATCACAGTCAGTGGTTAACAACTCTGCAACCTTCAAGGTGGCATTGGAGACGTGCACTTCCCCCAGCCTTCAGGGCTGTATTTCCTTCTTTCTTTGTGAAACTACGTAGGTGGTTTCAAGAAGAAAAAAGAACATGAAAGCCTTGCCATCTTTTCTAGCAAACACTTCTCCAACAGAATGATCTGAAATGGGAAGGAAGCATGAAAGAGGCTTTATTGTTTCTGTGAGAAAGGTTAATAGCAAGAGCTGCATTTAAGAAAGAAAAGAAAAATAAGGTGAGGGAAAAGAAAAAAAATCCCAGCAGCTATGTCTCAATTTTGATCAAAGCAATAGAGAGGTAGCTGTGCCAAGTGTCTCCCCATTTTTCTGGATAACTTTATAGACATGCAAGATACAATACTTAATTAGTCACTTTTTTTTAAAACATCCAACTGCATGCAACAAACAGCAATGAAAACTCCCTATCTGCCATCCTCATTAGCCACTGCATTTTCTGAGAGGATTCCAAGAAAAGGAGTGAGATTCAAACCCTACAACACTTTCTCTCTTCAGGTTTTCAGGACAGATGGACAGTAAGGAGTACTAAATTATTCTGGGTGCATACTAAAACCTGACTTTCTTTGGGATTTGCAACTTTTCCAACTGCTATCAGTTGGGCTGAGACTCTAACTCATTTGCTGGAGACTACCAAGCATCTACAGAAGAATTGGCATTTTCTTTTATTACCTGTGTGGATTGAGATCAACTGCTAACTAGAAATTAAGGGCATTGTTTAATCCTGGCAGCATTCCTTAGACTTCAGTGTTGTTTATCTAGAAATACATTTGGCTTGAAAACTGTTGCTTTAAATTAATCCTCTGAGTCTTCTTAACCCTGTTAGCAGTGGAGGATTGGGTATACTGCATTATTTTCTGAGATTTGCCTGTGGTTTACTTGCAAAAGCCACTTTGCTATCATTGCATTGACACGCAAATGGAACCTGCACTTAACCCTGCCACATTTGCTAGCTGAACACAAATCAAAGATTTCCACTCTTCATTGTCAAAAAGATGAACTATTTTCTGTCCAACTCAAACAGCCCTAGTATACCCAGATCAGTCACTTTCCAGAAATGATGTAAGCCACAATACCAGGTCTTGACCACTAACGTCTCAGAACATTTCCCTCTTTTGACTATGGGTTTATGTGTACTTTTCTTGCTGTGACAAGCAATTTTGAGAACAGTCTGCAGCTCCATTTGTGTATGTCACTTAAAAGTTATAGTGCTTTTTGTCTTGTATACTAGGGTTGGAACAATGATCTGAATTGCTCCTTCCTGAAGAGTCTCTCATAAAACTACAAAAAGGAAAAATGGGAGAGATTAAGGAGGAAGCAGACCCACAAAACATCAACACCATGTACCAAAATATTACTGCTAGCACAGATCAGTGTATCTACTGGGTGTCTGAGATAGCTGAAAAAGAGAACAGATGCAATGACTCATGTTACTAAAGGTACAGTGCTTGTGATCAGAGCTGAGTTTCCTGGATTGTTAAATCAGCAACTTTCTTAAATGTTGAATTAAAGACATTTTAAATAGTATTTCAAAGTTACAGTTGGTTACATTTGAGCAATTCAATATTAGTCAAGTTCTGATCTTAACAATGCCACATTAAATATTTTCCTTTTAATTATGGTAATAGCTAAGCTCTGAGGATGGGTATTGGTTTACACTTCGTTAATTTTACTGTTAAATGGAAAATAAGATATAGAAAGAGATTAGCAGAATAGCACGACAGAAGGGCCCTTTCAGCCAGCCTGAACGGTCACAATGCTCGTAGGTCCAGGGCCACCAGTTTTAGGGCAAGGCAGGCAGTGTATGCAGGAGCCCCAAGCTCAGGATGGCTCAGCACCCACAGCTGCACACACAGCTCACAGGAGCGGCCAGCACACACCAGTCTGACAGCCAGCTGGCTGCTGTCCACACAACACAGCTCAGCTTCTGCACAGACACAGGTGAACCTTGTTTTTCAGCAGCAGAAGGGCAGTTCTGCAAGCTCCTTTTCTGTTGGCTGGTGGAGTATTAACACTGGGTATGTTTCCAGCATGATAAAGGGAAATCTTATGTATGCCAGCAACAATTTAGGCAGCAAATGACCTACTTTGCTTACCCAAGTTTAACAAGATTGCAACATGATACAACATTGTTATCATGTAACATAATCCTGCAGCTTCAAGAGGATTACTTAGATTTGAATTAGAAATTAAAATTAATAGCGCTATGCAGAGACTTTTATAATAGGAAAGTCTCAAAAAACTCAAAGTACTTCAAACTATGAAAGTTAAAACTGTGAAAGTAAGAGATGTACAAAATAATGTATGAAACTGAGAAGTTAAGTCAAGCACTTTCATTCATCTTTTCTACTTAACAGGCAATTTATGAAACTATGTTATCCTTTTCTAACACAACACTAGTTCATAATCTAGGCATGTTTTTGCTATAAAGTATTTTTGAGACCATTGTATTAGGAGTTAACATTCACAGGGATAATAAAAATTTCTAAGGACGAAATTTTCTTTTCAAGAGATCAAGAATAAAGACTCTTGTGCTCCAGAATATAAAATGAACTGATAGTTCTTAGAGAAAAACTTTTGCAAGAGCCCAAACAAGGAGCTGCTTCCTCTCCTTGTGTTGGTTTTGCTTGGTAAAAGTTACTGGCCAAGAAATTCCATTCTGGAACACATTGATAATTCTTCTGTGTTCAAAATTATCATTCTGAATATAGGAGCTCTTAAAAGTTTTTGTCATGGATTTGGGTCCTGTTTCCACAAGCAGTAAAGGCTTAATCTGATTTTTCAAAATTAGGCCCACTCATCTTATCTAATATATGACGAAAACAAGCTCCTTTAGCCTTCATAATTACTAGAGAAAAGTGTTAACTGCTAAGACAAGTAAACAGCTTTCCTCATGCTCTCTTTTTGAAATTATCACATAATTCTTGCTCACAGGATTTATTACAGAGTAAGGGAAGATTCTCATTGGAACCACTCTGAAAACACCGGTAGCATATCACTGCTTGCCAGGTAAAGAGGGACAGCTGGCATTCACTCCAATGACTGGAAAAAAGCAGTAATTTGTTTTTGTGAAGGAAGAAATGGTTTAATAAATCAATTGGAGAGCTTCACGTCAAAAGATCCTAATCCTAGCCCTTATATTGGAAGGGACTTGCTGTGTAACTGGCAGGAAACATAATAGCAATTTCCCCCCTCTTTATTTATTTTTCAAATGAGAACAACATTTTTATTAAGTGGGTATAGACTGCTCAGTGATCCCAGAATGGGAGAAGTCTAGACAAATGCAAACTTCACCCAAGTATTGTCTGACCTGTTACTGAAATATTTACAGATTTGTTTGCAGGCTGAACAGTTCCTGATAGCAGGATAGCTTGTTTCACTGCGCAGTCCACCCCTCCTGTCTGCAGCTGTTCTCAGGGGACACATGTAATCATCACATTTGTCACGATGGCAATGGTGATAATGACACCGTGTGCACTAATGAAAGGCAAGTACATATTTCACTTTCTGTGAGGGTTGGTGCTTGGGCAACACTCAGTGCCAGCTGTCTCTGTCCACAGCACAACCTGTAATTTAGTTAACAAAATGAGCCATTTCAGAGATCAGTCATTATCCTGCCTGTCTTTATCCATTTACAGTTGCTACCAGTGATAAACATAGTAGGTCTTACAAACAAGGTCTTACATCCTTTACAGCTGGAAAGGATGGAAAAAAATAGGACTCTTGCCCAATCTGGTCTGCCTAGTCAGATTTTTTTACCAGAGTTCTGGAACTTCTGGTTCTTCTCATCTCTAAAGTTAAGCAAAAGTATATTAGACACACAATTTATTCTCAATTTTGCATCTTCACTTCCAGCTTCCTTGATACTTTACAGGATTTTTGTGGTAGCTGTGGTCTGACTACAAATTCTCCCTAAAATCTCTTCCTGCTTTATGTCCATGCGCTTTAAAATCCAGACGGATGCTATGGTTCAGTTAGTCTCCTAGCCAAATGAACTTTTAGGGGTCAAACACCTTCACTGGCCATAAAGAAACAATGTTTGTCACCATTGAAGTTTCACCTCCCACTTACATGAAATTTGATGAAAGAACTCAGAATATTTTGTTGATCTACTTTTCCCCTCTGTTGATGGAACAGGTACATCCAGACCCATCTCCAAAGCAGCAGTGGGACCACTGCTTACAACTCAATATTAGTCAAGTGCTGAGTGAAATTCTGAGCATAAATCATTCCACATCATGGTCTACAGCTTCAAGGTCTCACTCATTTTCCCCTCAGTATTTAGTTAACATTTGGTACTGCATCCTCCCTTACCTTAGTTGCCATTTACTCCACTCTTTTATCTCCATCAAAAAAAGAGACCTTAAATCTTTGAAAACTGTAAGGATCTGCATATCCCCAGAAGTGGGAAGAAAGATCTGGTTTAGCCTTGAGGGCTTCAGAGCACTGTCAGAAGAGCCCTAGTTCATTTTTTGAGAAGCCACTCAAGTCTCCCACTGTCACTGCTGATGAGGGGCATGCACACTCCCTGCTCTCTGAAAGCAATCAACTTAGGTCTTAATGACTCTCCAGATGATTTTAAATGTCTAGAGCCATAACCTAATCACAAGGATTTCCACTAAGGTTTGATTCTGAAAATGGTAACTTGAAAAGAAACTTTATCTTCAGTCTGAACTTCACACAAAGGTACTGCATTGCATTGGAGTAAAAAAGGTGGAAATGGGATGATATTGGGTCTGGATTTTCCCTATTCACACCACAAGAGTAATGCTATGCTACCATTTAATGACAGTTTTGTGCAGTTTACTTTGGTAAATAGTTGTGAAGAGCTACAACATCTACTGAAAGAAACATAAATAGTTAACATACATTATTCTCAGAGTAAAACACAAATTGTGCTGATCCTTAAAACATTTACTTAATAGTTACAACTAAAGCTGATTTGCTAGCAAAATTATGCAACTATTCATGCACTGTCCTACACAGTATGGGAAGGTAACATACAGACACCTTTGGTGGGGTTTTTTTGGGTTTTTTGTTTGTATTTATGACACTTGTGACAATAAGACACCTGCAAACCCTACTTCATTGGTAGGCACTGTAACAGAAATAAGTCACAGATTATTAAAATATGACAATATAAATCCAATATTCTTTCTATAAGCAATCAAATATACTAGGACCCTTTGGATCTACAAAGATGTAACGAAACACCAGATAAAAGAAAACAGGTGTCAGACAGAATTTCAAAAGGCTTTTTGAAAAAGCACTTTACCAAAAAACCCTATAAACATCATAACAGGAGAAAAAGTGCTGTAAAGAATTAAAAAATGATAAAAACACAACAAAAAGAAATTAGGATCAAAATGGGGGGGATGGTTTTTGGTATGATAAAGAAAACAATGCAGACACTCTGCTTAAGGAGCCCCATCTCACACAGTTATCAGTGCTGTGGAAAAAGATGTAAATAACAAAGAAATCTGCAGCTGGCACAAAATTATTTATTTCTTAGTAGAAGCTCTATGAAAATAGTCTATGCAATGGCAAATTAAATTTACTGTTGACAGATGCAAAGAAATGCATGCTGAAAATAACTAATAACTGCATGTGTACTGCCAAGTTCCAAATTAACTGGAAGCACCAAGAAAAAAGGCCCCTGTGTGTGCATCTCAATCTGTCAAAGTCTAAACATGAGATACAACATGGGATGAAGATCCTAAATGAGGGACACAGCAAAACCACTCAGGCAGAAAACTTCAAATACTTGGGAATTTATTGTGAATAGCTTTTTTTTTTTCCCTGAAACCACTGCTCAGTTATTCCCTATTTTTGATACAGGCAAGTTTTGAGATTAAAATTTGTGAGAAAGCAAACAGCAACAGAACATAAATTAATCTGAGACCAAAAAGAAAGTGATATCACTTAAAGAGACAGACTTTGAAAACTATTTCCACATATATGTCTGCACATGAGGAGGCCACTCTAGCATCATCAACCCTGGATCCTACAACAGGTCCAGATGGATGCTGATTAGATGAACCACTGGTCCGAAGAATAATATCCACACCTATGGCATTGCAATGCAATCCAGTTTTGCCCTTGATAGCACTTTGTCAAGATGTACATAGGCAAGGCACATATTCAACCTCCTTTTATTTTTTCTTTCTATCACAAAGGAGTCATTCCTCAGACTAAAGTCTTAAATTTTCCAGATTGTGACACATCTCTGATGGATGGATGATTCATGTCAACTGAACCAAAGCCATGCACAGCCTTACTTCAGTGATGGAAAGATGCTTAAAGTACAAGCCAAGTGTGTTTATTTCTTAGGGGACCCTATTCCAGGCAAGGCAAAAGAACAGCCTGCTTGGCTTTGTATGTGATGCAAACAACGGAGGCAGAATTCACGATGCATTAAGTGTTTCGTAACAACTTGCAAAGCAGAGAATATGATCTGACAAAGGGGTGGAATATGTAGGAGGAAAAGAAACTTATGAAGATTTGGCAGCATATCCATGGGTTAAATGTGTAAAATGTAAGAAACATAAAAAGTATTTAAGGAATGTAAGCTACAAAAAAATTACTCCTCCCCAAACCCTGAGAGTTCCCTACTGACATAATTAGACTTAAAACCAAACCACACAGACAGGGCAGCAAACTCACCTTGGGACGTGATCTAGTTTAAGTAGACATGGGGCTGCTAAGAACTAAGGTAGAAGAGAGAAATGCAAAGGGGTTCCTGTTTTTTCCTTATCTTGCCCTTGTTCCAAGCAGTTGTACTTGTGCAAATCTCATGAGTTTAAAAATTTATTCCTTACCAGAGCAGGATCATTACATTTCTATCTGTCCCTGCTGGGATAAAAATAAGGTCAATGTGTCACAAGCAAGATGATCTCAGTGGGCAAAAAGGAAGAATATTACTAACAGGAAATCACTGAGCCACACATATGCCTCTCAGTCCTGCACGCTATGAGGAGATTTAAAATTCTGAGATCAGAAAGAACAAATAAAAAGGAAAGAAGGAAAGAATAAATCAAATAATAAACACCCTTTCTTCACATCAGTAGACATCTTCAGGTTCTTATTAATACATTCAAGAGGAGAGGATAAATAAGCCAAACAAGTATCCCTACTCAAAACCTCTATATCTATGTTCTCCATACACAACCCAGACCTGTTTGAAATGATTGTGTTTGGTTGTCTTCTGCTGATCTACATTCTTGTCTGCAGAATGTACCAATCTAACCATTTACAGAGTTTAAATTAAAAACATCCTGATCAACCTGGTCAAATTATTATATGAAAAAATAGGATTGGAAGACAATATGGCTGTGGATGAGTTTAACGGAGTGGACAAGATGGAAATGGACGTTTTTACATAGATCTACATTGAAAAGAGAAAAAAAAGTCTAATAGCAGGTGCAACCACTTTGTCTTCTCTTCCCCTGCCTCCATACCTTCATCCAAATAACTCAGTATTAAAGTACCAGGAGAAGACATTTCACATTTCTGTAAGATCAACCTGACAGCTTACCAGCTGTTTCTTTACTCTTCATCCCACAATGGCATGAGTAATCCAAAGAGTGTTCTCACTTTCTCTGCTAGCAGCGTGGTTACCTGCTGTTCACTTCTCCTAGTCTATTCCCTGAGCAGCAAAGTACTGTCTCTTATATCCCACTCACTTTGGAAAGCACAGGATCTGATATTGTGTAAGAGCAACTATTACCTCTATCTCATCCTAGAAGTTCTCATGATGGGAAAACAGCTTCCCATCTCTTTTCTCTAACACCACTGCCCCAAAGATACATTGATCAATTTTTGGTGCTATTACAGTACCTTGGCCTGAACAAGAAATTTATGGGCCAGCATGTATTTCAGCTGTCTCCTTAAATACTAAAAGAGCAAAAATAGTATTGAATAAGAGATAAACATGGTCAATTTGGGGTAAGGTCCTTGTCTCTTATAGATACCTAGTGGTGCCTAAGAATGAAAGACACTAGTGCAACAGGCTTTGAGGGGATATTAGTCTTGTAGTCTCAAAATACAAAACTCTTAGAAAAAAACACTATAATAAAATCACTACCTAGGACTTGAGCCAATCCTTGCAGATATGTGTAACTTATCCTGGGTTGCACTGTATAACCTGAAGTCTAGAAGTCTGAAGAAAGTACATTTAGTGTCACAATCAATAGCTGGAAGGACACTTGAAAAACAAGTGTGTCCTAAATTCTCTGGTGAATCTCATGGGTTAACACCTGCCATGTCCCATTATATCAGCCTGAGAACATGTAAGGGTCCAGGATGTGTGCAGCCTTACTCCCCATATTTTCTTTTTAAGGGATATTTTTTCCTGTTGCCTGTGCCGTTCACTGTTTTCTGAATAATTGTGTCTGTGTAGGTAAAAGGCCTGTGGGATTTGTTTGCCCTTCTGGCAAAGCATGCAAGCATGTGCTAAAATGGAGAGCCAGACTTCCATTGTGTTTGCCAGTGCTGTACTGGCCTTTTTGAAATGCTACAAAACAGAAATGGGCTAAAGGAGGATGGCAGTACTTGCCAAATGGTATCTCCTGTCAAATGTACACACTGCTCTGGATAGCCACTTGGGTGAAGAAGTAAAAAGCTATTAGCACTGGGATAGAAGCAGACATCCAATATCCCCACCCACGCAGATGGAGGAAAATAGAACACCTCACTGGTAATGGTTTTCAGAAAGGACACAAAGCAGGAGACAAAAGAGGACAGACTCCAACAGCAGGTGGTTTTTTTTGTTGGTTTTTTTTACAACAGGTTTTTTTCCCCCCCATCTCTCTCATCTAGTGTCTAATCCATAAAGGAGCCTAAATCCCATCTTAAAAAAACCCTGTTTCTGGATGCACTTTACAGACAATGCAGTATGAACACAAGAATGCATTGTGCTTAATAAAAAAGGACTTTTCTGTCTCATTCCCTGTAATCATATAATAATATCTCACATACCAAATAAATGGAGACAAAACATAGAAAAGAAGGAAGGCTCAGGATTGAAAATGTGAGGCACAGGTATTACCAAGTTTCTTCAAAGCTTTTGACTGTCTTTCTACAGCTCCCTCAAAATAAGGTAATAAGCAAAATCAACAGTAATAGTACTGATACTGCTAGCAGTAATGATTTATCCTGTGATAGAGAAAGAAAAAACCATCAAGAAAGTGGCCTTGCCACACTCAGTGACAGGACAGCATCCATAGCATAAAGGATACATGATACAAATGAGCAACATGATGGGATGCAGGACAGATTATGCTTGGTTTGTCTTCAAACGAGACTTGTTTAGCAGTAGATCAGACAGAGAAAAGAGATTGATAGAGGAGACAAGGAAACAAAAGACAGAGACCAAATCTCAGAAGGAGGGAAGCAGCAGAAAATAAATGGATTAAACCACCAATCAATAGGGATGGTAGGAAGTTTTCAGTATTTTTGTTCTCTACGTAAGTTCTTTGAAGAAAACAGTTATAGAACAACACATTAAAGCTCCAGTAAAACCCATATGACAGTGTAGTCGCTATTATTATCACTGTTTAATAAAACTTTCTTTTCTATACAGTCACAGCTTTAAGACCACCACAAAGCATTCTGATGCACTTTGAAACCAGGACATGGCACAATGGTTAGCAACTAAATGAAGGCACAAATGAAATCTGCAATAAAACATGTTTAAGCAATTTGGGCCTGGGAACTAATCTGCCAATGGGAAGTCAGTCCACTCAAAAAAACTATTAGCTTGGGAAAAACGCCATAATGGGAAAGTACAGGTTTAAAATTTAGTTGCCAAGTGATTACAGCCTGATTTGAACTGGGCCAAGGAAGCAAGGCTAGCACACTTTCTGCTGTGAAAAGCACGCAGAGATATTTAAAGACCGTAAGCACAGTTGGAACGTCAGTTCTACCATCTGTCTTAAATGGATTCTCTTCAATAATGGTTCCACCCAACACAATTTTGAAGCCCTATTTTTGTGTGAGCTCTGACAGCACGACAATATTTTAGCCTATAGCCTCTAAAATGGTCTTTAACTCCCTTCACACTTACCATAGCTTGTTGGATTAAAAAGATTACAGCCAAAACTAAATACAGCATTCAGGATTTATAATGGAAATCAACATGAAACTCCCATGTACTTTGTTGAGTTTGCTTTGGTTCTCTGTGTGTGTGTTTGTTTTTATTATTCAAGACTTGCCACAGAAAAGTCAAAGTCAGCATTTCGCAATCAGGTTCATGCAAAAAAACCCAGTAGTGATGGGAAAAATATAGATGAAACAGTGTTAATATGGTTGGAAGTAATGCTTGCTCCACCAGTCTCCAGAAAGCTTGTGACACTTGTGTAGACAGCTCATTATACCAACTCTATTCACAGGATCAGGATCACTACATATCAGAGGGTAGACAAGTCAAATTTTAATGGGTATACTTCCCGAGAATGTGCCTGTTCCTTCGTAAAACTCTGTTTGATTTCAAGCAACAAGTCCCATGATTTGCCTTTGGCAAAGCAGAGCTAATGGTTCCAACAAGATCTGTGGTCATTCTGCACCTTTATTATGGCACTTGATTTTAGCATAGATTAAATTCTCCACAGCTTTAACCAAGTGTAAATTTTGTAAGTTTTGAAATAAAACTTCTCCCTTCATCTTCCCAAGAACAGCAACTGTGAGAAATGAGAATATACTGAAAGTATGGAGATGACGTCTAACTGATACCAAATTATCAAATTTAGGAAGTTGCTGTTGAATAAAAATTCAACCCACTTCTAGAGAAACTGTTAATATTAATGCTAAATTGTCCATCTCCTTGAATGGTTCCAGAAAACGTAAAAGTTACCACTGTGTGTGGGAGCTAATCCTGTACGTGAGACGGTGAGTACCAGAACCTTGCACCGTGAATTGTAAATACCATGCTCAGAGTATGCAAGCATGACTCATTGATCTATCTGCACAGATGAACTGCATCACTCCTGAAATGAGAGGGAACCTTGCATATCCTTAATAGCACATAGCAATGTCAAACATTACTTTAAACCAGGAAATGTTTACTCAAGCAATGTAGAACTTAATCTGACCCATGTGTCAGGCCAGTACATTTTTCCCAATGTTCTTGACTTCCTAGCAATGTTCTTGCATTTGCTTTGGGAATTGCATATATGAGCACAAAGCAATGTAAACTCAGTTTTTGAAAGCTACTGAGATCACAGACAGGCATGCCCTGCCTACAGCTGCAGTTACACTTCAGTGCAGTACGGAACAGACATACACAAGAACACAGCACATCAGTAGTGCATGGCTCTAAACAATCAGCTCTCTACAGCAGTACAGGTTCTTCAATACCTTCTCTGTGTGGAAAGATGGGGTTTCTCTCCCAGCCTCAGCCACTACCATTCAGACATGTATTCATAGTTGACTAGAGTACTCCCATACTCAGTAGTGAGTAGGAGCACTTTCGGAGGGAGAGTCAACCTGTTTGTCCCAATGGCATGATCTGCTCACTGGGAGCATCTATCCTTTTACTGAGTATAAACAGAACCCAGTAAGCACCCCGGGCTTAAAATGCAAGATCACATGTAGCTGATGATATGTAAACTGTATCTCACATTAAAACTGAATTACTTTTCTTTTTGTAGCTCTTTTTCATTGTTATCATTCTCTGACTATACCGAACGAAGTGTGAAACTTTAGCAGGTCTTTTGGTCCACTGTTTTTAAGGAAGATGCATTATCTCAAAATATACCTACATCTGCCATCCTTTCCTATCACATAACAATGCTTATTGACCTCAAGTGGCCCGAGTGTGTTTTCAAGTAATTATTTTCAATACATGTATTTACCGCTGCTTTTTTGTTTTGTAACCACCTGAAATACAGAAACATTTAGATTTTAACAAAATAAATTATTATGCCAGTAATGCCCAAAAGAAGATATACAGACTAAATATGCTGGGAGCTATCAAGACCCCAATGAAATGACAGCACTCTGAATATGAGAAAGGTGGTTAAGACATGGGATTTCACCAAATATGCCACAGCCTTGTTTTCTCCTAGCAAGCAAGTCTTTAAATGCATTGTGTGACACCTCCACTCTCCATAAACAGGTAGTATGGAAGTTGCCCATCTCGTCCTTATCAAAACACTGGGACAGAAAGATAATAACATTGTGTAGTATTATTACTGAAATAATTCCTGTGTTTATTTTTTTAAACCCTAGTTTTTAATGAACTGCATTCTCATTAGATTTTCAGGCAGTCAGCATCAAATTCTAAACAGCAATAGTAAACCTCATGAATCATTTTGGCAAAACCTTCCTTGAAGTGACTTTGCAAAAGCGAGACAACTTTTGCTACCTTTATCTTTTTGTCTTTGGAAACTGGCACCATCACACACTTAACTACATACTCCCCCACTCATAAACAGCAACATACTTACAGCTAACTTTCTACCTCTTGTAGTTTGAAACTTCAAAAAATCACCTTTCTAATATGTGCTTCTAATTAAATTTCAGTCCCTAACCACAGCTGCTGTGATTCATGCAAACCCTGCAAGGTTCAGTGTTAATTAATGAGGGCTCTTTAAATTCTCTGAGCCAGGGTGTGGGAGAGAAATAGGGTGTATGCAAGACATGAGGATTTCTCACAGTTGGTTGTAGGGTGTTGTGATGCCCCTCTGGGAGGCAGCTCAATTACAGCATGCATCCAAACAAGAATGAAAAAGAAGGTGGGGAACTGGGAACAGAAACCCACACAGTGTATTATTCATAAGCAAATATATAATTATGCAGTCTCATGAATTAAGGATCTACACGTTTAAAGAAAGACAGAAAAAATGTGTCAGAATATTGCTTTGTAGTGTATTGGTTTACTATTCCCTTTTTCCTACAAAAATTTAGAGGTAAAGTGGGACACAGTCAACAGATCCCAGGGGCCTCTAGGCAATCCAGGGACAATTTCTGACAGGTACAATCTGAAGCATTAATAAATTTCATGGAGTGTGGATTTCTACAATCCTTTTTGGGATTGCAATTCGAGGTTGCAAATGAAAGCACCCAGCAGCTCAGCATCTCTACAGATAAAAATTTCAAGGTGAGATTCTAGAGCTTTGCTAAATAAGCAAAGCAGTCAGTCTGGCTCACATGCATGTAAGTTCATTAATAATCACAGTTATAATCATGTATTTGTCTTATGCACAGGACAGGCTGCTTGAGCCACCAAAATTCTCTCTTCAGCTAAATGTCTGCCAGTTGAGAACACATCTACTCCTCACAGGTTGCAGAAAATATTGATCTGAGGAGGTTATAATTGGTTGGATACAAGGATGAGCATTTGACCTTTTCGACATTTGTTCTTCAGTATTTATTTTTTATGTAATTTCAGTATCTTGCCTCTCCAAAACATCTTTCATCCTTACGTCTGTTCTCAGCAATGCAGCACAGAAGCTGTAAGAGCCCAGTACCAGGATCTGAAATTAAGTAGCCGATAGCTAAATGAAACCTCAGAGGGGAGGTTTAGAGGAATGGAGTGTAAATTAATGAGGAGGGATTTGGCCTTAGCTTTCACAGTTCTTCCTCTTACAAAATATTCTTTGGTACATTTAGCAGTCCTGAGTAGTCATATCCTCAGTCTGCATCTTACCAAATGACTGATATTACAGGTGCTCTGAAAACTCCAATCCCAAAGGTGATCAGCATCATGCTTGCACTTGGGGTGGAATCATATCTTTTCCTCTTCACTTTCAGAATGAAGCTTGCAGTAAAGACATCAGCAAGCCTTCCCAGAATCAATTTCACATTTGGTCCTCTGAGGTGGATAGGCAATAGCCACAAAGTTTTTGAAAACACAGTATTTTTTTTTTCTCTTAGTAGAAATTCTGCATGGGATAAAATAAGAAACCAGATTTTTAAAGTAACAGGAAAAAAAACCTTATTCAATATCTATCCCAACCTAGTGCTTACTGTTCCTTGCTGGTTTGGAAACCCTAACCCAGGGATACTCAGCTATTGTTTTTAATGAGTGTGTAAGTACCAGATAACTTGATCATTACTTTTTCAAGCCAAGGACTTGGCTCTGCCTCTGCCGTGCTAGTCTGAGCTAGGTACTCCCTTTGCAGGGGGCACACTACAGTTGCTCACAACATAAAAAAAAGACACACAAAAAGTCTGAAAGCAAAGCTCGCATGCTGTCAAGGTCTAAGCATAATTTATCCACTGCCTACATCTAGATCTGAGTCAACCTCAGGAGGAGCCTTAGACAAAGCTCTTCAAAATTTTCAGCAGGTAGAGGGGACTGCTCTATTAAACAACTGATTTACCAATGGAAACTCTTTCAGGCTACAGGTTCTCGGCTCTAGTTAATATCTTTTGGATTTTAACGCTTGGATTTTGCCTAATAAATACAGAAACTTCAGATACACCACCACTGGAGCCTTTTGTATTATTACGGATAGCAGGCTGAAGCCAGCATGGTCTAAGAACAGCACATTGTCTTCTTCTGCCTATTTCTGTTGCCAACAGGTGACAGCTATCACCATTCCTTCTCAGATAATTTTACCATTGGCAAGCCCTCTATTTCCCCAGAAGGAATTATAAAATGGCTAGTCTTGTTGCCTTAAGATACAAATAATTTTTGACACTTAGATCTTAAAAGACAGGAGAAAAAGCTTTCACTTATTTTCCCCAGTATACTCAGGAAAAGGTGCCCTCAGTCTGACCCCCTGGGAGAGGAGGATTTTTCTTTCATTTAGACTAAGGGAATAATCCAAAAACCTCATCAAGACTAGTGATGCATGGAATTGCAGCACTACATTGGCAATTCCTAAATATTATAGCAAAATATACCTTTTAGCTGTGGTAGAGTAGGGCCTAGTTTTCCAGAGTCAAACCAGATGGGCTCCAATTCAGCTCTATAATCTCACTTACTAGATTTGTCATGAAAATTTTGTCATGTTCTGATTTATCTCAGACTATAGGCTCATGGGGCTGCTATCCTCCAGAATTGTTCTCTAAATCCTTAGCTGCTATTCATATTGGATTGTAATTTGAATGCTTCTTTCTACCAGTCTTTTTCCACTACAGATCCACTGCCTTTCTAGCACTCATTCATTTGTTTCTGAAAGGGTAATCTTTTAACCCAGTCATTTTTTTCAGAGCTACAAGAAGTTACACACATGAAAATACCTGCACAGGTTGGAGGTTTTGCTTCATCTTCACGCCTCTGATTCTCTACAATACTCTTGGGTATAGGCAGTACAGATAGCACAATGAAGAAAATTATTTGTGGTTTCATCTGTGTCAGTTTTGGTTTTCTATACCCTTTCTTGCTCTGTACAGCACATAGGAGGTTGTTTTCTCACAAGCATTTCTGACCACATATAAGACAATGATGGAAGCAGCATAACCTCTTGTAGCACACACACAGAATACTACCACTACCTGCTACAGAAAATTATGCAACAGATTTGAGATTTGCCATAAAATGCTAAAAGCTTTGGCTGGAAGTGGAGATAGTTGCTCTACCATAAATTGCAAAATATCTATTCTGTCACATCCTTCAGGGCCACTAATACAGCAATTTCATAGGGCTAGCATTGATTTCAAATAAATTGAAAGCCGATTTAAGATAAACCATGGCACCCACAGATCTGAGTACAAAACTGCATTTGTATGTGCTTGTTCACAGCACTCAGCACCAAGACACAAGAGAGCTTTCCTCTGTCCGTCCACATCCCTTTGTTGTTTCACAACTTCTACCAATATGGAGGAAAAGTAACATCAACTTTGGTAGTGCTTCGGAGGCAATCAGGCTGCTGAGCACAAAACCCCCTAGGCAAATGCTGTATTATCCCTCCAGCCAAATACAACAAAGAACTGACAATTCTCTGTATAATGCAATTATTTCCACCTTTAGAGACATGTTAGAGTATCCTACGACACATTTATTCTGTCTGTGAAATTTTCAGGAGCAGGACTGTTCTCTGTTCCTCCCTGGGGATCTGTCCCTCACACCTTATGTGATCAAATGCTGAGGTCCCCAGAAAATTCTAGAGGCTGATCTAACACTTGTTTGAGGACTACTGCTGAAAAGAATGTTTGCCATTCTCTCACTATTCCCCACAATGCTATGAAATAAAAAAGAATACATGTATGGCTGAAAACTCAAAGAACAAAGTCAATGTGTAACAAATGAATTGAAACCTTGACCTCCTCGCAAAACTGCCAAGAGATAATGAGTTTGTGTTTGCTTCCGGAATGTTGTCCTCACAATTTTTATATTTGGAGAAAGGATTGCAGAAATAATATAAAACTATTTAAGGAATAGAACAGTTATCTTCCCAATCCAGATCACTAACAACACTTCTTTGTTCAGACTTGAGATTATAAGGCTTGGAAGATCCTTACATTGAAGTGGGGTTAGGATTTAACAAATCAAACCCTTCTTCCTAGATCTCAAAATGAGCCTAGCAATATTACCATGTGCAAAGACATTACAAGCAGAAGGGCAAGCTCTTCTAACCTTTAGTCTTAATGATATTTTAATGTTGCAGAATTCAGTGGAATTATGGCTTCACCTCATTTTCTTTTTTTTGCTGTCAAAATGTAATGATCTGTAGTGTTATGAATTTGCCACTTTTAGAAGACCAAACAAATGTACACACGAGAAACATAATAGCATGATACCTAACTTATCTTAACCTATACCTTACTTTAGCTCTGCCATCAATATTTCATAAAGATAATGGCAGACCATCTTCATTACAACACCTTTTAAGAACTGAATATTGTCTATTTATAATCTTTAGCTGTAAGGCTGTGCAAATGTTTGCAATGTTTCCTCTGTAACTGTTGATGATTTTAATGATAATCATGACTTTTTCCCCCTACAAGTTTCAAAGGCAGGAAATACCAAAGTTATCTGTGTTTCTCATTAGAACACTGGTCCACAAACTTTCAAAATAATTTGCTTCTCACTCAGAAATGAGTTAGGAATACATATATACGTACATACACAGGCACATATATATACTGTGGGGGTGTATAACAGAATTATATATTTATTTACAGTGCCATTCCTCAGTCTTTAGATGCATATGATCGTCTATAGGCTGAAAAACTCTGGTTTTACATTCCAATCTCAGCTCCTTCTCCTAGGTTTCCACAACTTTAAATAGGTCAAATTGTGCTGATAAATGGGTCCCTAATATCTATGTACAGATTGTTAAAGAATAAAAGCCTTTCAGATTTTTTGTTGAGAACAAAATTAGTCAAAGCAATAACTAGATTTTGGCTGAAATTAATGTTCATTTACTTTACTGAAAGCTATGAAAATCTTACAAACTCCTACCCCTCACCCTTTATAAATAAGACCATTATTCCACCAAAACACAATCTTTTACAAAACTGCTTCATTCACAAGACAGAAAAAAATTGAGAAAAATAATTTGAGCTTTCTTCCCCCTCAGCTACTAAGAGCTCCTTCCATATAGTCCAAGGAGTTATGCTATGAAACAGCGTTGTAATGCTGACTTTCATAATTAGTCAGTGACCTCTTCCCAGTGATACCTGGAAAGGATACAAAAGTCACATTTTGCCTCTCACTTTCCAAAAATGATGAACTCTTCTATGTTTTTTTAATATAAACTGAAACTATGGAACGTGTCTTTCTTAACTTTTTGGAGATCTCTTCAAAAGCCAGCTTATCTTTCGAAGTGTCCTGGAGACCCATGCACAGGAGTACCTCATATAATTTTTTGTTCTACTTAACTGGATGAATTTTAAATGTTGTGCAGCAGTCACTTTGAGAACATAACAGAAAACCGCCTTTGATTATGTCAAATCTTCATGATCTTCAGTCTTGTAAGTTAGTTTGCCCACCCTCTAGATCTTCCAGCTATCTAAAGTGCTGCTTGGTCTTTTTTTTAATCTCGAACTATGAAAAATCTGTTATTGCTCCCGTCACCTCTGATAGTGTTTTCCAGTTTTGTCAGACTTCAGGGGGAAATACTGACACCCCAGATACGAGCCCTGTTCTCTGCCTAGAGATATATATTTCTCCTACCTAGTGTACCAGGAGCCTTCAGAAGATGATGTATTTGGGGAAGCAGTGATCTCAACCAGACCATATCAGCTCTGTTGGACCTTGTACTTGGGGCTTGAGCAGCCCATTGCAGAGTAGTAGCAGCCAACTTGTCAGGAGCAGTTACATGATGTTGTTTGCTACTCAAAATAAAAGCACTCCTTAAGAACAGGAGGGAGACAGGAAACTCTCTGCAGACAGGATCTGGGCAAAGTGTTGTGGGAAAATACACATGAGCTGTACCCAGTGCTGCACAAAACCAAGGCTCCCAGATGTTGAAAGTGTAAAAATTGCTCACTATCTATATTTCTCTCTTTATCTTATTGAAATGGCTATCTTATTAAGATATTTGTTGCCTGGCCTTTTTATTGAGATCCAGAAAGAGCCCTGCTTTTCCAATATCACGCCCCCTTCCCTTCTGCAGAACATCAAGCTGGTCCAAGAGGCCCAAAACCTTGCTGGAATAAAACGCGTGCTTTACGAGTAGTTTTACTTTCACACACAAGGACAGCAAATACTACTCTAAAAGATCAATTTGTTCCTCATACTAACAGAATACTTCATTAACTGACATGACAAATACGGGCTGGGGAAACACACCATTAATCAATAAGCAATGGAATGACAGAAGTAAATTGAAAGCTTTGCAGCATCAATTGGCATTTATTTCATAGTTATGTTCTTTGTCATCTGTTGTTCAGGCAAGGGTTCTTAGGCAGTCTCTGGAACATCTATAAATATGACTGCCAGCATTTCAGAGGGTCCCATGTCACATGTGCCCTGTGAGATGTCCTGAGGGAAGAGTGACTGCTCCACAGTGCAAAGGGTTCAAAGTGATACCTGTACTTGTTCATTCACTTTCAGCATATATTGTAATACTGCAGTTTACAGGTGCCTGGTTAAGTGGATTTATGGATTATATTAACTAGTTTTAAGTAAACTAAACCTTGAAAAATGGACAACTGTCTTAAAAACATTCCTACAAAGAAACCACAGCATGAGAAGACTGATAATGTGAGCAAAGTGAACAAAAAAAAAGGCAGAGTTGATACTACTTCTAGTTCAAACTCCTCATTAGCCACTTTATGAGGTGAAAACAGTGACAATCTAATCTGATCTGACAAGAACTAGGCCAAACATCTTTTGCAATTATCAAGAAGATTATTTGAAATATGCATTTTCATCCATGGTCTAAACGATAAACCTTGCCCTAAACATACATTATGCCTTGAGATAGTATGAAGCCTCCACAATTAGCAAGGCATTTAAAAACTAAGCATCCAGAACATGAATACAAACATCTTACTTGTGCAATATTCAAACCAGCACTTTACAGGACTTAAAGACTGTTTAGCAGTAAGAGTTTTCTTACTTAAAAGCGAAAGAAGAAGAGCCACATAGCACTGGTGAAATGCTTGCTCCTCCTGCTGTGGTAGAAATGGCTGGAATAATACAAGGAAAACAACATGGCAACATACTTAAATGCATTCCTTAGTTAGTAAGACTTTAAACTAGCAGATTCTTTACAAAACTTTGCAATGAGATGGGGTGGGGATTGACTGTGAAAATCTTTTGTACCACAGAGAAGTTGTCTGGTTATCTTGCAGCAAAGAGCTTTCACTGAGCTATCCAACTTAAGGATGAGCTACATACTTTTATTTTACAAAAAACTAAATGTTTCAAATTTGCTGACCTTTTTTGAGATGACAAATGGCTGTCAGCAGTATGCTACCTAGCAAATATATTGAAAAAATAAACACAATCTGTCCCTTCACAGACAGGTGACATTTTAAGAATGACTACAAAGAGGTTTACTGTTCTATGAATAAATAAAATTAAATAATTATTTCAAAATATTGTTTGTCATCCTAATCTCATCCTTCTTTAATTTATATTTTTGTGTATATCTAATAATACACACTATATTAGTACAATAGTACATATATGTAGAAGTACAAGCAGATTTATGACTAAATAAATACACATATACAGGGGGTGCAAGCTCAAAAACTTTATACTGATAAGGATGTGAAATCAAAAAAGTTTGGCGATCCCCAGTGTAGTGTAGGTAAGTCAGCAGTTAGAGTGGCACATTATCCATAGCATGCTATGGGATGAAGAGTGGTTAATAGAATAAATGGAAATTGCATATAAGAATAGCAGAACCCAGAAGAACTGGGGAGTAGTACCTTGCAGACGGCCTGCAAAAAAAATTGATTGAGCTGATAGAGCAGCTGGCAAAGATCAACCTGTGATAGAGCTGAGGAGGAAACAGGTTTAAAAGGCAGTGCAGACTGGCAGAGCAGAGGGAATAGCCTATCACAGGTGCTTTATGCACTTGGAATCACACATTCATACATCAGCTGTGAAGTGCAGCTAAAGCTGTGCTGCTTGTGATGAGATGCTGCTAAAGTGCATTTCTATGAGTGTCCTATGCTTATACGATGCAATGGTTTTATCTGTGCATATAAACATTGTAGCTGCTGAAGGGGAAATAAAAGAAGCTTCTTTCTGAGCAGCTGAAATCATACTTTTAAAGTGAACCATTGCCTCTTTGGTAGGTCCTTGTGAGACAGCTGAGGAATGATGACAGAGCTTAAAATACTTCCTTGTAAACTGCAAAATTTCATCATTAAGTCTATCAATCAAAGTTCCTTTTGTCATCCATCCTATGCAAGTAGTAATACTTATTACCAGAGGTCAGAAGCTGCCACATTCCTACCTCACAGCTAATCCTTGTGAAGAACCACAACAGCTATTTACGCACAACTGATCCCCTTAGCATGAGAGATGCACCCTTATTCATCTTGCCCTCAATGACCTTTGTCTTATGTGACTAAAAGGACTAAAAGAGATCAAGGATTGAGAGAATGGAAAGTAGTACAATTAAGTACTGTCTGGAGGAATGATTTTCACAAGTTTTATCTGAATGTACCACCATCTATATAAGGAAGATTACTGTTTCCCCCTCTCCCCCCATTATGAATATTCTTTCAATACTCTTTGTTAGACACCAATCTCAGTTAAACTAGAGCAAATTCTGCAAGCAGTGCATACTTTTTATAGCAGGAGGTATGAAACAAGATCCAAAACCGGCCATATTTTTAAGTTAAACTTTTCTATGTGGCAAAAAGATAGTTAAACCCAAAGCATACAATAAGAAATAGGAATACAGCAAATTCAGAGAAAATATTGGGAATCTACCATAGTATTATTCTGTTTGAGGTTGCTAGGAGCAACAAAGAGAAAATCTAAGAACTACTGTACTCATGGTAATGTAAATTGAAAATAATAGCCAAACATACTAATTGAACAGATGGCCTCTCCCTTCCCACTGAAGCTAAAAGATCACTTTCATCAGCAGCAAAGGGCCTGTGACCCACTAAAGTATCATTGCTCCCTTCAGAAAGGTGTGGAAGCACTTCGAGCAACATATCATACTCTTTACTGTCTTCTAGGTCTTTCAGAGACACAGTTCTAAGCCAGTCCTGTGACATACCTTTTGTTTGTTTCTTGTTATTTCTCAAAGCATGGTTTGGTTAACAGCAATACATGTTCTAGATGCAGAAAGGACCCATCTAGTTACACGTGGTCCAGTATTCTCCCTTTTACAAGTGTCGTCCCTTTGGTATGGTTTGGTATGGGGTATTCAAACACCAAAACAATACTAGCTTGCTCAATTCCACCTTTCAACTCTATTCCACCTTTTAACAGATCCAACAACCAATGAAATGAAATGAAAATGAAAGCATGATGCTGTGCTTGCACCCTTCATTCATTTCTCATGGTTAAATCTACTTCATCTACTCCAAGCACTTTTCCTTCAGCATTTGCATTCTTCAGAGAATTTGCACTTCAGCCAATGCAAATTAAAAGTATTTTCAGGCTGTTATTAGAGCTTTCTGAAGGATGATATCCTCACTCTTGGAACAGGAAACAACACATCTCAAATACCATGACAGTTGTAGGTAAATCTGACATTTTTAGGTATTAGACTGACTTGAGATTGACCAGCATCTACTGGACACATGGTTATCTCATCACTATACTACCCTAAATTTTTTTTATCATACACCTTCACGAACACCACAAAAGCTTATCAATTGAATTACGTAAATTCTTTTCTTGTAAATGTGTAACAGTTCTTTGAAGTGACTCTAATAGTTAAATTTCCCTGTTCAGTATTCAGCACATTAAAATTTCTGTTTCATGATTTGTTCATTAATGGCACTATAATAACTCAGCACCTCATCAGCTGCTCTAAACAAGCATATTTTTTAACTAAATAATAAATAATTCATAAATATTTATAATTAATAAATTAGAGAGCAGAAAGATCAATTGTTGTGTATGCTGTATGAAAAGGACATTCCATTAAAGCATCAATGGTGCTGTTGGCTGGAATATTAAAGAAGAGAGAACAACTATGTATTGGTGGAAATGTAACGCCTTCAATCCAGTCTTTTCTTGTATCAGATTCTGCTTCAGTTTTTTATGTTATTTATACTGATTCAAACCTATGCTTCTACTTGATCTTGCCAACTTAGATTTCAACTCAACCTTAGTCTAGCCTTCTGGCCAGCTTGGACACAATGTTCAGCCTACTTGCAGAACTCCGGGCAAAAGGTTTCTAGACCGTCTAATTAAATGTTAGTATGTCTGAAATGGCATTCCTCAACTCCCCTCTCCAAATCTTTCCTTTTACTATCACTGAACACTTCTTCCTACATTCTTTCCTATCTCTTATAGCATTGTAACAATCAAAAGAAGGTGTTGCTTCTATTCTTGCTGGCTATACCTAAGCTGGGCTGCTTCCTTTCTATACCTCCTTTGAAAACATTCCCCCAGCTTCCCTTTGGACTGCTATTAAAATTGCCTTTCCTGCTCGGTTAATACAAGCCCTCCCTTCCAGTTTTCTCTCCCTCTCTCCTTTTTTTTTTTTGTCATAGGTAATATATAACAGTTTTTCAATAGACTGCAACACAACATGCAGTAATTCAGGCAAGAAGTGAAGAAAATTCCTTTAACTGAATTCAGAGAGGTGATGATATTACTTCCAGGCATAGATGTACTGCGATACCAGAAGTAATATCTTTTATCTTGACAATCAAGTTTGGATGACAACATATGGGCAAGTAGGTCAGATGAAGCAGCAGTACAATGCCTGTAGCTTACATTTCCTTTCCCTTACACCTCTCTCCCTTTCCACCCTTCTGTCCTCTCTGCAGCTAACGTGGAAGAAAAAAAAATCCAAAAAATCTGATGGATCGATTAATGCATTTCTGAAAGAATTAAGTAATTAAACTTCAGCAAAATAGAATAATATTTTTCCAACTGTCTTTTTCAGACATTTTTCTGTTTTTCAAAAACTTGAAAACACCCACAGAAGTTAAGATATGACTCCAATGCATGAGAAACCATGTGCCATCAGTCACTGCCATGGATTTTCTTTTGTCCTTGATTCCTCTGACTGATAGCACTAGACTTAACCTATTAAATATTTAATTGCTGTCTTTCTTGGCCTCTGTACATCTGTAACTCACCTTGAAGCCACCTAGTTTTGTATTATGGTAAGATTAAGTCCCTGTGACTGTTCATTTTCTCATTTATCACTTTTCAAAATGATGTGGTCTAAAAGCATTTTTTAAAGGAAGATCCAGTGGTTCCATTTGTACCTCCTATTTTCACCTTAAAAGAACACAGGATGACGGCTGCTGTGTTCCTCCCAGCTGACATCAGCACAAATAAAAACACAG
The DNA here is from genome assembly GCA_013398055.1 of Ifrita kowaldi. Taxonomy (NCBI): domain Eukaryota; kingdom Metazoa; phylum Chordata; class Aves; order Passeriformes; family Cinclosomatidae; genus Ifrita; species Ifrita kowaldi. The sequence continues at coordinate 506,763 of VZRS01007986.1, forward strand.
TGCATTTTATTACAATTAACAAAAGAAGAAAAAGGATAAACTCATATCCATATTCTCATATCCATATTCTCTGATAACAGCATAAAATGTTTTAGATTATATATTTTTGCAAGACCTGTAAGAGCAGAGCAAAAGAGGAAAAATCAGAATCTCTTAAGATGTTTCCCTAAGAACCATCGATGGAAAGATGCCAGCAATTGCTACACAAAAGAAAACCACAAATAGTCACATAATAATTGCATGGCTGACAGTCTCTTCAAAGTACCTTGATTAGCATCTGTTCTGGTCCCAGTACTGAAACATCCACAGCATGAAGACACTACCAGCTGTCACCAGCACAGTTCTGAGAACAAGCCTCAGAGACATTCAACCTGCTTCTTAATCTCCTGAAAGGTAACATCATCTGCTTCGTGAATGAAGGTGAGGCAGTGGATGCAGTTTTTCCTGGGATTTAGCGTAAGATTTTTGATACCATCCCCCACAGCACCATTCTGGACAAGTTGCCCAGCTGTGGGATGAGTCGTACACAGTGCCCAGGGTTAGGAACTGGCTGAACGGCAGAGCTCAAAGGGTTGTGGTGAATGGGGCTACATCTGCCTGGTGACAGGTCACCAGAGCTGTTCCTCAGGGCTCAGTTTGAGGGACAGCTCAGTTCAACATGTTTATCAGCAATCTGGATGCAGGAGTTGAATGCAATATTAACAAGTTTGCTGTCAGTAACAAACTGGGATGTGCTGTCGACTCTCTTGAGGGACCAGAAGCCTTGCAGAGGGCTCTAGGTAGATTTAAGCACTGGACAATCATTAATGGTATGAAACTTGACAAGTCCAAATACCGGTTCCCACACCTAGGATGGAGAAAGGCCAAGCAGCCCTGCAGAAAGGGATCTGGGGGTGCTGGTGGGCAGCAGCTCAGTGTGAGTCAGCTGTGTGCCCTGACAGTCAAGACAGCAAACCATGTCCCGGGGAGCATAAAAACCAGCACAGTCAGTCAAAAGAAGTGGTTATCCTGCTCTATCCAGTGTTGATGTGGTCTCACCTCAGTTCTGTGCCCTACAATTTGAGAAAGGATGTTAAGGCCTTTGAAACTGCCCAGAGAAGGGAGGAAACAAAGCTGGTGAAAGGGCTGGAAGGCATGTCAGGAAGCGGTCAGACAGTTGGACTAGATCATTGTTGTAGGTCCCTTCCAAAAGAAAATATTCTAGTCCATTGTAACTGGCATGGGAACTTGGAGGAAAACAGCTTAATCACAATATCTGCCTTGCCCATTCTACAATTCCTCTAATTCTGAAGTCCTGACAGGCTACTGAACTCTGTCACCACCTCACATAAGGAATCAGACTTCCTCAAAGTAAATGTGACTCAAGTTTAGCAAAAGTACTTTCTTAACAGCTTGAAGACTAGTTTCAAGAAAGTATAAACCACAGCTTCAAGACTCAAGCAAGACCAAGTTGCCTTTCTGTTGAGATTATTGGAAGACAGATAAATGACTATGATCATGAAAATAATTATATTGTTGTGATATTGTCACCAATACCAGCAGAAGTGAGAGGAGTATGAAATTAAAAGCTTCAGACTTTGTATTTTGTCTTACAAAAAGGGTAAAAAATTCCTTAATCATCTCCAAGCACCACTACCCTACATCAAAAATACGCCAAGGAAGCTGGCAGTAACTGTTATTTCTTTGCATTTGTGGCACAACTGTCATTCTGCATAACTGTTATTTCTTTTTATTTCTAGTTTCATTCACCATTAAATCTCCTATCCCAATTCACAAGATGCTAATCCTGGAGACAAATGACACGATGGGACCCAAAGAATTGGTAAAGATTCAGCTGTAAAACTAGTTCTCCTTAAACTTTTAACAGCATGGAGAACCAGTGTCTAAAACTCTTACATCAGTACTTACTGGTCTTTTGTTTGTTCAATTTTCCTTTGCAGCCTGAGGAAAAGCTCATCGTGGTTGTGTCACAGACATCTCTCTCCCTCTTTGCAACTCTTCTTTCATTTTGTCACAGTTGCAGCGGGCATCTGCATTTTTCTTATCTTTGCCATATTTATATTACATTTTAAAAGGCTTCAGGCTGCAAAGGCAGCTGATTCATTGGCAAAAGCTTGTCTATTGCTCACTTTCTCTTCAGGAATATGTGCCTTTCAATAGTATTTTGAACAAATTATAAACTATATAAATTACTTAATCCATTAAAAAAATGGATCAAGGCAGCTAGATAGTAGTTATAATTGACAGTTTTTTCTTTAAAGTAGATTTTTGAATTCTCTTCAGGACAGTATGAAAACAGATGGGAACTGTATTTCCTGGTCAAGTGCTGACAACTACTGAGTGTTTCAAGAGATGCTTATTGAAAATACAGGGAGCAGAACATGCCATGCAATCTAACTCCTGCTCCTGAGATACAGCATCTCTTCCCAAAGAGGCAGACATAAAGCTGTCCTTGCCTGTGTGGCACTTGTTTTTTGTTTGGTTTCCCCCACCCCCTTTTTCCTTTCACATTTTTGAATAAAATTTTTTATCAATTTCCAGTTTACAAACACTGGGCTGAAATAACAAAAAATATCCCAATGAAGTGTTTATGTACATGGCTCAATCCCTTCTACTGGTTGTAGTGAGAACAGTCCTGTCTCATGCAGTGCACAACTTAGAAACTGAGCACAATCTCCTTTTGAACAGAGGATGACATCTTTGATGTGAAAGCATCAGAGAAATTCTGAGGGAGACTACATAACAATATGGTAACATGGTGGTGACTGCACATTACTAAGATGATCTTTATTGTGGGCTGATTGGGCCTTTCCACACATTACAGTAACACACAAATTCAATTTCATAGCAGCAAGTTTGCACATTTATGAAGTAAGGAGTTGGTACTAATACCCAAAGCTAAAAACATTCAGAAGTGCGTTGTATTCAGAGCAGTGTACGTGTACTCTCAGCATACGCTTCTCAGTATGTAACCAGTATAAACTTCTTGCAACAGCAAACATGGCTTCTAATCCCATCCCAGTACATCCAGCTTGCAGTGTGATGGATGGGAGCCATTGAGGAGCAGTTGTTTCACAGCATAGTGATGGGCCCAGTGTTCTCATAAGCAAATGTCACCCAGAGGTTTGTATGACTTGGCTAGATAAATCAGACTTGACCTGTTTCAGGGCTGGTGACAGTCCTGATCTGATTTGGTTTGACTCAAGTCTTCCACAATCCTTTCCATCCACAGTTTCAACTACTCTATTCCATTATTTCTCTTGAGTTCAAAGGATTCCATAACCCATTACAACTAGAAACCATTTTATCATATCAAAGTAGGCTTCTTTCTTTGACTAATTGCTGCATCCCACTAAAACATCACAACACTACAGCAGATTTATGGCAAGAATCCAGCCTTAGACAGAAGTGAAACAGTATTTTTAGGAATGGATACATTTCGCTTAGTGCAAGTATGTTGTTCCGTGCCTGTGGATAAGAACATCTTTTCATACGCTCAAATAGTAAGGACCTCTGTTCATTTTTACCGTTTAAAAGAATAATTCCCTTACAGCACAATAAAATGGTATGTTATGTACAATATTTTATCAGAGGAAAAGAATATTATATGCTGGAGTCAAAGTAATCATGGCAGTGCCACAGTGATTGCCAATGGAAAAATGCAAGAATACTGACCAGTTTCAGTGCTGTTTAGCTCTGCAGAGAAGCTGTTAGCATTATTTGTGACAGTGATGTCAAAAAGACCAAGCAGAAGATCTAAGTTTCCTCCTTTTGTTTGGCCATTGCCAGTATCTGCCAATTTATCTCATGCCCCATTCCCAACCAATTATCACCTCTGCTTGTCCTTACTAATGGCAGGGATGGGATACTTCACACTTCATTTACAGTTCTAGGGCCTTACTGACAGACACCACCTTATTAGTTGAGAGGTGGTCTACATAATACATAGTTGTATTGTGTTTCCCTCATCTCATTCTATCCATTTTTCCTCCTCCAGCCCATAATGCACCACATGGTCCTTTTTAGGACTTTGCCCTGGACAAAATGATTCAGATGCAACACACAGATGCAGGTAGAGCCACATGATGCAATGATAGAGACTTTGATAATGAAATCCCACCGATGTATTATAGAAAGTCTATGCAACCTGGTCACTGTTGCTATTTAATATAACATTTCACTGGAGATGAGAGAAGCAATTGGACTGTTGAAAATTGTGTTAACATCCCTCATAATTCAATATTGACCATCACAACCACTACAATATGTGGTAAGACTGATAACTAATTTTGTCTGCAATTCCTGTAATGAAGCAGAAAAGAAACAAGAAGTGGTTGCAGGTGAAAGTGTTGTGATCTTATTTGCCGAAACAAAACAGTGTTTCACCAGTTTGACCAGCTATATCTGTCCTTTACGCCTTACCAAAAAATAGTTTCAGTTTTGAGAAAATACCACAGGCCTATTCACAGAAAATATAATTAACAATTGCTCTAATATCAACATGTTTGGAGACTGAAAAAACGTGTTCTAGTAGTTATCCCAGCAAAGCTCCCAGGAAAGGGATTCAGGACATTACAAAATGCATGGAAATGTTATGAGATGGAGTTGAGAGGGTTACAAAAAAAAAAAAAAAAAACCAAAACAAAAAATAAAAAAACCCCAAACAAACAAACAAACAAAAAAACCCCCAAAGCATAGTTAAGGTATTCGCAGCCTCTAGTTCCAAATTATACACCCTTTATACAACACCCTAATTAAGTCTCACCAAACAAAAAGCCTTGACCCAGACACTGCATCAATAAATATACAACATCTGAATAATAAAAGTGCCAATCGTAAAAACCGAACAACAGAAGTTGATAGTAATATTCACAAGGAACGTAAACTCAAGGCCTTTCAAGCAGCAATGCCTAAATGCAATACCAGATTCAAAGTACTCACTCTGTAAAACACAAAGATTCTTAATAGGGAAAGGTTTTGGAACAGCATATATAGTACAAGCAGTGGAATTTCCACTTAAGTATTTTAAAATAAAGGTAAGCAAAAGACAAGTAGAATAAAACCCCCTCTAAATTATGAATTTCTTTTGAAAGAGAAAGACAAAAAATCTAAGAGTAACTTCTATAGAAACTAGAAACCAACAGCATAAACAATATGGTTATGAGTTGCCCAAGATGTTTGTGGCAGTTTAGGACTTAAGTGGATGATGAAACCAGGAAGGATTGAGGTCCCTAGTGCAGGCAAGCTACTCGGGCAGAGAAACATATCTGTGAAAGACTATGTATGGCCACCCTGTCCTCTAAAACTTTCTAAACATCTCTGCATTACTTGGTCTTTCTGTTTACACTCATAAATAAGTGAGTAGCAGTCCTTCCACAGCCGGATCTTGTATGCACACTTTCTCACTGTGGCTTGTGTTGGAGCAAAACATTTACTCCAAACAGCTTCAATGCATTTCTTCCATCTGAAATAAATATGAGCAATTTTGAAAGCTGAAATTTTAAAAGTTTCAAACAGGATTCATTCAGAGACATAAAACAAACAGTCCTATCAGATGATGTGCCTCAATTTACAAAGCATATAAGAATGCCACTAAAACAGGCTAGTGGTTAGCTAACTGGTGATTTCATAAATACCATACATATAGCCAAGGGACAATGAAGCATGGGAGGGCACACACAGATGTGAAGTGTTTTTAAAGATCTGTTCATACTTATTGTCTCCAGAAAAAAACATTAGGGTTTTTCCTGGAAGATGTCTTTTTCAAACAACAATTAAAAGTAACTCCTTGTAGTATTTCAACTGATGGACAGCGTTAGTGTTGGATGCATGTTACTATAAAAGTATTTATCTTGCTCCCAGCAAAGGTGCACACAAGCATTAATGAAAATTTAGCCCTGGTGGGACACATATAGCAATTCATTGCAATAATTACAGTCACAGCTCCCATTCCATCACTTGAAGGCCACTCTGTTCCGAGGAAGGGGCAAGAAAAGAACAGTTATCCCTCCCTTGGGAATGCCAGTGTCTAACCGATCTCTAGATTTTAGATTAAAAAATGGTCATCTCAGACCTTGGCTAACATGAATAACTAACTAGCAAAGCTGTCCAAAAAATGGTAGCATTTGTGGTGACAGTTTTGTAAACATACTGCATACATTCTGTTGCTGGCCTCAGCCCATTTCGGTCTCCTATATGCACGACACACAGCCAGACCCTGAAGGAGTGCAGTGTCACTAACAATATAATGAAAGCTAGAAAAGGGAACCAGGAATCAGAAACACATTAAACACCACGGACTTCTCATCCTTAACTGGGGCTTTGTATCTTTCCCACTGTAGATAAGTGGGTACTGACTTCAAAAGTATAGGAGTTGGGACCGTTACTGTGCTATGGAATTGGTATTACCTGGACTTGAATGAATAGTAATAATAATAATGGAGCTCCCTGAGACCTCAGAGGTGACTTTGTCAAATGTCATTTACTCTGGAAATTTTCTTTTTCTGTTTAATACTTCTTTAGGAGTGCTTTTTAATGCCCATAAAAGTTTAAAATTATTGGCCTTCACCCAGCTGGTGACTCTCAAATTCTCAGAGCTTTCCTGTTCTTATGTACTAGGAACAAAAGAATGCAACTTTTGGTTTCAATGTTTTTGTCTCAGGAATAAGCTCTTTCAGGGATGTCTGTGTACATTTTTGTGGTTTAGTGATTAAATAACGTTTACTGACAAAAGTTTCATAGAAGTGTAGCAATGTCTTGTATTTACAGATCATCTTTCATTAAACATCTCAAAGCACTCTATGAATACTCATGACATGAGCCTCTTAATTGGATTTTGAAGGAGGCAGCAGGTCTATTTTGCAGAAAAGAAACTGCAGCACAGTAAAAGAAGAAAAAAAAGACCTTTCCAGGCAATATGTTCAAAACTATAAATGCATCCTATAATTCTAAATCTTGTGTTTAATTACCAGCCCACTGGTCCCTTATACACCAAATAGTTAAAATTCTGTGTCGCCTCTTCTTAGAAAGGTTGCATTGCAGTAATTCAACCAAGTAGCACTGAAGCATTTTAACATCTCCTGTTTAACCCTTCCCTTCTGCCTGACTGCCACAGACTCATACATAATCTGCTAATATTTCTTTCTGTCTTTTGGCCTCCTACTTGACAAGCTGGTATAACCTGTGATTTTTAGTAGACAGACTGACAAGAAACAAAGGGAGGGATCAAATATACACATCCACATTTAATTAGCCTTCAACATGACTACTTCATGGAGAGCAAGGAAGGTTCATAAACATCAAAAAGAACTAAAGCCTCAAAATAGATTCATATTCTTAACTTAACTGCTGCCATTGACAGGAAGGCTGCTGTAGTGAGGGCCAGCCCTGCACTTACGGGTCAGAACAGAATGTCAGAAGTTAGAAATGAGCAGATATAGGCAGTCCGTTGTTCTAAAAGACCAAGTCACACCATTTCCCCAGCTCATTGCTTTTTCACAGCTTTACATCTTATAGCTTCCAATAATTTTGCAACTCATACCACACCTCTCAAGAGCTACTCACATTTACAAATGGGAACCTAAGGCCGGAGAGCAGATAGCTGCAACAGATACCCAGAAGAACATGCTGCAAAACAGTTGCAAAGATGTGCCAGTTCAGGAATGCTTGTCCACACTCCTTGAACCTCAGCCCATTTAACCTCACTGGATTCCTCAAGACAAAAAGGAGCAGAACTAATATACTACAATAGGTTGCTGAAATAAACATTAAGAATCAGACTATTCAGTGAAAACTCCAGCTCTTGATGAATACATGTCTTACTTCTAAACTGATCTAGAGGATGGAACAATGCCAAAAACCTTTCTGTGTTAAGGCTCCTGTTTAGTTTCCCTTGCATTGTGATAGCATATAAACCTAGCACTAATCACTTTTTGCATTAGAAGTAGATTTCCAGAATGACTAGGACAGAGATTTACCTAATGTTTGCAGATGTAGGATCCACTCCTTAGAAATACCTTGGATAATTTTCGAACCACTTCACCTCTTCCCCCTACATTTCATCTTCATTCACTACTCTCTTTTCCACCTATTCTCCCACTCTTTTCATTCCCCCACCACATCCACCTTGGTTTCGACTAGGTAGTGATGAGGGAGAGAATCTGTCTCTGCATTTCAGCAAGACTATTTATTTCTCTTCAGGTAGCAAAAAGATATTTGCTAATTTCTCTCTTGAGTGGGTCTTGGAGACTTTCTAAGGCTGAAACAAAGTTTTCTTTACTTCTAGAGCATCCAGCTATTAAAAAGTTTCAGTGCATAGTTTAGAACATTCTTATTTTCCAAATTAGGCAGTTCTTCCATCAGTTGGCATGATCTGCCAGCAAAAACTCCAGAGCATGTTTCTCCCGCATACCACTTGTTCCAAGGTTTGATGTAATAGCTGGCATCCTTTCCTTCCCTTTCATGCCTGGCAGCAGTGGAAATGGTGCACACATGGTACCCTTCCCCCATCACCACAGTCCACCTGCACAGAACAAGGCTACTGCAGTGCACGGCTGAGGACACAAACACACCGGGACCAACCTGAACAAAACAAGGCCAGGGTGGGCACTGCTGTTCAGAAAGGGATTGTTATTCTCAGAGCAATGTGAAAGCAAGCAGTCAAGCCAGCTGCTCCCTGAAGCGTGCTCCAGGCCACAGCTGCTTCCACGCATGTACCCAGGATGCTGAATTTCAAACGCTGCTTGAGCACAAACACGTCACTGATGTCTGTTCTATATTTTCCTGTCCTCAGCTCGGTGAAGTCACGCATGGCATTCAGGAAGCCAGCTGGATGTTTCCTACTGACTTCAGTTGGATCTGAGTTGTGCCCCTGCTGAGTGGTATTGCAGTGACAGCCTTTGGAAGAGCAATGACAGAATAGCTTTTAGCTGAGATGCTGAAACCTCATGTATGACATGGAAGAACAAGCTGGGAGTGTATTGGGAGCTTAAGCTCTGTGTCTGTGAGGCCTGACACACAGTTTGAGTGATGTGCTACAGCAGCCAGCCTGCAAACACCTCGCATATTTAAGCGATCAAGAAACATTTATCTATTAAATAATCACTGCCACCCAAGGATATCTCTTAGTGAGGGTAAATACATCCTTACTGGCATGTTCTAGACAGACTAACTGATGCACCATGAAGACAGGAGATGCTTGCACAAGGCAAGGTTATTGTGCTAGCCCAGACAGATACAGCTTCTGTAGTCTTAACAAATGCAATAAAGACCAACTTGGAAGAGAGAGAGTGACCTAATTCAGTTTTTGTAAGGGATAATACAGTGGTCAGAAGAGCTTCTTTCTATTAGTAAAGGAAATTATTTTACCTGCATATATAATCCTTGTCCATAGCAACATTAGGTGCATCTGTCTTTACCAACTGATTTGGTGCTTTTTTCCCCAACCATCTAACCCTGCTCTAGGCCTTCACAGAGCACTGGTGTAGGACAACTTTTACTTTAGCTGTTACTACTCCCTTACAACTGGACACCTTCTCCTCTTCCCTTCCTTCCTGTCTTTTTCTTACGGTGCATCAGAAATATTAAGTCCACCTACCAGTTCTCCCATATACTTAAAAAAAAAAAAAAAAAAAAAAAAAAAATCACTGAAATTATTCCTGACTGAAAACAAGTCCTTAAGGTGGTGGTGTAACTTCACCTAGATCTACTCCCCCCACCCTTGATATGCCTCAGAGCCTGAAAAACCAAAGGATATTTATTTACTTAGGAAGCTGTTATCTTTATATCTCTATCAGCTTTGGCAAAACATGAAAATTGAGGTTTTAACCTTGCTGGTCAATTCCTCAGGTATCTTCTTTCCTCAGACCAAACCTGCATCTCTCAAGATTAGCTGCAAATATTTTTGTTACAATATGACTGCCTTTAAGATTATCACAGTGGTACAATGATTGTTACTTGAGCACAGTTACTTGCTGTTCCCAAGATTTCACAGCAATACTGAGTCAGGAATAAGTGGTACAAAAGGTTACAGGTAACTAATATATTGAGAGAACATTGACTATACTAGAAGTGAAAGAATGCACAAATAAATTCAAGTAATCTTTGTCAGGATGAGAAAAGTTTGCAAAAAAGAACAGAGGAAAGACAGGATCAAGCAGCATTTACTGATACATGAGACAATGGATACACAACTATGGCATCTACATCAGTATTTCCCACCAGCAGCTTAGCATTCTGCAGTAGCAGCAAAATAACTTACGCTTCAGTGGAATTTTAACCACAAAGAAATTGACCACTTTCTTTGTTCCTCTGAATAGGAAGGAATGAAGACTAAATCTCCCACAGGAATAGCTTGTATGTACAAAAAGTAATGTAAGTCATTTATCACTACTCTGATGGTCTTTTCTAATGAACGTTCTCCAGCTAGTGAAAAATAACATGACAATGTAATACACATTTTGCTACCTTAGTGAAAATGTGACTGACATCTTCTCTTTACTTAACTAGAGAATACAGAACAATGAAGGTTAAACCATGTAGTACCTTCTCTGGAGTGAAGCAGATTTATTCATACAAGATCCTCCTCCTCCAACAACAACAACAACAACAACATCATCACCATCACGGGAGTTAAACAGCTGAAATAAACACAATATTAGATGAATAGAAGGAAAAGTATAGAAACTTTAGCCTCTGGCTTACCAGGTCCAATCTGATCTATGTAAAAAGAGGCTGAAAGCCACCACTATCAGATGTTAAGGGGACTGCATGAAATCAGCACACAGAATTCAGTTCGGGTGACAGACAGGTCCATCTTACAAAAGCAGTGAAGGGAACAATAATCGCTTTCCCTTGCTTTTGACAATTTCATTGTGAAAAGCCCAACCCACTGACACTGGCAGCCTCAAAGACCCCCAAGAAGCCACTCAATCAGGTACACTGGGTGCAGGGATACAGGAACTTTTCCATAGATCATGCTTGTGACATAACTGCTAATCAAGTTAACAGAAATCATCATTATCCTTTTCACAGTTATCATTAGCACTAAATTTAGTTAAAATACTAAGAAGAATATAACATCAAAACAATAAAACAAATCCACAGGAAGAAGACAAACAAGCAAACCCACAAAAGAAAAAAACCAACCCAAATCAAAATCCCAACATCTCCTCAAACTTTTCCGTTAATATTGTCTCTAAAAAACCCACTGGCATTTGATAATGATCTATGAACATGGAAAAAATGCCAGTTAGTAATTATTTCTGAGAAAGGTTCATATGGTTTGGTTTCTGCTATTACTTTGACTATTACTTCATTAATTATTTGTGAGAAAGTTTAGTTCAGAACTGCATATTCATATGCCTTGCAGCTTGAAGAGTTTGATTCCTGCTGCAATCCCCCACTTCCTGGCTGTATTGAGCAACGAAGCTGTCCAGCTGTTCTGCGGTGCCGAAATAGTGATTCAGTAAGGAGGTGATGGCATCAGATTTGATTTGTTAGTTTGTAGTGTGGTTTCTAGAACCCATGAATCCTTCTCATTAAATAACCATCCATCGTGTTGGAGATGATTAACTTCTGAAGTCAGAATTAAATCAGCATTGAATCTGCACTGCTATTAGTACAGTTAATTTTCTGTTTGATGGCTGATATGCCAGGTGTCCATTGTTCAGTGTAACTTGAAAAGTGAAAAAAATAATTGCGTGCACATGCACTTCTTATTTCAATAATACACTGAATTCAATTTTAAAGAGTGGGTGAGAGCAGTGGGAGTTATAATGGTATTGACCTTCCCCTCTGTGGAGGATGCTAATGCTGCAAAACAATCAATATACTAAGAAGACAACCAAAAAAATGAGGCCACATTTTTGCTTTTCCTCCTTTAAGATTTTTATACTGATGATGTGCCAGGAAACTCATTTTACATTAGACCAGTAATTCTTTCTATACAAAGAAGTGTTATATTAGCAGCTGATGATCCATCGGAGTTAAGAGAGCCTTCTTGAGAAGGAATTGAAATGAAAGCGGTTGCAGAACGGAGAATTTAACTTTTTTCATGCATAAAATAAAATTCCCCAAAAAATAGTTCCTTGTCACAAAAACATAACTAGATCAAACAGCAATTGTCTCCATCTTCCATTGAAACCACAGTTAGAAACCTATAGGCTGCTTCTAAAGGAAGAAAAAATCCACCAGCTTGCCAGCTGAACATTCCTTTTTCTGCTGTTGCCGGTGTTTTCTGGGCAGAGTACAAGGTTTATCCTTTTGTTCATTAGGCAACAAGGTCTCTGCTGGACCAGTCAGAGCCAACGTGTTCATAGTCAGGATTTAGAAAAGCAGCTTTTGCACGAGAACAGGAGATGGCAACGATATCGCAGACTCTTCTTCTAAGAAAAATACTAAAGAAGCTGGACTTTTGTTAATGCTTCAGTGTTGGGCACAGCTCTCTTTCAGCTCATTTGTAGTGTCTAACCTCAGGCCACTTTTCTTTTATCCCTCTGCCTACAGAGTGCAAAACAGGCTGAAAAGACAGAACTGGCAGAGGTGTGAAACAGAGAGAGCTGAGGAAGGAGTCAGGTCACCGGCGTGCACCTTTGCAGCAGCAGCCTGCGCAGTTATGAGAACAGCCTGCCCAGATGTCTGACCCCTGGATGAGTGTCACCCACTGACTGACAGCTTTGTCTTTGTGCCAGCAAGCATCAGAAGGCTACGCAAATCCAACCTATCTGCAACATGGAATCGCCACCACGAGGGAAATGGACATCTTACAGAGGGCCTATTAGCCTTCCTGGAATTCATAGGTACTGTTGGTCTACAAAAGAATAATTAAACAGGTAAAAATACTTGTAGAATACAACCGTAGGAGCAAGTTGATAGGGCAGCAAGCACCAGTGCAAGCCATTAAATTCTGTTTGGGTAGGTGAGTTTTTGTCATGATGGCCCTTTATTAATTCATTGTTTAATCACTTAGAACTTACAAGCTATACACGTCTTTGCGTACTTAACCACACAATCGTTTTAGCTACTCCTTCCTCCTTCTACTTGTCAAATTTGTCAGACCAGGCACTGGTAAATTGTCAGGAGTAAGTCTTACTTAACAAGGCAATTAGCCCAACAATTAGTATATATACAGGGTCTCTCCTCTGAACCTCTTCTGAAAGCCAAAATCAGGTTAAATACTTTTCCTGAAAGCAAAACCAGCCATACAGAGCCATACAGCAAATGAACAAAGTGAATTAAATAAAATGAAATACCTCTCAAAACCAGTTTGGCATCCACACACCAAATATTCAGTAGCATTTACTTGATTTTTATTACAGTCTTCTGCCATGCCATTGTTGTTATTTTACTGTACAGTTGTAGGCAGCTCCTTTTCACCATCAGGGACTCATTAAAACTCAGCAATTTGATGCTTAATGACTTGTTAACCCTGAGTAAATATATTAAAATAATAGTGCGATAAATTCAAATAGAATTGCAATGGGTTTGGTTTCTCTTTTCTTTTATTTTCTGTATTTTCTTTTTTGTTTAGTTTTTTGTTCAATAACATCTTCTGTAGCAAGAGAAAGTTTCATTTAAGAAGCAATTTTTGCTAAAATTTATTCCAGATTGTTCACGCTTACTTTTCAACACAAAATCAACCTATGGTTCACACTCTTACATTTTGTGTTATTTCCTTTTGGTTTATATAGTTTCTTCAGCTATGGTGTTAGCTCTGACATGGAAGACATTTGGCCTGCTCTCAAAAATGTCTTTTAAATACCTGAGCAATACCTTTCTCTTTCTTCCATTTTCACCCCATTACAAATTCAGGTTTAGAAAAATCCAGTCTTGTTCTTTTCCAGGGTTTGGATTTATAAGCAAAGCCATGTGAAATAAAAACGTCAACACCCAGACTGTTCTGCTTGGATTTTTCTATGCCTAAGGACTGATGAATCTCAAGTTTTCGTATACCACTCCCTTTTCATTTATGCCCTAACAAGAGGCAGTTACTGAGCTCTTGCTGGTTCAAATCAACAAGACAACAGAAAAACAAAAACAAACATCTACTGGACATCTGCAAGTCTTAGTCTTTGTCCACTGGGTGAACCAAGTGTCTGAAGCTGTAAAAGGAGCTGTTTGATGCTGTATTTCGGCTTGCTACCAAGCTCTTAAGGCCAACTCAAAACTACCTCTGGACAAGCAGAAATGACATGCATGGTGTTCTACACCATCAATTTTCAGGCACTGACTGCAGACACAGAGGTGAAAGAAAGCAGACCTCCAAATTATGTTATTCTAATGACCACCTCACTCCTTGCTCTGCACTGCACTCTTCTCCTGAGTTATGCTGCTCTTCTCTCAGGAATTATCACTAAATAACAGAAGTTTATTTTATTTTATGCACTAGAACTATCCATGCTTGACAAAGTGTGGTTGGTGTGCTACACACTTGTGGGAAGCAGCTTCCAGAGTTGATAATGAAAAGATGTCTGCTAAACATTACAGTGCTGGGTTTTTTTATGATATCTCTACTGGACTTACTGACAAAACTGGTGTTGAAATCATTAATTCAGAAACAACATTACTGCAACAGAATGAGCCAGATTTTATTTTTCTTACACATTGTACAAGTTCTGGATATGATGCCAGCTAAGGAAAATGCTGATATTCTGACCCCAGACCAATCTGGATTGTTAATAGCATCATCAACTGGGTCTTCAGCTCTTAAAGGAAGTAAATGCTGTAAAAGTAAGTTGCAAGAAAATGTCAGGGGTGACAGGCTGAAACGTGAAATCAAACTTTCCAGGCAAACTAAAGGGTGTATATATACCTAACCATTTTTATTCCTTAATTTGGCCTATTAGATTTTCAAATTTACAGAAGCCATTACTGATTTGGAACTTTAAAAGATTTTTTGCTTATTTTTATGTAATTCTGGCATCTGCACCTAACAAGTTCATATACCACCCTCAATAAGAAAAAGCAAAGGGAACACAGATGCAGATGATTTTAAGTGGAAGAGCTTGAGTAAGATTTGTGATGGCTTCCGCCTCCCCCCCACCATGGTTTTACTTGGCAGATTTCACATATGAGAAAGACAAAAAATGTCGCTAAACACAAGCAGAAAGATGCTTTCTCAAAGTGCAGTGTTTTATTTAGTGGCTGCATGTTGCTCAAAAAAACTTTCCACAAAAATAAATGAACTTTACGAGTAACTGAAGAGCGTCTCTTTTGGATCTCTAGTCAACCATGGATTGACTCAGTCATGTTTCATACTTTGATACTGTGTGTATTTTAATTCGAGAATATGGCTTTGATTTAATATTGAGAGACAACTCTAAGCTTCACAGAGTCTTACAGGAGTGCTGTTCCTTGGCTAGAACAAAGGAACTGCTGAGTTCAGAAAAATAATACCAATTTAAGTTATCCCATATAATTAAGAGAAATACATACTGCATACTCAAGCTGGATTTTGGTGTAATATGGCAAGACTAATATCACAGTTTTTGGAAAGAACTTATAGTGATCTGACCAAATGCAAAGGACTTGAGGCTGCAGCTTTACTTCTGTACAAAGCTGAGCTGAGAAATACTGCTTCAGTTGTTTTAAAAAACTGCTGCTAGGGAATTCAGGTATTTACATTCAGGGTTTTGATTATTTGCTTTTTCAAATTCCTTATGGACAGTTTCACAAATAAAATCCTAAAAAGACTTGCTATTTTAATTGTGGGTTTTCTTAGCAAAAGTAAAACTGAGAGGATGCTTACAAAAGACAGCTAATTGATATGCACACTTCATCTAGAGTGAAAAATAGATATAAAGATTTCCTTCACTGTTGTGGTAAATAATCAAACGGAGGTATGGCTATAAGAAGGGGATACAGCATCATACCCTAAACCAACATTTCTGACCCATGGTACCATTCCCTCAGAATCAGACTCTTTTTTGAGAACCAGTGCATAAGTGAACAAGCAAGGGATCAGCCCACTGTGGCAGATCCTTGCAGTGAAGACAACAAAAATACACTCTCTTTTCCTTAAATAGTGTGCCAAATAGACAAATCAATGAAATGCAGTCTAGTCAAACTTGGCTGGGGTGGCACAGACTGTATGACAGAGTATTGGCTGACCCAGACTCATCCAATACAATGTGATGAGAAATTTGTGCTGACACAGAGATGAAGCAGAGAAAAGAGCACAGAAATTTGGAGTATCTAATAGAAAACACACATCTTTCCACTGTTATTTTCATCTAGGGAAGCCTGCTAATCATACAAGAGGTTAAGGCATGTTCTACATTTCTCTGATGAACAGGAGGGCCTTTATTTCATCCTTATATATCAAAAATAATGAAGAAGTCTAAAATCAATTTTTATCATTACAAAGCCAGCTTAACTCTGAAGACTTTGTTTGCCTACTTCTTCTGAGGCCATTCTTTTTGTTGAAGAAGAAGGATTAGCCTATTTCTTTACTCTGTCATAATAAGTAAGGTCTGTACTTTTTTGTTTCATTCCCTACAATGAGATTTAATATGGAATACTAAGTAAGGTATAGATTGACAAAAGATCATTTTTAATGGGCTAAAACCCATGCAACTCCTATTGATTCCTTTATTAAACAGATTTAGGCCAGTACTACCTCATCAGTATTTAACAGTGTTACTCACAGAAAAAGAACCCAGGATTGCAGAGAGAACAATGTTTACATCTTATACAGAAAGCTAAATCCACTAACGAAAAACCAACAAACCAACCTACCAAACCCCATCCCCCTGCAAGCTCCCCCCAAAACCCCACAGCAAAACAAAAACCACAAAACTCACAAAACCAACCAAACAAAACCCAAACCAAAGTCTCCACCAAAGGGAAAAGAGGTAATTGGTGACAGCAGCAAGTTTTGCTTGAATTTTTACTTGTATATTCTTGTGAACAAGGTATGAAAAAAAATATCATAGGCATTTACTTCATCATCATTCATTTATTATAACTCTCTCCCAGTGCAAGGTTGTCTCAATTCTACTAGTATCTTAGCTGATCTATTACTAAGACAGAATACAATTCTGCCAGTGAAGACATGATGTTTATGAAGCAATTTTCTGAGGAAGCACTTGAAAGCCCTCAAGTGAAATAGATGACAGAAATTCAGAACATTTTAATTATTTAGTGCATTTCCTAATGCTTTGTCCTGTTTTATTTTGTAGTATTCAAATAATTAGCAGTACAAATGGAAGTGGCAAAAATCCCAAATCTATAGCACGAACACAAGAAACCACGCATTTAGGCTTTTGCACTCCCCAGTTTGCTGAATCTCAGCAGCAGGAAGTTTCTCCTCTAAAGCACTACCTTAATTTTCCTTTTTTTTAATCCTTTCCTCCTTTTTATAACCTTTTGTTCACCCTACCAATTCTTTTCCTTTCTTGGTCATTACACTCAGAATGGCTTTCTAGAGAGGAGAGTGGATGAATTCACATCTCCAGCGGAGTTTTATTTGCAAGACTGAAATTAAGGGTATTGCAGTTATAACTTTCAATATTTCAAAGATGCATTAAGTTTTGGTTTTGCCTAAAATTTCTTCCAAATTCACTTTTGGATATTAAGAAATTAGAATGATAAGGAATTGATTTCTGAGCAGCCAACCTTCTCCACCTAGCTTGCTTCTTCTGTAATACTGTTGGCATTTTGCTACAGCAGGCAAATAAGAATTAAATGCATAAAAAGTTAGAGTATAAATAGACAGTAACTCTCTAATGACAACAACACTGTTTGGGCATCCATCTATTTTTCCAGGTAATTGACTGCCTCTTTACAGTACCTTCAGAGACTTGTGACTTCTTACAGTACTACCAGCACTACAAAGATGTAACCAGCTCAATCTTTTCATTTTACACCCATCATCACTGAGAGAGCAGCTGTCTCTCTGCAAAGACAAACAGCCAGTAAGTTCCAGGAGAGCCATGCAACAAACAGAGCTACTGCCAGAACAGTTTACAGGCAAAGTCAAGTTCAAAGGAAAGCAAGTGCAGGGAAATCAGCATTTTGAGACTCACGCTGAGGTGGGAAAGCCAGGCTGTGGTATTGTTTTCACCAAGTACTGCATTTTCTCCCAAAAAAGTTTTCACTTACCTTTTTCATTTTCAAAAGGATGGAGAGGAATTGGGGGTTTTTGAAGGTGAAAAGCTTTTCTCAGACAAATTATAGCTGGATAGGGCTAGCTATAGAAAGTCACAGGGCATATAAGCAATATGGCAATACTACAGATGGATGCTGCAACTTATTTGCAGCATCTTTTGGTTTTCATCTCAGTCGTCCTCTCCAACATTGCCCATACAGCTTTTATCCACTTAATACTCATTGTTATTTCTTCCATTGCAAGGTTACCTCACCCTCACAATATTGCTGCATTGCAATGCTCCTATCTGAGCCTGCTATAAGGCCCTGACAATGCACCTGAGTCCTGATCTGCCTGAGAGTACCTGATAATTCCTGTCTTAATTCTATCAAACCATTCTGCTGTTTCAAACCTTCCTGCTACCTTAGCCTTGCACCATCCTTGCTGTTGCATCCCTGTCCAGTGCCTAGCCCTGGACACAAAACTCACCTTAGTATTAAGTCCCAGCACTACTTTTGTTTGAACATCAGAATAACTTTTATTCTAGTAAGGTGCACTCCTCCTTGATCCCTAGACCAAGACTTTCCAACTCAATTCCCTGAAGTTTAAACACTCTGTGAAAGTACACATTCAATATCCATCTACCTTCAGGCATTGACTGCTGCTGCCAAGGTGGGAAGTCCATTGCCTGCTCTGAGGTTACTGGTCCCCCCAAACTCCCTACCTTCCAAGTACAAGAAATGTCTCACTGTAATTCATAAACACAAAACCCACATTAAAGGAAAAAAAGTTGTACCTCTTGCATTCCTCTGATCTCATCTGCCCTCCCACATATGCACAGCACAGGGACCACTACAGGTTCTGCTTCCTGAATAGGTGATGCCAATGAAGCTGTGGATTGTTGTTGAATATGTATGGATGCATCTATTTCTCACAATCCTAAGCACACGTAAGGGTAGATTAGATAAAACACAGGTTATTTTCAGGTGAAATTATCTTGTTTCTAATTTGCACTGAAGGGGTGTGCAAAGAGAACAGTCAAAGATTTGTTATCTAGAAGCAGAAAGTTAATTTGTGAGATAAACAAATGTAAAAATTTTTCATGAATGAGGAAATAGAGAAATGGTCAGCTTTGAAAATCAGCTGTCTTCTGCATAAAATGGGAAAATTACTGATGTACCAAGCACGAAGCTATGTAGTTTTGTTCATGAATGATTACAAAATGTTTTCAAATCATTACTTCAAAAAATGCTTGAGACCTAGAAATTCTAAGAGCTTGCCCATTACCCAAATGACCCAGCATATTAACCAACCCAGCAGCTCTGCCAGAGGTCAAAACAAGATCTTTCCTTGTAGATCAGCTAAAACATGAAATGCTTCTACAGAAACTATTTCAACTCTTTGACTGAACATGTGTTGTTCTTGATTGCTCTCTGGCTGGGGACACCCCAGACAAAAATTTGTTATGACCTACATCTTGATCAGAAAAAGATGAGTCTGATCTTATGTAAGGTTATACATAAGAAAATATTTTCTTCTTCATTTAGTTGTGTTGGTGGCCTGGAGCCTCTGCCTCACAGTAATTTTGGAGCATATTCACAGTGGAAAGGAACAAAATCCAAATAAAGGAAGAGTTCATTTCTCCTGCCATCAAGGGATCTCAGAAGATCCTGAGAAGTGTCTATTCTAGTCAGACCATCCATGATCACAATAATGCCACAGAATAGGATATAAATGGGCTGCCTAAATGGGAAATGACTATTCATCTTCCAAGTATCTTCAGAGCCTTTGTCAGGTAGCTGTTTTCATATCTACACATTGTCCCTCTTTGTGCCAGTAAGTCACATACATTATCCTGCACCACATGCTCATCTCTTTATGGCTGCCTGTATTTCCTTGTATATTTTCCCATTTTTGAAAAATCTGATCATATGTTTAGGGCAGCCCTACAAGTAATATCTTTCCCATGTAACTACTGCTTATAAGCTTTTAAATAAATTTGTTTGAATAACTCTACAGAAATTTTGAGCAAAGTGAGTTTTGAAATTAACTACACCTTTCTCTTTCCTTCCCTTTCTGCCTTTGGTCCAAATCAATTGGTATAAGGTAATGCCAGAGTGGAACAAATCTTCTTCCAACATTCCCAAATCCGTCATGCCTTTGCTCCTTTCCTTAAAACTGGCCAGAAAAGAAAAAAACTGGTTTTGCACAGTTTCCGGCTGTGTAGGTTTCTTCCTCCTCCTTCTTTCTGTGAAGAAACGTAAGTCCATTGAAAAAAGAAAAGAAGAATGAAAAAAGGCAGCTTTTCTGACTGATCCATTCCCCAGTAGGCAGTCTGAATCACATCTTCCTACTTGGACTGCGAGCGGGTGATTGATTGAAAACATTTGTTAGTGACTGCAAATGGGAAGTGAGTCTTCCCCGGTTTTGAATAGTCAAGAAGTAGGATTTTTTTCCAAAGAAATTTATTCAAATTTTGTGCAGCTGGATATGTCTGCTAGAGATGAGACTCAGAGGTGCTTTGAGGGCAGAAAAGATCAAGGACGATAACAGCTTTCTAGATGATTGAGAGAGACATGCAAAAGTCCTGAAAAGATCAGCACCCGTCATCTCCCCTCTTCCAGCCTAGCGCTGACATTTTCTTTTCATCTGTTCAGGAACATCCTCTCTCACTACCTTTGATTCAGTGCCCTATACTGAAGTGTAGTGCCTCTGTGCATTGCTAATCTGCTACCACATCTGGTTTCAGCGATGACCAAATTGTACAGCTGGGTGAGGTGACTCATGTTGATACAAAATCTCGACGTTCTTTCTGAATCCATCAGGATGATACGATCGTATGAATAATGCTCTTAGAAGAGTATCAGTAACATGTTTGTCAGCACAAGACCCCTTGAAACTTTGGGCTTGGCTGCAGCACTTAGAGCAGTGGAAAAACAAAGATTACTCTGGGAACTCTGAAGGAGCTGGGAGCTGCTACCTGTCATGCTGTTCAGGTACCTCTGGGATTAGTAGATGATTGTCTGACTATGACCAGGTAACAGTCCCTGACCTGTGTTATGGAGTTCCAAATCCCAAGGCAACAAGTCTTGGACTTTTGATTTTCTGAATGGAAGCAACCCTTGATCCAATCTGACCTACTTACCTGTAAATAAACAACAGAGACAGATGCAACTGATCAGCTACAGATTGCTTTTTGCTGCAATGAAGTCCCAGTGAGGTCCTGGGGACCTGAATGCCATATAATGATGGCACAGTGGTGTTCAACAGATATACGACAGTGGATTGCCTAAATGGAAGAGAGCATTCAGCCTAGTGAGGAAGTGACAAAGGATTACAAGTCAGGAGGTCTCTAGAGCAGACCTCCAGGGCAACCTGATTGGCCTGACTTTAACCCCCGTGCCAGGCCCAGAAGCAACAACAGCAGACAAAAACATTGAAAGCTCCTTATGACCTACTTCAAAAAGTGATTGGCAAAAAGCAGCAGGAAGGATCCCAGTGTGTCATTTTGAGCCCATGGGGCAACAGACAGGATTCCACCATAAAAAATCATTTCTACTTCCCCTACAAATGATGTGACACAGAGACATAAAATGCCTTACTGAGCAGCTTCAATATGGGAAGGAGCAATTTATGAAAACCTGGTAGAGCTGGAAGGAACTGTGCAGAAACTCTTTAAAGGAGTAATTTCAAAGATTTTTAAACAGTACAAATGGAGAAAAACAGTAAGCAGGGAGAAATTCTGTAACATTTGTGATATCCAGGATCAATGACTAAAGACAGGGAAGGAAAGTGTCTGTCACCCAAACGCTTTGAATTTGTCAACCAGAATTCAAGCCAATCCTGGATATAGACTTTCTGCTTATGTTTAAGATGACTGTACTTGCCTTCAAATTCCTGGTCTCTGCTTTGAGCACAAAAAAAGGCAGCATTAGAGACAAGAAGTAATTAGAAAGTAATAGAGGGAAAAATTTACTATTCCATTTCTGGTTTTTCTCTCTTTCACTTGACTATAACCTAGCCCTCACTCTCCCCTGCCAAAGCCAGTGCCCTTTTTCAAGAATAAGCTGAAGGTATACAAGCATGATTTGCTGTAACTGTATATTTATGTCAGCCTCTTAACCTTTCATTGCAAGATGAGCTTACCATGAGAAATTTTTACAAAGTTTTGTGAGATGTTTTACTGTGATGAGGTAGTATTTTCTGTAGCCATTTACAGTGTGGAACAGTGAGGAATACAAGACATCCTGGATGGCCTATTGTATGACTTTCAGCCCTGGTTCTATTCTCAGCTGAAGTAGAGAACTCAAGTCTGGACTACATGTAACTTCACTGAATAGTGTGATGATAAGCCAGAACATTTAGCATCATTAACATTTTATTATCAATATATTAGGGGCAGCTGACTATCTTTGCCTGCATTTAATATTCTTCAGTTTCCACTATCACAAACTCATCAATTTTCACAGCAGTCAGACACCTGCAATCTGACAATCCATCAGCTTATTTAAATACCGAAGCATGAGAGGCCTCTTATAAGGTTAGAAATCCAGGTCTGTAATTTTAAAAAATACTCTTGACCATGTGGACATCAGAATTTCATCATAGAACACTCAATGACTGCAAGGCAAAGCAGAATTAACATGCATCAAGATAAAAAATGAAGTATGCTTGCTTATGAAACATTTTGGATTTTGTAGTTCTATTTTTTGTTGTCTTGGTTTTTATTTCTTAGGTGGGAGTGGGAGCTACAGTTGTTACCAGCTATAACTTTTGAGACTTCTATTCATTTTGAAATGGTAGATCATTGAACTGTGACACTTTTGCCTCAGACCTGAACACAGTACAGTGGAAATTATGTTCTTTCTTCACTGTGCTTACAGTTACATAAAATCTTTATTTATATTGGTTTAAGAAGCAGGAGAATTAGTTCTAAGACACCCAAGGGTCTCTGTGTAAATCTGAATGTATTCTATTTTAATGAAAATCTTCTAGATGTTCTATTTAAAACAGGGTAACAGCAAAAAAACAAAGTCTAACTCTTCGGCTGAGGATACAGTCATTGCAAAGGATAAGCACCTGCTCAGCTTGAGACATGCAAATGTAAATCCAAAGTGAAAAATGTTACATGGTTTATTTCATTATGCAATTCTTTCTTCCCTCCCAATGCTTTGAAAATATTATGGCTAGCTGAAAAAAATCACAAGCACAGCCAGTGACACAGCTCCGGTGATAGCCCCGATGTCTCCCTGAAATGCATTTCATTCTAAATTGTGGCAAAATGTTAAACTCCCATTAAAAGGGAAGAAAAAACCACAATTTTAACTCTTTGCTTTGGAAGGAAACAGCTGTCACAATACAACCAGATCATGTGATAGTGTCCTGTTAACCCAATTTTACAGAAACCTCTCAGCAGCCAGACAATAGCAACCTTTAATACGTAATTCAGCCTCCATCTGTGCCATTACTGTCAGTTATGGATACTTTAAATGTTAAAATTACAAAAGAGAAATTAAACTAAAGAAAACCAAATAAAATCAACCAAACAAACCAAAAATAAAGGGCAAAAAAGCAATACCATTAAATGCAACCCCCCCCCAACATTTATGCAGCACTGCTACACAGTTAGAAAGAGAGAGAGATTGTGGCTGGGGAGTTGTGAACATTTTTCTAAAGTGTTATTTAATACCAGTCTGCACTTCAAGTATGACAATCTAAATTCCCCTACAGAACAAGTCTTTTAGTTTTCAAGGTATAGCAATTTCTACCCATGCTTAGAAAAAGAGTGGGTGTTGTGAAAATCAGAAACCACTGCACAACAGAAGGTCTTATGTTCCACCTAAATATTTAGCTAGCAAAAGGCTAAATAGCTGTGCTTTTCCTATCCATAAATTTCCCTAGAATGAAGAGAAGTGGGAGAGAGGAAGAAAAGTTAAGCTAGAGGATAACACTGGCCTGAAAGAAATGGCAGTACATGGGCTAGAAGCACACCATGGGATGCCAATTAGAAACTGTGCCTCCTCAGTACAGGATTTGGGTTCCATAACAACTTTTCAATAACACAGTAGAAGAAAAAAATCCAACAAGTTAAGAGACAAAATAGCATTATTATTAAAAGCAATTAAATGATACGGCTACTTGCAGTAGCAATAGCTTGGGATCAGTGACCCATGGGTCTTTTGCAGCCCTAAAGCCTACATTGTAAAAGAAGGAAATTAAGCTATGCCAGTAAGAGAAATCACTTAGACCACCACCTAGATCACAGTGACAATGTTGTACTCCCGCTTCCTGCAGTGCTGACGTGCCTTCCTGCAGCCTTGCTAAGCACTCAGGCAAGGAGCTCCCACCTGAAACAGGACAGGACCAGCCTCAGTGATAACATCAGGATCCATTCTTGTGAGCTAATACAGATGTCATACACAGTCAGGGAGTTAACTGGGATGATTTACTGGAAAATGAGAAACAGATACTATGCTCTGCCATTCATTTGCTATGAGAACTTGTCAGCTGCCCTGGAAAGGTATAATCTTCCTGGACAACCCAAAGTAACAGCAGTCTGACAATACAGTTTCCTTGTCAGAATAACCATTATCATGCTATTACATAGCAGGCCCTGTGAACCCTGCCATCTTTTCAATGGTGGCTGCTCAAAATCTTGCTGTGGGAAACAAACCCATTCTCTCACTCCCACCCATGCTAAGTGCCATTACAAGCCAACATACCCCTATTAATATCACTCCACTTGTACATTACATCAGATGCTTATGTTTAAATAACACCCTCAGATACAGTATGAGCAATCTGAACTTTCTGATGAGACTGAAAACTGGCTGCAGATTTTAGGTTTTTCGTGTAATGACTTGTTTTCCTCAGTCTTTGCTGTATATAACGTATCTGGGAGATGAGCTCCCAAGTTTCTAGTTTAGTTTAGCAAAAATTACCATTTCAAGCCTTAATATATTGCCTTCCTGGAACAAAATCTTCTCCCAAGCACACAAATGTCTGCTTTGTGTAGCAAATCCTACTAAATACATTTGAGACTGTAAGGAAAGACGAAATGAGGGCATATACGAGTGTTGCACAGAAGGACCAGCAAGACTGGGGGACAGCATGAACATTCTAAGAACAGGATTCTGAAACTGTTTTGTTTCCTGGTTTCAAAGGCACTGGAGAAACCACAAATATATACAAACTGTATGTCTCCCATGATACTTCACTTACTTGAAACCCATCACCTGTTTATGCCACATGCTTCCATTCCAAGTTAATTTAAAAAAACCCAACCAAACAACAACTAAAAAAAAAATCAGTAGTTGCAGAGGCATCCAGCTTACATCCCTCCTTCCCTATAAGCTATGGAATTTTTCCCACCTAAAAGGTTTCTGCTCAGTTTTGGTCCAGGCTGGATACTAAGTTCAAACCAAACCACAGCAGAAGTGTCTGCTAAACAGCTGGCTTTCTAGGCTTGCAAATATGTTTACACTCCTGCAACTTATCTGTGGCATGTATGTAAATGAAATAGTGCACTGAAACATGGAAACACTCTGGTCTTAATTAGTGTTTCATATAGCAAAGCACTTTTAGTCCATCCACTCACATCAGAGTGTGCATTACCTCACAAGGAGCACAGAGCCAGATTCACTTCTAGCAGTTGTCTACAGCAGAGGAAGGGAATACTGTAGGAAACAGCTTTGGTTGGAGAATTACATCTCAAAGTCTATTCAAGTCAATGCATGAACACCACAATATGACACTTCCCATGCTGTACAGTATGTACCTTTAACACCAAACTTTAATTTGTAAAACCTTTGCTTTCATCATAAATAAACCTTGCAAAGAGTGGGTAGTTCCAAATCCCATGACTTTTGCAGAGTCCAAGAATATTCTAGGAGAAGACTGTGTCAAAAGAACACCCGTTACAGCATTTGCTGCTAAATTACATCCCAAACTTGAGAATAATAGTCCCTATTATGTAAGGCTTATAATTCAACTTTTCATTTGACATCTCCTTTGTGCACCATGGAACCAAACAGGCTGCCTTTTCTGAATGGAACAACAGTTCTCATTTCATATGTCTCATTGAAGCAACACCTCTATAGAGCAGATGGATCTCCTTTGCACTACACTCTATGAAAAGAAGTGTCATTTAAACATGAGGCCTTTGTATCAACTGCAAATGGAAAAATAACCAGCCTGGCTTTCTGATCCTGGCAGAATCTGACTGCCTGTTTCTATTAGTATGCTTTCGCAGATGAAAGTCTGAGGAAGAATAAATGAGGATAATTTTTAAAAAGCTAAAAGCCAATACTTATCCCCCCAATTTCTCTTCCTTCCCTTGACATTAGCTGGAAGATAGCGATGGGCTCTGTGCATGCATACATGTGCATACAGACCACTTGCACGACTGTAGAAGAAAACCTAATTTCATCAGTACAGCAAGATGCACAGGACTCAAGAAGCAAACTATATCTGTGCATAATCCTGTATTACTGTCAACAGCTCCAGCAGTGTCTATTGGACATCTGCCCCGGTAGGACAACAGTGCAACATTTACTGTCCCACACTCTCTCTACTGCACAATTCAAGAAGAAACTAACATGCTACTTAAGCAATTGGGTATTGTCTGGCTGCTGCACAATGCCATCTGGGTTACAGGTTTTTTATTCACCAAGCTATGAAGTCAGCATGACACAGAGCTATTTTGGAGGATGGCTACTGCACCCTGATCACAATTTGAAACCATTTTCTTCCACTGATAGAAAAGAGAAAAGCATTAAAGTAATGCAGTTTCTTTGTAGAATTGACTTTAGCTACGTAAATCTAAATGACTATAGTAAACCTTCCAGTTCAAGAGAAGAAAGGCGAGGAGAAAGGGATCATTAAATGATTATGTTACCACGCACACATGGCAGCTGAACAAAAGTCCTGTGTGATAAGAATGAGGCACTTTTTAGGGTCTCGAAGGTAGAAAAGCATAGTACTGACAACTGGTGTAATACCAAGAAAAGTCTTCTGCCTGTCTGCTCTGAAGAAAATAAGGAATACGCATATTTTAGTTCAAAACATAACCTCATTCTCACCAAAAAAAGAGTTAAACATATACATTGAACAAGTTATCCCTATTCCAACAGAAGGAAGCACCCACCAAAATAGAGTTTTTCTTCCACACAAAACACCCAGACAACTATCAAGAAATAGAGCTGAATTGACAAGCATACTGAGATCCATAGGTTTCTAACGCCAGCTGTCTTTCAAGGAAATATCCTGGGATATCCACAGGTCAGTATGTCCCTTACTCTACTTGAGGACTATGTGCGGTGGTGCCCAACCTGTGCAGGTTCTGCAGCTGCATCAACCATAAATGCTTGGGCCATTGGACTGCCTCTGTAGACAGGCATGATTTGAGAAAAGGTGATTGCCGAATTGGATGAACTGAGGAATAGACAAAACTTTCAAGCAAAGCTTGAAAAATGTCCTGCTTTTTCTTAACAGAAATCAGTATTTCCTATATTAGGACAGAGCTGGAGATAGAAGTCTGCAGGAATGTTTGTCAGAGCCAGATACCCCAAGTTTACGTGCTAGTATGTCCACAGAGAGGAGAAAAAGGAGCATGTAAAGGATTAGACAAATCAAATCCAAATTAGATTACACTGACAACTTCCTGAGGAAATACACTCTGGTGAGATTTCTAGGCCATCAATCTCTTACAGATTCTTATATGAGAACTCTTAAAAGAGGTTCATATCAGGCTCAGCACTCCAGAGCCCTCTCAGCTGCCACTGTTACAGGAAGATGGGTTACAGTAATAAATCAGCCAGGGAGGACAAGCTGCTTTTGGCTACCACACAGCTATGCTGGGACTCTGATCCTTCCTCTTTGGCAGCCGTGTCAGCTTTCCCACACTACACAACACCCCTGTCCACATAAGAAAACCTGTCTTAGCTCTCACTGTGCCAAACATTACCAAGATCAATGACACAAGTGACCTTTTCATTTCAATGACATAGGCAAAACTGCTCAACAGACATCTAAAATCGACTTTTTTGTCTGTGTGTACCTGAGCCTCTATATTCACCAACATTTTAGAGAGGCACGCGTGTCTGTTAAGAAGAACTGGTTTAGGTCTAATGATCAGAGACGGTAACACTCAGCCTCTCAGGCCATTTTACTATGTCTCAGAAGCAGGCAGCTTGTAACAAGTGCATCACATCCTGCAGAGGATGTAACCAGGGCAATTGTTTATTCCATTACTGTTTTCTTTCCCTTATGGTGGGGTCTCTACTGAAGAAGAGGCTTTTGCCAGTGGGAGAGCAATTCATAGCGTTACTTTGTCACACCTCACAGCCAGGTATCCTTTACTTTTTTCGCTGCTACAGGTAGCTTAGACCCCACATTCTACCTTCATTTTCCCTAAACACACCAGATTTTGTCTCTTTTCCTCCTAATACTCCTCTCCACATTGCACATTCCTTTTCTTGTTTTATTTAAAACTAGTAAAGCTGTTATTCAGCAGCTGGGAGAAAAGAGATTTGATGAGACTCATCTATTGCTGAGACCGTGCTGACCTGGATCTTTCACTTCTCTCTTTCTCTCCCCAGTGAGCTGCAGTAATAAGAGCTCAGCAGCTCTAAAAGCAATCGATACAGAGATGACGTGGGCAATTACCAGCCTGGACAACTCAAAGAACTTCCAGTAAATAAATAAAGAAAAGACAAGTAAGTTTTCTGAAGCCAAAAAATTTCACCAGAAGCCTTTGTTGAGGTGGAAAGTCACAAGGGGTGGTGGTGGTGAAATAAATCAATGTCCAAGGCATATGAGGAAGACTGCAAGGAGAGCATGACAGGTAGTATGCAAGCTGGCACAACAGAAACACAAGGATCCAAAGACATGGGGACCAAGCCTGAGTTTGTTCCAGTGACCTGTCTGCACCATTATAACTCCACTGACTACAGCAATACAGTGGAATGCCATCATTGACTTGCTATGTTTACAAACTCGCAGTCATACAAAGGTGTGCTTTGAGGACATATTAAGACAGTCATTCCATTTCTCCTCTCCATTTCAAACGCCACCCAGAAAGCCTGCAGCATCACAGCATGCAGCTTTGTACCCCAATACTTCCCTTTTCCTGGGGCCAAGACTAAATCCACTTCCCCGTGGAATGCTGAGAGGGAAAAGCACCACAGCTATGGCAGGATTCCACATTCCTCCATCACTTTTCAAGATGTTAATATAATCCTGGAGTGCCAAAAAGCTCAACCCCCCATATTAATCATCTCACTAATGCTGTACTGCCACCAGTCCCTTTAATGTAAAATAGTGCTTACTGAAAGAAATTTTTAATGGCTGTCCTCTTGCACATTGGTTGAAAGAAAAATTCTTCCAGATCAAACCATTTGCATTAGTTTCACCAGAGTGATTCCTTTTGCTTTCCCACCACCCCATTTTTATTTATACAGACACTCCTTAATCCTTCAACTATCTAATTTCTTTGCCCCTATTTACCCTTTCATTTCTGACACAGAATGTTTGAGAAATATGATGCCTCTCCCCCTCCTATCAAAATCATGCCAGAGGCAGCAAACGAGATGTCCTGAGACTGCAGTGTAGCCCAATGGAACTGTTTTTCACGGCTTGCAAAGCTGTTTCACCACATGGTGCTCTGCATCAAACAGCGCTGTACAAGCCTCCTGCACCCTCGGGGGGTTCGACTCAGGCTTCATCAGCGGCAGGCAGGTGGTCTGCAGGATGACTGACGCTTCAATACTCACTGTAGTGCAGGGGGTGGCAGGAAGGCACATACATATTTCTTGTCTGTCAGTGACAATAGAAATGGGAAAACAAGTGACACCTGCTGCTAATGACAAATGATGAGCTCAGGTTCAGAAAGACTCATTCACACTGCAGGCAATATTCATGTGATACGTGTGGGCTCTGAGATCCAGAGCAGCTTAAGTCACTGGCAAAATCTGGATGAGGAAAAGAGGAAGACGACCAGGAAAAAGCAGAGCGAGCTGCAGATGGTGCTGTCTGTGTTGGCATGTTTGCACCACATCTCACAACTTCTTTGAACTAAAATTTTGCCTATATACAAAAACTGGATGCTCAGTTATTGATAAGACATCCCAGGATTGTTTGAGATCTGTAAAGTTCAGGAAGCAGCCATTAGAAGTGCAGACTATTATGCTATTACTGCAAAGACAAAGGCTAGGTGAGGATTAATCTAGGATGACAGAGATAAGCAGGGGTTTTAGCCATCGGAGTTCTAGTATCAACCGCCAAATATGAGATTTCTGCCTGTTCATTAACATCCACACATGATCCCAGCATCTCTGTTACGAGAGAGTCTCCAGCAGCCATGACTGCTTCTGTGAAAACACTGTCCCCATGTGCTTGTGCTGTGCCAGGGGCATAAGCATCTGCTCCAAGGCTACAAACAGAGCTGGCCAATGTGATTTCTATAGTAACAAGATTCTCCAAGGGGGCAACTATTTCATCCATTTTTTCAATGAAACCTTCTCTAGTAGCAACTGGACTTGCTTGCTCATTTGTCACTGTTTTTTGAAACAGATGGCCATTAAACAGATGCCAGTGAGAGGGAAATGCTAGAGCTCACTACACACTAGGCTTAGCGATGCCTTTGAAGACTGGGCCTCATGGCATATATCAGCTCCAACGCTTCTTGGAGACCACTCAATGGACCACAGTTCCTCATCCCTGTGTTCCTTCACTTTGGCTAAACTTGAGGCAAAAGCAGAGTGAATATTCCTGTGGGGTTTTTTAGGAGAGAACCATAAAAGCGTATCTAGCGTATCTTGATGACCTAGGTTTGGATTATTGACAGGAAAGTTGACAAATAGTTCTGGCTTGAGTGATAAACTTGGATATCAGAGAGTAAATCTAATGGAAAAGAAAAATCTATCATTCTTGGTCACATCTGCAGAGCCTGAATTGGCAACTGGGATTTATTTTCTTAATTCTGAGCAACTTGGAGCTCTCCTGTGATCCCTTGTATCACCTCTCAGGCCCCATGGATAATGCGTGTTGCATTTTAAAACAGAAAAATCCACCTTGGATCACCACCCCTTCCAGGCTGTTTGGTTTTTCTCCCTTCCCCCTCTCCTGCCCATCTACACTTACCCCACACATTCAGAGTGCCATGTGCATAGTCTTTGTCCTTTGACCAAAGTCTGAGAGAAAGGCAGATGAAGATGAACTCAGAGAACCACCAAGCCTACTGACACTGTGCACTTGAAACCCCAAACCAGGTTCCAGTTCAAGTCTGTACAAACACAGCTGGGTCACTGCAGGATTTATCACAGTATGGATTGTAAGATCAGCCCCGGAGTATCTGCTGACATCTTCAACCCTTAGCCCTTTTGCTACGGGGGCATCTTGAGCTACATTTGTTGATTAGTCTTGTGGTAATACATCTTTGCAGTAATAACTAAGCAGTCTAACTTCAGGCATCTTAAAAAGCAACCCTCTAGCAGAACTGTGCAACATCCAGGGATTTATGGACACTTAAGGCTATTGCAACTCGCCAATAGTCTGCAAATACCTTGTATTTCCTTTCACAACTCACTAGCTCTGCCTTGGCTATCATCCTCAAGACTTTTGCTATAAACACTGTAAAGTCACATTGATCCTACAGAGCATTAAAGAAGAGTATGAGGTAAGTACCTCCAATATTCATGCCATATAATGGCCAAGTATAAAAGTGAATCTGCTATAGCTGAAATTACATTTACCATTAATTTAAAACTAGTGATCAGAAATTCTCTATTGCATAAAGAAGTTTCTGTGGTGTTAATTTTACAATGGCAAACAATTTTACAGTGTCATACAGAAGTGTGTTTTCATTCGTACAAGGTAGGGTATGGTGACCAAGCCATAAAGTAGCAATCAGAATAAAAGCACAGGTTAAAGAACAAAAGCCTTGAGTCCTTACTGCAAAGCAGAATTTTCATCCATAATAGCTCTACAGTACAAGCTAACTGTGAGTACTGACTGCAGGAATACATGTCGGTTAGTGGTTAGGGCAATAAAAAGAGAAGAAAAACATATCAAAAAGTTATTGCAGACCTTGACATTAAACTTTTAGTTCAGCCAAGCAAGTAAAGTGGTGCAAGGAGTGCATCTTGAAGGAAATCACCCAGTGGTCCTCAGTTCAGAGTAAGCTGAAAGACAAGCTGCAGCACACTTACCAAACTCCTATGATGCACAGAGATTTGCTCCTCATCCCCACATGAGAATTAGCCCAGAAAAAGCACATGTGGACATTGCGTCCTCAGAAACAACTCTTTCATTTCACAGATATTCTCTCATTCTGTCATCCAGCTTGCTAATGTAGCAATGCTGCTGCTCATTCTTTTAAGAATTATGGACAATTATCCTGGCATGTACAATTTCCCAGTCATGAACTAATTTTAAAAATAGTAGTGAAGTGTTTTTGTCACAAAAAAATCAGGAATAAAACCCTCCAACACCGTTTGTAGTATTAGAAAGCAGTCATTCCTTTATTTTCAGTGCTGAGTGTGCAGGGGATACCTCCTCCTATCACACACTGCAGCTATCTAACATACTAGTGTATATCTATGTAACTAGTACATATTCATTGCATTTCCCAAAACTCATACATATATGCTAAACATTCCTGCAAAATCTTTTACATATTTAAATCACTTCTCAGAACTCATTTACATTGGAGGAGGGCTCTCTTGAGGGTCTCTGGTGGTTTTTGGGAACATCCCATTCCTCAAATTATCCTTGTATGGTCATATGCCTCCAAAAAAATCAGTTTCTTCTTCTTGAATGCATCCCAGCTATGTTGTATGAAGGAGATATACCTTCTTATCAGCCTTGCTCAGGCCAGCAGTCTTTAGTCTCAAGGCTAAGATATCCACTTGCACACATTAATCAATGATATGGGTGAATACAGGACTAAGCACCGTCTGTCAAAGCTAAAGGAATTTACAAGACTTAAACTCTATTTACTACAATTAAAGATTTTTCCAACAGTTTTCCAACCTTTTACAAGAAAAGCCTGTTCTTTGTCATGGTGTAACCCTCTTCCCCTGCAACTACTGCTGTGAGCTCTTTCCCCCACCCTCCTTAACAGTTTTATTTAATTATGTACCAAAGACCCAAGGCCTATCTCTGACAAAAAATAGTTACTGTGATCAAAGAGCTGAGAAAACTAGGAGAAAGTCCGCAGAAAACCAGAAAAGGTAAAAGTTACAGAGAGAACTAAGTTTAGCAAGACCAAATTATTCCTGTCTCTAAAATTCAAGAGTGAAAACACCAACACAAAAAGCCAAGAAACCCTATGAAAAAATCAACAAACTAGTGAGGCCTCTTGCTCTAATTGGAGACCAGACTAGAACGTACTCAGATCAAACTAAACACCACCTTCCTCAGGATACTTCCTACAGATCCTGGACATTTTACTTGCTCTGCTTCTGAAGTACATTCAAATGTTTTGAGGAGATTGGGAACCCTCACAGCACTGATGGCCAAACAGATGTCCTACAAAGGAGGATACAAAGTTCCCAAAAGAGTCACTTTGTTGCAGAAGCAACAAAGACCTATTATCTTCGAAACCTACTGCCTTATTGACTCTCACAGTGGCTGTTACCACCGTGGTGTCCCTGTGCACCCTGACGTGATCGGGCACACGAAACGCTTGCGTCGCTTCCCGTCTCGTACCTTATGGCTACAGCATAAGGTCACCAAGGCAGGGAATAGCTAGTGGTCTCTTTTCAAGGCAGACAATGAGCTCTTTGTTTTATTATTAGAGTTCCACCACATTAAAGTGCTATTGATAAAAATGAATAAAATTATCCATGTGGCTCAGATGAGTCAGCGCTGCCTCATCACAAATTTTCCAATAAAAATAAAGTTAGGGCACCTTCACTGAAACATAAAAACTGGCATGGAAGAAATTCTTCCAAGTGTCTAAGAACTGTTCTGAATTTCTTACTAAGTATAGAAACCCAGAGCTGCACACTCTCTACTAGACTGCTCCCAACCTAAATAAGCCAAGGTTTATTCAGCTTTTATCCATCTTTTATCCATCTTTTATCCATCTTTTATCCAAATGGTGTTTTAAGTTTCATCTCATGCTTTCATCAACTTGCAATCTCAATCATGCCTTCTCCAATTATCTTCTATTTCTTCTATTGACCCGTTACATTGTAAAATTCTTCATTCCCAGTGTAAAAGCTCCTTGTTCCATGTCTCATACAACAATCCCTTCAACACTCATTTCCTTGTGCTGCTTTTAATGTTTGCTGTCTTTTATAGACCTTTTCTATTTCAGCCATTGTGATCAAATCCCCATAACTCAATCTTGTTCTACTTTTGCCACTAATTCATTAAGTGATTTTAAAAGCAGAAGCATATGGGTGCCTTTTATGACCCAAAGTCCTAGTATCTGGATTGAAATGGGACAAGGTAGTGGGAGAATGAAACACATTGGNCAAAACTCATACATATATGCTAAACATTCCTGCAAAATCTTTTACATATTTAAATCACTTCTCAGAACTCATTTACATTGGAGGAGGGCTCTCTTGAGGGTCTCTGGTGGTTTTTGGGAACATCCCATTCCTCAAATTATCCTTGTATGGTCATATGCCTCCAAAAAAATCAGTTTCTTCTTCTTGAATGCATCCCAGCTATGTTGTATGAAGGAGATATACCTTCTTATCAGCCTTGCTCAGGCCAGCAGTCTTTAGTCTCAAGGCTAAGATATCCACTTGCACACATTAATCAATGATATGGGTGAATACAGGACTAAGCACCGTCTGTCAAAGCTAAAGGAATTTACAAGACTTAAACTCTATTTACTACAATTAAAGATTTTTCCAACAGTTTTCCAACCTTTTACAAGAAAAGCCTGTTCTTTGTCATGGTGTAACCCTCTTCCCCTGCAACTACTGCTGTGAGCTCTTTCCCCCACCCTCCTTAACAGTTTTATTTAATTATGTACCAAAGACCCAAGGCCTATCTCTGACAAAAAATAGTTACTGTGATCAAAGAGCTGAGAAAACTAGGAGAAAGTCCGCAGAAAACCAGAAAAGGTAAAAGTTACAGAGAGAACTAAGTTTAGCAAGACCAAATTATTCCTGTCTCTAAAATTCAAGAGTGAAAACACCAACACAAAAAGCCAAGAAACCCTATGAAAAAATCAACAAACTAGTGAGGCCTCTTGCTCTAATTGGAGACCAGACTAGAACGTACTCAGATCAAACTAAACACCACCTTCCTCAGGATACTTCCTACAGATCCTGGACATTTTACTTGCTCTGCTTCTGAAGTACATTCAAATGTTTTGAGGAGATTGGGAACCCTCACAGCACTGATGGCCAAACAGATGTCCTACAAAGGAGGATACAAAGTTCCCAAAAGAGTCACTTTGTTGCAGAAGCAACAAAGACCTATTATCTTCGAAACCTACTGCCTTATTGACTCTCACAGTGGCTGTTACCACCGTGGTGTCCCTGTGCACCCTGACGTGATCGGGCACACGAAACGCTTGCGTCGCTTCCCGTCTCGTACCTTATGGCTACAGCATAAGGTCACCAAGGCAGGGAATAGCTAGTGGTCTCTTTTCAAGGCAGACAATGAGCTCTTTGTTTTATTATTAGAGTTCCACCACATTAAAGTGCTATTGATAAAAATGAATAAAATTATCCATGTGGCTCAGATGAGTCAGCGCTGCCTCATCACAAATTTTCCAATAAAAATAAAGTTAGGGCACCTTCACTGAAACATAAAAACTGGCATGGAAGAAATTCTTCCAAGTGTCTAAGAACTGTTCTGAATTTCTTACTAAGTATAGAAACCCAGAGCTGCACACTCTCTACTAGACTGCTCCCAACCTAAATAAGCCAAGGTTTATTCAGCTTTTATCCATCTTTTATCCATCTTTTATCCATCTTTTATCCAAATGGTGTTTTAAGTTTCATCTCATGCTTTCATCAACTTGCAATCTCAATCATGCCTTCTCCAATTATCTTCTATTTCTTCTATTGACCCGTTACATTGTAAAATTCTTCATTCCCAGTGTAAAAGCTCCTTGTTCCATGTCTCATACAACAATCCCTTCAACACTCATTTCCTTGTGCTGCTTTTAATGTTTGCTGTCTTTTATAGACCTTTTCTATTTCAGCCATTGTGATCAAATCCCCATAACTCAATCTTGTTCTACTTTTGCCACTAATTCATTAAGTGATTTTAAAAGCAGAAGCATATGGGTGCCTTTTATGACCCAAAGTCCTAGTATCTGGATTGAAATGGGACAAGGTAGTGGGAGAATGAAACACATTGGATCATATTCTCTGAGGAGGAAGCACACTTCAAGGTGTTTTCCTAAAGAACTTTACCACAGGGCAGAAGGTAATGGAACAAAAATCCTTGGAGAAATCACAAACATTAGAACTAGCATTGATCAGTTAATAACGAAATTTCTGCAACATACAGACAGGGTAATTGGTGGGGGGAAGAGAGGAGTATGATAACATTAAGAAGCTGAAAATGCTGGTGACAGCAGGAAATAAGCAAATCTGTTCTGACAGAGCAAGAATGGATGTGAACGTCTGCCACATTAACGATAACTAGAAGAAACTAGGCAACTGGCTTTTCTTTCTCCCCCCTGCCCCCCTTTTTTTTCTGGTGGGTGCAGTTAAGGGGGCAATAAAGAAGGCAGTTATATAACATGGACAGGATGACTGGTATTTGTTGTTTGCAGTCCTCTTGGAAAGACAGATCTGCTGAAATAATAAAAATATTAGCTTTATATTTCCCAAAAATCAAGGAATAAGGATGCTCTCCGTTGTTATTGGCATAAAATATTTAAACTGCTGTACATAAAAAAGAACACAGGTCAACTGTTCTGTGCAAATATTGTAGAGGATAGTCCAGACCCAAGAACATATCAGTAAAAATAAAGACAAAACTCAAAAGATGCTGGAGGAAAACACAAATATAAGGGTCAGGCAAAAAGCTGCACCGAAAAAGATCTGTGTATTCTCTCTGTTTTAATCAATCCCATCTTCCCACTACCACAGAAGAACCTGATTAGTGTCCTGCCACCATAAATCCAGAGTTCACTGCCCAACTGAGGGGAAAAAACTTCGAAATCACATTCATGCCACCTCCTTCACAAATTTGTCTTTTCAGCATAGATTTACCTGTGTTTTCTGCCTGTATGACCTAAATTCCATCCTCCATCCCAGCCTCCTTCAGTGCCTTCTGCCACAGGAATTATCAAGAAGTAGATGGGGGACAAAACAGGTGTGTGAAAGGAAGGTGCTCAGAGCAAAGAGTTCTGCTGTGGCACCCTGGCTACTGCACTCTTCCTCTCTGGAACTCCTCTGACATACAACTGAGGGACAAACTGCTTCAGATGATGCAAACCACCTTATGATTCTGCATTCCAGCAGCAGGTGTTCACTTGAAACAAATGCACCACTATACTAGGCTGAGCCCTGAAATCATAAGAAAACTTAATTTCATCTTTGTGGCAGGAAAAATAAAGGTTACGGGAAAAGGAAGACTGAAAAGATCCCGCAATCTCACCATCACCTATAGAAGGATTTTTGCAGAAATTAAAAAGCATTTCACTTTAAAAACACAAACACTTTCCTGGTGAAAAAAGTATTTTTGCTTCCTAAATGAAATATGCTTCCCATTTTCCCTAGATGGTAATAAAACATAGAAGCGTTTCCTAAGCATTTCTGTATGTGATCCTTTTCTGCTTCATGGCTCTAGAAACCTAAGCCACAAAGAAATTGGGAAGTTTGGAGCCTCCCATGTCCTAGGTTCTGAACCAGATAAGACATCAAGAACATACCCATATCTCATACCTCTGGAACATCTCCAGGCAGTTTCTTTAAAATACCAGAAAAGAAGGGAAAAGAGATGGCATGCAGGCTGCTGAATGGGTGCCCTACAGAAGGCTACAGAGGTCTCCACCCTAAATCTACTCACTCTTTTTTCAGCTAAATACTCACCTGGATAATTTTTTCTTTTTTTTAGGAAATTAGCACTTCCAATTAGAAAATTCTTGACCCAGATCCAGTGCTCATTAATCAGTGTATATTACTGAGCACAGAGGACTGATACATCTGTGTATATACAGACATGCTCTTGCTACCCTGGAGCACTTTGATGTCCAAAACAGTGGGCTACAATATTTCAGAGATGTATGTGTTGCACAGCCTCAGGCATACTGCACCTGCTGAAAGGGTTGGATAACTGCCAAACATCTTTCTTTTGGAAAAAGCATTTGCTTTAATATCTGCTAATTCCAGGAAGGGGGCTGTGCTCTTCTTGTTTGGCTGTGTCTTTGCATTTGCAATGAACAAAAGAAAGGGACGCGGCAACCATCTGTGGGTGCTTCATAGAAAAAAATAAAATCCCAGTGGGCTTCTTATTACAAGGAGGAAAACAGAAAGAATAAGAGATAAGACAAGCTGAATGAAACAAGCTGACACCCTGAGCTCACTTCTCTGCAGCAGACTTGTTAAGCATTCCGGCCCAGACAACCTGGAAAGCCTCTGAAATAAAATTTAAAATCAAAAGGTTACCCCAAAGCATTTGCTTTTCCTTACAACAGTTTTGTTCTATCTAGTTTAGAGAAAGGGAATCCTACCCCTCCCTACACATTTTCATAGTTGTAAACGGAACATAGCCAGGGCATCTGCCAGACACCAATGGTCAGATATATTGAGGCATTTACATTTGGCAGCTAGAGATGATGATGAATACACTGTAGAATTTTGAAATTATAAATATTTCCAATTAGGCGCATATGTAATTGCTATTGTATCATCAGATTCACTCAGGAACAATCCTAGAATTCATAAGGTAAACAGAATTTTCTAAGTCTCTTTCTTCCATGTGTTATGCTATTTCTGTCCACATAAATAGCACAGCTAACATCAGCAAAAACCAACACAACCTGCTTCCAAGTAGTCTCACATCTCTTAACTTTATCAGCATCTCAAGATTATTACTAGCATGAACCAAAATACAATGCTTTTAGTATAAAACTAAGGCTTCACACTAAAACAAAAGAATTAATCAGCAAAAGAAAACACAGCCTCCTCCTCATACTGAAGAGTGAAGTAACAGAGCTCTCTCAGGAGATTTCCAGTAATGAATTCCTGTTTTAATTGAAGCTGCAGCCAATGCATGAGATCCAAATGGGCCTCCCTCTCTTTCTCTCTCTAGGTGATGCTGTGCAGGAAAGAGCTTTTAAATCAGGCAGTGAGCATAATGAACTTCAATTTCCCTTTGACAAGGGCAAAATTACAAACATACACTTCACTTCCAGACAATTAATTAATTTGTTTACATGATTTCTTTGCTTTGTTTTACTCTCATGATTGTTTTTCCCCTCCACTTCTGTTAGACTTTTTAACTCTCTAGGGTGTAGGATAAGCTTTTGACAACTCGTTCTCAGGCATGGAGACATGAAAATAAAACGGATTTTTGCAGCAGGGAAAGGAAGCACTTCCCTTCAGGCTTACTGCTAGCACCCAAGGACAATGTTAAAGCACACATGCCCATTCTGTAGAGGACAGCATCAGCTTTTGCCCCTTGTTAGCAAAGCAGACACAGCTGTTGCCACTTGGAAAATGTTTGTCCACTTATTAGCATGAAAAGATGGACTCTCAAACTGCTGGTGTCTGCGAAGACCACAGTCTGGCAATTAGATTAATGTGACTGACTTCCAGGGGCAAAAGCCTTCCCCACCTTTGCATGCAAAGCAGAAGGCATCGAAGTAGCCAGCCAGAGCCAGCAACCACAGGCATGCACACAAATATGCAGCCTGCCAACACTGTGCTCCCACTCCTGCGGGATAAGGAAACCAGCCTCAAAACCACTTGGGAAGAGCAGTAATGGGGAAAAGAGAAAAAGCACAGTGGACTCAGGGAAGACAGGACTGATAGATTTGAGATAGTGAATATAAATAATTTTTTCTTGCAGAAAGAATGTTTCTTCTACATAACACCACAGACTAAATCCCTCTAGCAATATCAATACTGTCTACATTACCACAGTGGTGCATGTTTAATTTCATTTCTGCTGCTACAAATATAGGCCAATAAATTTGACAACACATCTGTTATTTACTTGCACTCAACACAAGCATATTCATGACATTTACTTTGCCAGTTTTAAATTTAACAGCTTTCCTTTTATTTATATCTACTTAGTGTTAGTGAAAAGTGCTCTGGTGACTTTCCATATACATGCAGTAAGTACAGCACATTTAGCAACAGTAAAATATTCCTTGGCTATGTACCATTACTGCACATATTTCTGATTACATAGAAGTAAAATATTTGAAAGTGGTACAAGATTGTTACATCCACTCACTTTGTGTATAACTAGTAACTGTGCAGCTAAATCATGCCTGCAGTTGTACCATCAACAGAGATCCAGGAACTCATTTCAGTGCTCAAGGAGTTGCTGACACACAGTGAGGTCCTTCATAGACTGTGACTTGCATCACAAAGAGGATTCAACATGAAATGTTGGCTCATTCATATCCTCTCCACCCTTTCATTACTCTTTTAGAGTAATATATGAGTAGGGGCTTAAGAAGTTGCGACCACAGATATAAAGGAAACACCATAAATATTACACAGCAGATTCTCACAAGCAGTGTGAGAACTTTCCAAAGCATTGTAGAGAGGCAAGGAGTGCATCCAGATCAAGGACAATAGCACAGGAGCACCAACAGAGAATAGTGCCTCGCACACACCCATGCTGCTCGCATGCAGGAACCAGGCACTGGGGCTGTGACGACAGAGCACAGCTACACTGCCTTGCTCTTGCACTGCCCCTGAGTTAGGTTGTCAGTCTTCTGTCTCCTGCACCATAAATCCAGTATTGCAGTGGTTAAACCATGTAAGTTTGCAAATAGCATTAGACAAATTACAGAAGACCAAGGAGGGAGATGAAAATTCATGAATCAATACAAGAGTGCAGACATGAAATTACAGCAGTAAAATTACTTTTCCTGTCTGACCTCTAGCTTGGGATTCTCTGCATTTTCATGGTATGTATGACAGGAGCAAACAAGTTCATTGACATTTGACAAAGCTATACAACTACTATGCATTCCTGTAGTGTGGCCTTTTTCTTTTGGTATTAGTTATAGTTAACTGCACAAAACTGACTCCTTAAATAAAAGATCACAAGGGTGTTAGAAAAACTCAGTAACTGTGCTGCTTAACAACAAGGCCCTCAGCCCATGGTCAGATTTTACAGATGCCTCAGACTCAAGTAAGGTCTGTTGCAACAAAAATATGCTAGCAAATTGAAGACCATACCACAATAATCTGCTTTTCTAAAATACAGTGTATAGAGAACCATGTACATCAATACACTTCATAACAGTAGGACTGGTGCACACACAGCATGGGGTCTTTTAGAATCTATTTTGTAGTTTTGCAGATGTAACAGCTTTGCAAGAGAAAGAATAAACAGTGCAGAGGAACCAAGTATTTACCTATTGGGTGGATGTGGATACAGCAGCCAAACTGCAAGTGTGTGCACATGTGTCCCTGTCAGGGAGGATGGGAGGGTGGGGCGGGAAATGGGACAGAATAAGACAATATAGCTCACCCCGCCCAAAATTTCTATCCTGCACTGATCTGGTACCTACTTCCCAACCTGGAGAAACCTTGCTAGCTCTGCTGAGGACACACAGCTGGCTCCCACCTCATGTTTCTACTGTTAGCACAATTGCTACTGCTGCTCCAGACTCCAAATTCCGAGACAATAGTCACCTTCACCCTGTCCTACAACTTGGTGATGATGGTGGTAATTCTGTCAGAGTCATAAATGACCTCTACAGTCTAAATCATTACTTTATCAGTCTCAATTTGGTTGCACTCTTAAGTTGATCAGAACGGAAATTACATTGTCTCCACTGACCACCATTCCAACTCCTGCTCTAAAAAGAAAGCATGATAAACAGTAAAACACCATTTTGGTTAACTAACCTTTGGCTTCATTGTTAACAAACAATGTCTTCAGTATCTAGAGGGGGCTGCCAAGAAAGCTGAAGAGCTATTTTTTTACAATGGTGAGTAGAGATAGGATGGGGGGGAAGAGCTTCAAACTGAAAGAGAGTAGGTTTAGATTAGATATAAGGAAGAAATTCTTTACTGTGAGGGTGGTGAAGCACTGGAACAGATCCGCCAAGCAAAGCTGTGGATGTCCCATCCCAGGGAGTGTTCAAGGACAGTTTGGATGGGGCTTTGAGCAACCTGGTCTAGTGGAAGGTATCCCTCGCAGGGGGGTTGTAACTAGATGATCTTTGAGTTGCCTTCCAACCCAAACCATTCTATGATTATTTGGAAACAAACATGCCCTTTAATCACTGCTGTTTCAACATCCCCCTTCCTTCTTACCAGAAGGATATCTGTTAAGGAGTTACTTACATTACACTAGAAACTGCTGAATTTGAAAATTAATGGAAACAACTCCTGCCCCTCACCCTTCCTACATTTTCACAAGCAATTTTTTTTTTCTTCCTTTGTTTTGGTTTGGTTTGTTGTTTCACCATTTCCTTCTCTTTCTCATTGCTTAGACAAAATTCCAGCAGCCCATTTCTCACTGCTTTGTACAATGGCAACCACCGCAGAAAAGCCTGTAAAACTCGGCACCAATAGCACGGGCCAGAGGAAGGGAAGTGCCATTGCCTGTGGAGATGTGAGGGAAGCTTGGAAGAAGAAATGCACAAATACAAAGAGCAGTTTAAGGCTCTGCCATTTGCTGGCTATCATTCACACTTGGAGGGCTATTTTACTTAAATAATCTATTATTTCTAATTTGTCTTTCAAACTCTAAGGTATTTTTCAGTTAAAATTGGATTCTGT
The DNA here is from genome assembly GCA_013398055.1 of Ifrita kowaldi. Classification (NCBI taxonomy): domain Eukaryota; kingdom Metazoa; phylum Chordata; class Aves; order Passeriformes; family Cinclosomatidae; genus Ifrita; species Ifrita kowaldi. The sequence goes on from VZRS01007986.1 coordinate 549,753, forward strand.
CATGATTGAAGCAGTCAGGGAACGTATCATATGGGGCCTATGTAAGCTGGTATCAGACATTACTACCAAGTGAGCCTGTTCTCTGTGCTTTCCCACTAGTTCTTCTCTGGCCTTTAACCACCATCTGCAGTAAGCCAAAACAGTTTTACAAGTTTCTCTTAAGCTCCATTTACTGCTTACCTAGGCAGCTTAGTAAAAAGCTTTCCTGAACAAATATATTTGTTTTATCTCACTGAGTGTTTATGTCACAGTTTATTCATCTCATCTTCTTGCACTTATTCTACCTTTGAGCCAAATTTGGCAACTGGAAATCTCCTGAAGGCATTCATTTTGTCACCCGACCCTTTTATAGAAAGGTTTTCTGGGGTAAGTATTATCAAAACCTTATTCCTGGAGACAACTGCAAACCACATTTTGTTTCCCATAGCACCCTGGTAAAATCCTCACTAAGTGTCAGCAAAAAAAAGGTGTAAGGCAACCAAACTACAGACCAGTGACTTAAAGGCCTTAAAGGCACAGTTCACTCTGTCCTGTAGCATTGGTGGTATACCACAGAAACTGCCTTCAGGACAGCACAACTCTGTGATGATAATTATCTCCTAAACACAAACCGGACACAGCTTCCCTCAATTGCCTGCAGATTGCATTTCTCCTAAAGCTCTGTAATAACAGAAAGCAAAACAAAGATGTAAGCTACTGGTAGCAGGAGCAACCAGCACACTTCCCTTGAGCCTCACCTAACACTGATGGTAGAAGTGTGCATAGACAGACTCTGTTTAGTGGTGTAAATCCAGGCTAAACCCTCCAATTTCACTGGAATCACTGGAGGTTCACACTAAGCAAAACTCCAGGCCTACACCTAACTATGTTCAATAGGTCAGACACTTTAGATATTTAAAGCTCACAAAACTGAGTAAGCAACGATGAGCAAAACTGTCAGATTCACATGACAGACACATTTTTCTTGCAGAGGATCTTTGAAAGGTGTTTAAGGTCATCCAAATATTCCCTCAGAGCAATGGAAAAAAGCTGGTTCCTTTGAATTTTTTCAGCAATATTAACATTTGATCAGTGCCATTTCTGAACAGGTAGCAGCCCAATGCCAGGGCATGCTTATCCATAGAATTGAAGACCACGTCCAGCTCGTTTCATTAAGAGCTTTGGACACTGCACAAAACAGCAGCCAGGTCAGGTCACTCAAAAGCAGGATGACTGCAATGGTCAATTTAATTTCTAGAAAACTGATATCTATGCTACCAATAGAGTATTTTAAAAACAGTAGGTTACATGCCTCTTAGGACTTCTGTTAGGAGTACTAACTAATCTGTGGATAAAAGATGCAAGTCAAATTAGCTGACTTTCTATTCCCAACAGGTATCTGTGTAAACTACAAGAAAAGATAGAGTCATAGTCAAGTGATAGTCAGACCTTGCCTTCACCTTGCTATACACATTAAACTATTGCACATATTTGAGAGAAACCATAACTGCTCAAAGTTGTCTGACAGGTGCTCAGCCATTCAACACAAAAATGGCCAGCCAGCAGAAATTAAGACTGTTAATGACATGTAAAAGCTCTTCAGACATCAAAAAAGGCTTAGGGATGTTTGAGAGATGCTCGCCAAGAGGCATTTTGATCATACAACTGAAATGACAGGATTCAACTAGGAAGATGCTTCAGCTCTGGGAAACTGTGGGAGCCGGTGTGCCTTTAGAACCAGGGTAGGTTCTTGTAGCTTTGAGACTGGGTTCCCTGAGAGATTACAATTGGGGTTCCAGCCTCACGACAGCTTCTGGAGATGAGGAGATGAGAATTTTTTCCCACGTGAAGAAGTTATGGTAACAGGAAGAAGGGAGCATTAAGGACGTTTATTCTCTGTCCTAGTAACTCTGGCAGAAACATTCAGAGTTATTCTTACCAGGTTTTGGTGATGCAGAACACAAAAAATTAAGTTCCTATGCCCGGACCTGTAAGCACACAGAAGCAATATACATGTACTAATTATCAAGATTCACATCAATGGCATGACTCATCAGAAGTAAATGAAGCTACTCTCAGCAATGTATTTTCCTCAAGGAAAGATACTTTAACAGGAAAGCAGAATAAGCTAAGGCAGGCAGGCATAAAACAAAACCTGAAATTTCCCCCATCTTGCAATTCCTACAATAAGCATGAGATTCAACCTGTATCAAAACCCCTGCTCACAGCCATTAAACCAATTTATTCTTCTTTCTCTATCACATGAATAAAGCCAGAGAAAAGCTGAGCTGAGGTTAACCCCTTGTTCACTGAAAACAAAACATTGCCATTTCAGATTCTCACAATGAGCTTTGAACACATGGGAGATACAGGAATAGATACCAGATAACGCCTCACTTGATCTGATTTCCTTCCCTAAACAACTATCAGAAGCCTCACTTTCTCAAGGTAATTAAAAAAATTCAGTCTTTCCTGAGACTATTACATGGTCCTGCATTTAAATCTAGAACTGACAACTTCTCTACCTCTACAGCCCTCAACAACCTCAACTTCTACTTTTGATCTGCCTTAGGTAGATGGGCAAGATCTGAACAAAGAGTTAGTTCATGAAACCTGGCCCTAGAGATCCAGCCTTACCCTCAAGGGTTTTTCACCACCTCTAATTAAAGTGGAATTTATGCTTACAAATATAGACCATTCTCATTCTCTTTCTATGCACATGCAGAAACTCATACTTTACACATATTTCTGAACAAATACATATATAAATGTGTGTACTGGTTTAAAGCAAATTTCAAAGGCCATTTGCATGTCAGGTATAGAAATGAGTCACGAACTTTGCTTTGAAGGTTTTTTCATTGGTCTACAGAAGAAAGAAGCTCCAAACAGTCCCAGAGAAAACAGGCTGTTGTTAAGGTCTGCTGAAGCACTGTGTTTCACTAGTTAGACATCAGTGGTATCTAGATGTTCATCTGTCCACAAGGGTGTTTCCCCTTCTCTACCAGACTACTTACCCACAGACAGCACCTACGAGAACAAGGTGATTTCAGTAGCTTTTGGCACATTGTTCTTTTGAAATTATAAATTATCTGGGCTTCTACCTTTGACCAATGCATTGTATAATGCATTGAGAGAGAGATAATTCTCTAAGAGAGAGCATAATTCTCTAAGTGATTCCTACTAATGATCTGATGTTGATTTTACTGACAATGGAAGGGAAAAAGTAGTACCTCAAGGCACTGTATTTGGTACTGTGCTCATTAATGCAGAAAAATTTGGGATTATATCACACCTTTTAATCCCTACATATTCCAAAGTATTTGACAAAACAGTATAATTGTTGTTTGAAGTGAAATGGCACCGGGAAAGGCAAAAAAACCAGCAGCTACAACATGTTTGAGAAAAGCTTGCTCAGCCTCAGGGGTAAAAGCAGATGCTTTCTCACAAGTTGCACCAACGCCTGTTCTGATATTGGTTAAAGCAACAAGGTTTATCTGGGTAAGCTAAGTGGGCCTTTATGCCATTTTTAGTTTCCCAGTAACTGACATTGCAGGGGGGCACCAACAAAGGGAACTGGGAAACCTCTTGTCATTAACTTTTTGGTGTGATCAATTACTTTATGATCTTTTGAAGACCCCAAGTAGGAAGAAATAGGAACAATGTCAAACAACAGTCTTTAAGAGAAATAGAGGAGGTGTGGGCATTTTTTTATCAATACAGAAAGCCAGTTGTAGTGATATGTATTTAAACACTGATGGTGTGCACTAGCCAAGCTCTCACTCAGGACCGGACTCAACACCTGAACTCAATTGTTATTCAAATAGAGTTCAGGCCACCTCAACCTGAAGTGCTCGTTAACCTCCTACAAACAGCTGTAGCTGCAGGGCGGGCACAAGCCCTATAAATCTAGCCCTGGGAGGAGCCAAGGTTGGGGTGGTTGTTCCTGGTTGCTGTGTGCTGCTGGAGCTCTGCTCTGAGAAATCATAATCCAAGACTCAGAAGACTGCAAGCTCCGGCACAGCCACTAAGTGCTGTGATCCCACAGCTGCACACAAGTTTATAAAATAATTATAACTTGAAACTGGCCTTTGCTTGAGTGCCTAAAGGAAAATAGAACAAAGAGAATTCTACATCCAGCCTTAAAAGCCCACTGAAAAAATCCAGGTGGTTACTGTAGTATTTGATTTTGCTTCTGCTGCTGGTGTCATATATCTGGACTCCAAAACCTTGACCTGTGAGGCAATCTGTTGGTAAGCACGGTTTGCATCATTATGGATAATGCATATATTCTGTATAACGCTAGCTGTACAATGTTTGATGCATACACAATGATACAAATGCCACAAAGCATTAGAGTTATTTATACCTGCGTGATTCATACACAATACCACTAAGATCTGGCTAAGAATCCTTTTCCCCAGTAAAGGCCAGCACTTCCAGAGGCCAGCCTTAACTCTAACCATACACTGTTATGTCATTGTAGGCACCCATGACATATACCTAAGTTACAAAACACACGCAGTCATGAGACTGCTGACAGTTAGGACTGTAGGGTTTTCACAGACATCTGCTTGGCTTGGGATATGCAGGTGAATAAATTCACTAAGTCCAATCTGTGCTTTCCTGTGCTTTTTAAAAGAGTCAGAAGATGACCTTGATCTTGCTTGACCCTAATCTATGCTTTCGTTCAAGATTTTGTATACCACTGTAAACAAAAATGCTGAATAACAGTTATAAGTTGATGTAATTCATCTGAATTTAAGAGTTCTTATTACAAAACTTTAACAAGCCACTAACTTTTACAGTCTTGAGATAGCTGAGGATACAATACTCATCTCTGCCAGCACTTCATAGCCATCTATAATTCTGCCACAAAGATTATTTTTCTAATTTGTCACTCTGACATGGTCACACATCACAGTGATCCTAGCTCTGCATTGCTCCACAGATTTCCTCTCTCTGCCCAACATATATAGCCTGTCTTTATTTTCACAGCCTAGCCTATATAGTTTTTCTCCTATTAAGAGATCATTTCTGATCTTCCGAAGATCTACTGTTTCAGTCTCCACTCAAATATACACATAGGCAACTTTTTGCCAGTCCTGTTCTTCATACTTGGCAGGAGCTCCCAATTAAATATACATGAAGTACCCCAATACTCCTCTGCAATTTTTAGTTAAAATTCTTAAAAACTCTTGAAGTGTGGAGATCACCACCCATAGCTGCCTCATTGTTATTCCTGTTTTATTCCTTATTCCCTTCATCTGCCTATGAAGGTGTATCTGTTGTCTTTCCTCTTTCCCTAGGTTACTAGTGTGAGACTATTGATAGAATAAAACATGCTTTTCTTCCTTTTTTTTTTTTAACACATAAATTCAGCTACTTAGAAAATACCTGACACTGAGTTCTGAGTTCTGCAGCTCAGTATCTTTTCACTGTTTTCTTTCAAATCATATCTCCAATGTTTTCTTCTAAGTAAAGCAGCAGGTGATAAGCACAGGAAGGTAAGCAAGAAACTACTAGAAACATCAAAAAGAAAGGCATTACACAGCTGTTTCTGAGCTAAATAGACCTTCACAACAACTGTGTTAAGGGATAACTTCAAACTAGTAAATCCTCTTTCTCAAAGCCTACAGCCAGCTAGGTTAAGCAGGTTCAGCACCCTCACAAGTGAACAGACACATTCAGCACAGAGGCCCCTGTTCAACACATAAAACCTGAGAACCCTCACTTTTCTGCAAGTTAAGATTTCCTCCACCCTCCTCCTCTTTTGCAAGTGTGTGTATGTGTAGCCAACCATCCTACCGAAGAGCAGAGCTGCATCCTCCGCAAGCAATGAACTGCTCCTGCAGCTGTTAGCACAATGTCTCCCTCGAGAGCGCTCTGAAGTGCTAACAGTTCACCATAACTTCCACACTACTTCTCACACGGTTTTTTTCCCCAATTTCATTTAAGAGGTGAACTCTAAGAAAAGCAAAAGGAACAAGTATCATCTTCTACATTTGGATTTTTTGAATCCTTTTGGAGAAATTTCCCCCTTAGAGTTTCTTCTTAGAAATCAAACACATTGAGAAGTAAGCATCCAAATTTTTATTTATACATACGTACAAACATAAATATTTATATATATAAAACCAATCACCTTCAGATTGGCTAGATTTCTTAAAACTGAATGACTATGCCCTAAGATGCTGGGGACTCAGTCAAGAAATAGAAACAAATGTGCAGGGAAACAGCCTCTTGCTGTTACCTACATTAAATTACTCTTCAACACTCATCTATCATACTACATAATCTCAGTATATAAGAAAAGACAATACCTTCCTAGGCATGCAACAAAAAATTCTCAAGGGTTTTAGTATAGGCTTTCAAGCCCTCTCCAAGCTAGCAGAGAAAAGGAGACTGACTAGCCTTACTTTCTGCCCAGTGATTTTCTTGGGAACCTTTTAGTGGAAGCCTTTTTCAGGCATGCAGCAGGGTGGGTTCAGATAAAGCACTGCAGTCTAGTGCTTAGGGTGCTATGTTAGATACCACAAGGCTCCTGGATTCCATATCTGGCTCTACCACAATTCCCTGTGTGGCCTTGCTTTAGACTTGCATGATATTCATTTGCATCTGTAAAATGGGTATAATAATAACAGCCTGGCTATTTTCCTATTGCCCCTGTCAAGAAATTTTCTGAGCATTATTGATTTATGCAGTAGGAGCACCTCTTGCAGTGATAAGCACTAACTGTGAAACTGCAGTTTCCAGGCGAATGTTCTTGCCCACATTGTATTCACTCCTTTCACAGGATAAGACACTGACTCCAAAGCTGACCACCACCCCTTTTGATTTTGTAGTGAGGGATATTTCTCTTGAGAATATCTGTACAAGCCAGAACTACTGCAGCCTCTCTTGCCAGTGGTGTGCTGTAAAGTCTAAGGTAAATCACTCACCCCTCTACCTCATTTTGCCCATTTTATTTAATAGAAGCATTGCTGTGTTACTGGAAGTATCTGCAAGACTGTTCTTAGGGTCAGCTAGATATTCATTACCTCAAAGAACCCAAACAATGCACGAACACCTAGCAGCCTATTCCAATGCTACAGTGCCTTCTGAAAACAAAAATTGCTTGCAAAGAAAGAAGAACTGGTGAGACTAACTCAAGATTAAAGCACCATCTTTTAACAAACAACAGGTATGTGTTGCCAACTGAGTATTTGAGGAAAAGCTATTCATTTCTGAGGCCATAGGAACAACTCATTTCTGGTATGAAAAAGAAAAGAAATACCCTTATCAAGTAATAAATAAAAGGAAATACTTTTAGCCCATATAATCATCGAGGCATACCACCGAAAGAAGAGAGGCTGAAGAAAGACTATCACAAGAGATGAGACATTCATTGTAGATAAACAATACCTGGGATATAGTTCAAACTGCCATCAAGGCAGAAATCAGCAAAAACACCAAAGTTACTATGTACCTACAGAACAAAGTAATGAACACTTGGAATTTCCCTTTATTATGGGTATGCCATGTTCTTTAGCAGGAAATGCATCATTACAGATCTGTCAGCCAAGGGATATGACTAAAGGCATCACTGCAGCATAACAAACTTAAACCCCTGCTCATCTGTTGGAAGCAGTTCACACACAGCATGCAGACTTTAATGATGGCTGGAAACCCCTTCTAGGCTTAAATCTATTTGCACACTTTGAGATCATAGTATGGCTGTCAGCAGTAGCTGCCTTAAAAATAGCTCAAATAGCTCCTAAATGTTTATTCTGTGACTGGCAGTCACACTCTATATTGGAGTATAAGGTGATCACTAGGGCAGGTAGAGATGCCACAAAGGGCATAAAATTATGGGTCACGTTTTTTTGAAAATCTACCACAAAGCTCCTCTCTATATGTCCTGGGCAAAAACAACACACTGAGTCTGAAAGCACCAGAGGAACAGATACCTTCAGGACTGAATGCAGAAAGGAAGAACACATGATTCTATCATATATCATCACCAGGGCTCGTTCTGGAAATAGCACGGATATATTCTCATGGGGATATATAGAGAATTTTTTGGGTTTCAGTTTTTTTAGAGGTGTGCTGGGAGTGAATTAGTTCCCAGACAGCTTTGCTATAAACTTCAGCTGAAAGATGGCAAGTCCATTTCATTGTATTGTTACAATCAAATCTGCCTGCAAACCATGTGAATTCAGATGCTACCTGCCATCTAATTTTTTGTTAAAGAAATGTTTTTATAGCAAAAAAACAATCAGGAAAAAAAGGTGGTAACATATGCCAGTAACATTAAAGAAAAAACCAAACATCCAAAACCGAACTTTAAAGGCGTGGTGTTCAGCATCTGCCACTTCTTTGGTGATAATTCTCTGTGCATTGGAGATATTGTTCATTAAAAGCTATACCAATTATTGTAACTTTTTCTTTTCAGATCTGCATAGAAATGCATAATGGTACCATGGAGGGTTCGTTCATTCTTTCTTTCCTTCCTTCATTTGCTCTCTCCTCAAAATACAGATGATCTTTTTTCACTTTAGTTTCAGTTACTCTTAGATGGGAAAATTTCCCCTCACTGCTTCATTCTTCTCTTACCTCTAATGCCCAAGAGGCTATCTTGCATGAACTCCTCCAAAAATAATCCACAGTCAGATTTTGAAGCTACAAGTTAGAATCAAAGGCAAGGATCTGGAGCAGTTTACATAAAAGCATTTTTTCTTCTATTGAAAATATAACTTTCCCCTTATCTGCAGGCCCAAATGTCACACCCCTCCTTCCCACACACACATCCTGCACATACACACTCATTCCTCAAAAGCCTTTGCATGACAGCCTCAGCTGGGGTTTAAATGTCCTTCCTCATTAAAGTAACTAAGTCCATTGATCTCAGGTGAATTATGTACTAGGGGATGCATATGCTTGAGCCTTTTTGAAACACGTTTGGGTGGAAGAATGATTTCCTTTTGGCTCCTTGCAGATAATATGTGCACCGCCAAAAATCCATCAGAGTTACCAATAGAAATTGCTTCTTGGATTTTGAACATCCAGTTCAGCTGTCCTCACAGCAAAATACAAAATGGAAACACACTAGAGCTGACAAAAGATCACAGTAAGAAACTTCACCTTCCTATCCATAAAACAACTCAAGTAAATCAATATCTCCGAGTGTCTTTATCATTAATCACTTTAAGGAGACTTGGAAATACTTTTTCTCCACAAATGGTTTGCCATTATGCTCAAACAGATGATCCTTTGAATGAAAGATTGAGGTACTGAATGGAAGCAATGTATACAACATGAAATGGTCTGGTTACGGCTGCAGTTAGACTTCACACTCGTATGCAGTATTATAATCTCCGCAGTGCTACAGGGAGAACAAAGGCCAGAAAAAAACCTTCACACTCAAATTTTGCCTACTGACATTATAGGATGGTTTTCTCAAACACAGCTGACATATTCTTTACCCTAAACCATTGTGTGTCCTCTTATATAAGCCATCAATATTAGAAGCTTCTGTGTTGTGTGTATGCAGGCAACCAAGCCAATACAGACAAGTTAAAACACTATGTTTTGAGGGCAAACTCAAATATTGAATTAATAAAATGTACACCATAGACTAGATAGTAGCATTCAGTGCAAAGTGGTCCAAACTCTGATAAGGTCATCTACAATAGGAGTGTTAAACCTATGTGGTAATATGATACATATGGTTTAACAGACAATTACGCCACCCCAGTGAACTCTAGTCAAAGTTAGTCATTGTTTCTTGGCTGAGGTGCTTGCTTGTGGCCTATTCACTAATTCTATTTATGTATTTCTAACAGGGATTTCTGGTACATTTCCAAATAGCTTTATTCATTTATTAACAATGTGAACTGGGATATGCAGATATTTTTCTCTGCAGTCCCCTGGAGATCAAGGGGCACAAACTTGCATAAAGCAAGAGCCAACAAATGAAGTGAGTAAATTCAAATTGAAAGAGAAGGGGAAAAAAGAATCAGCCAATTGCCAGATATTGAAATTATTGTTATTGAGGAGAATAATTACGCAACCTCAAGGAATAATCAAGCAGTATTTGTTTCAAAAATATTCAACCAGCTTCAGGCCATGTGTAAGCACACTGCTAATGAAAGGCTCCTTTAACTACTCATTGCCACTTCTCTGCCCCTTTTGTATTACTGCTAATTAGCAATGTGAAGAAATATCCCCTGCCTTTTTGTCATCATGCTGTTCAACTTGCCTTATTTATTTGATAGCATAATCCAGTGTTTGACATATGCTTCTGCAAGATCATATTATCTAAAACAATATTACCAAGCAACCACTGAACGAGGACTACATTAATGAGGACTACTCGAAGCCTGAGTGAGGGGTAAGTTGAGTAAAAACAACAGATACTTCTACTACATTAAAACCATTACAGAGCGGGATTCTTCCTAATATAGGTGCTTGACATTTCCCATTAAAATAACTTATTTCAAGCTATTACCATTGCAAAAGTGAATATGTTTGTGCTGAAGTCACCAATGCTATCTGTCTGCCTTAGGTTGTTTGCTTCATGAAGTTTTAGTCTCAAAAGAATAACTGCTTCTTAATACTATTCCCTCTTTGGAGTCAGGAAGAGCCCCCGAGACTTCCCAAACCACAACATTTCTATACTTTAAACAAATATTTGTGAGAAACTGATCCAAGCATTTCTCTCAACTCACTTAAGTGATTGCTCACAACATTAACAACCCTGGGAAGCTTTATTGAGTGAGGTGACATCATTTATTAGACTAATACACAGTACAGCTAGGAAAATGAAGTTTTAGGGAAATATAAGCCCTTTCTTCATGTCCCAAAGAGAGAAAAATGTTACTTTACTACAGCTTTCAGAAAAAAAACCTCATTTCCCCGAAAGCTTCCAGACATTCATCTGCTAGGCAGTCTAATAAAAGATATTGCCAACATACAAATCCTGCTTTGATCTTTAGGACATCACAGCTACAACAAAAACAGCATTATTCCCATCAGTTACTGTGTTGTGCTCAAGTAGCAAAAGAAAGTGCAGTTACAACTAATATTCTAGTCCTGCTGTGACCTGGAGATGTTCCATGGTAGAATCTCAGCTTTTTGGGTCATTTCCTTGTTTTAGTCAAAGCCAAGGAAGTACTACACATGCAAGAGAAGAGTATTTGCATGGTCAGATACTCAAAATAGGTAAACAGAATTGTTTTACCATTCACTTCTATTTGCCAGCTATAGGCCCCAGGATGATTTGCAGAAATACTGAGCATTCACAACTACAACTTAAAACAACAGGAACTATGTGTGAAAATATGCAATACCATCTGGTGCTAACACAATCCTCAAAACAGTTTATCAAAGTACAATTTACTAAGAAGAATGAATTTGCCCCAAACCCATGGAAACTCTTGACTTTAAGACTTCTGTTCCTTAACAATGATCTTCCAATGTATCTGTGTACCTTGGTGGTGACAGTAGATATGGAGATACACCGTCAACAGATGAGGGCTTGGCTCACTAGAGTACTGATGAACTTATAAACTTTTGAACATCAGTACATAATAATACTAAAGCATTACTGTTGTGGTTTAACCCCAGCAAGCAACCAAGTACTGTCCAGATGCTCACTCATTTTTAGCCCCCCCACCTTAGTGGGATGGGGAAAAGAATTGGAAAACAGCAAAATCTGTGGTTTCAAATAAGAACAGTTTAAGAACCGAAATAAGGCAAAATATAAAAAATACTGTAACTGTAATAAAAAGGCAGATAACAAAAAGAGAGAGGAATAAAATCCCCAAAATGACTAGAGATGCACAATACCATTGCTCACCACCCACTGACTGATGCCCAGCCTGACCCCAGCAGGGATTGTCCCCTTCCAGGCAAGTCCACCCAGTTTGTATACTGAGCGTGACATTCTGTGGTATGGAATATCCCTTCAGGCATTTCCGGTCAGCTGTCCTGGCCAAGCTCCCTCCTGGCTTTTTGTGCGTCTCCCCTCTGGCAGAACATGAGATGCTGAAAATTCCTTGACTTAAGGTAAGCACTGCACAGCAACAACTAAAACATCAGTATGGTATCAACGTCATTTTTATACTGAACCCAAAACACAGCACTGTACCAGATACTAGCAAGAAAATTAACTCTGAGCTAAATACACGACAATCAATCTACAATGTCTTATTAATAATTTAAAAGCAAGAGGAAACTTTGCTCCAAACATCTGATAATCTCCACAAAGAGATGAACTAGCCTATAACAACAGATAATAGCATTGCATCAATATACAGAGAGGCTGGATCTCAACAGTGGTCTGTAATGTCTCAAAGAATGACCTTGCCTCATGCTCCTGAGTCAATAATGATGGCAACAGCACAGCAGGTATGAGCCCAAACCCTAATGCTGAATCAATAATCACTGTGCTGGGTCATGGCCACGCATCAATCTGAGATAGTTTTACATTATGATGTTGCAACAACTTGTATGATATTGCAAGGTCATCTGGCATTGGTTCGGTGGTACCATGCAATGATGTTGCATGAATATATACAGATATTTGCCTGTGACAGCAAATGAGTACAGAGAGATGCTAAATTCTGAAATGACATCAGGGAGTCAACATGCATGATATTAATGATAATGAGTGGTGACTTGTATGTCACAAGGCCACTTAATTTTCTCTTTGCAGGAAAAATTCAGGTGAGTGAGTCCTAACTAGGTAAAGTTTTGCCAAAACTAGCAAAGGCACCCCTTTACCCAAGACTGTCCTTCCACACTTTCATTCCGACCTGCATGGACAGCAGGTACTTTGTTCTTGCACACTTTTTATCTGCTCAGCCATTTGACTGAATATGATTGACCTCACTACAACCCGTGCAGAGTAACAAGATTCAAAAGGAAACTACTGTGACAGGGAAATGGCCCAATTATGCTGAGACCAGCCTTTTCCCTGGCAAAAAAAGATTCAGAGCATAACACATCAAGACACAGAAGGAAGCAGCCACCCAGTGATTGCTGTCGAAGGAGGAGAACAAAGAGATAGCAATTATTTTAATCATTTTCCAAGAGGTGGCAATAGTGTTTCTCATAATTGCAGAGAGAAGCAGAAATGTCAATAGTTCCAACCAGCTTTTCTTTCTGAATGGTGCCTGAATCAGCTCTTCATTTAGGCTATTGAAGCATCAACTATTTCCCATTAAACTATACTTGGGTCAGTCTGCTTTGGTCACACTCAGCTTAGATTGAATTTGAGAGTGATAATTACTGTGAATTCATGTCATTTTCCCAGGGTGAATTTGTTTCAGTTTCTTGATAATATTTCCCCATGCATGTTTCCTTATATTTCCCCTTTATTGATACTGTGTTTTCTTATATTTCCTTATTATTACTGCAGTGCTGATTGTTGTTGAAGTAGGTTTTTCTGAGATTCATTCCATGGGGTTTCACCTTTAAAAAACCCAGACATTTATTTATACCAGTATAATAAAATCTAACCACAAGGCTTGCTTTTAAACAAATACAAAAACAGCCCAGTAAGATTAAATGAAAGATGGCACAGCTCTTTTGTCCTTGTTTTCAATGGTAGCTAGTAAGCAACAACCCAAGGTGGCAGTAGACCTTTTACTCCCCTAAATCTACTCTGTGTGCGTGAGTACTGGGCAGGAACAAAAATCCCTCTCTAAAAGCATGCAGCTTGAAAATGACATGGAAACTAGTCATATGTGTTTTGAGAATACTCGGCAGAAGAACAAAATGTAGCAGTGAGGAGGAATGTAACTCTGTGCATACTCTGCCTCGGGCTGGACACGGAGCTTCATGGAAAGGTTTGTGCACAATGTGAGCATTCCAGCCCCTCTCATGGCACATACAAGGCTCTTCCAAAAAGGATTCCAAGATCAGTAAATATTCTCCTCTCTATCATTTACACACCTGCTGTAAAATTACAGGTGAACTGATCCAAAAAGCAGTTATAATAGAAGAGTATGGAATGAAGTTGGAGTACAACAGTGAATTTTAAACAGAACTTTTCTCAGTCTCCCAGTACTGTGTGTAACCTCTTCCGGAGTTCCCAGCCCATCACTTCATATTTCATTTTGACAGTTCAGTGTATCCCACCCTGAGTGCTTGACCTGAAAATGTAGACATGTTTCAAATAAAACAGAAGGTTAATTAGAAAAGCTGAAGCCATTAATGAAGGCCATCAATTATTAATCAGTTGGTCCACTATTCTCTTTCCCCATATCTAGAAGTATTTATAAGTCAGTGACAGGTTTTTAGGGCTGATGACATCTCTTAGCAACTGTATCACTCTGGTTATATGATTACACCCCACAAGCAAAGGGGGAAAACATCAAACACATTTTCAGACAGAAGACTTCTAAGGAAAAATTCAAAGTGACGGAAGACAGAAGACAAAACTACTTCACACCTCCAGAACCTTCCTGACCACTGCACTGCAGTGGACTCTGGTCTTGCATCTGAGTCACTGCGTATTGTTGGTAATGAAGCACTGAACCATGAGACACAGGAGATTTTTATGAAGGTTTGCATTTTAATAAAGAAAAATTACAGCAACAGCTGTTCTAAAGTAAATATATCAGACAAATAATATATGTGTCCTATGACATAAAGAACCTGCCAGGAGTTTGCCACAGACAGGTAATTTTGAATACTCACAGACAATGTTGAAAGATGTCAGAATATTAGCAGGGAAAATTATCTTCAGAAAATGAGAGCAGAGTTTCTATTAATTGTCCTCACATATGTGAAATTTATTTCCCTTGTAAAATAAATCCATCATTGAAAAAAAATGTTTAATTAAGAAATGTTAATAGAAACATGCCTTTTCAACAATTTATATTAAGATTTTATTGCCATGTTAAAGATGAAAGCCTACTCAGTTGTGAAATCATCACTTATACAAAGTGCTAAAATCATCATCATTTGTTAACTATAGAGTAAAGGAAAAAGACTTAGGAAACGCAACACAGAATCTGTCTTGAGAGGAAATGATGATTACCTTGGTCTTTTCATTCTCTGGGATTCTTCATTACTGCTAGATGCCGGGTATTTTTCCACTGCCATTTTTCAGAACTTAAAGGTGCTTTTCATCTTACTCGGTTTATGGTTTGCGTCATCATAGATCAATTCTAACTTGAATGACTATAAGTTTATTATGTAACATCACATACTGAAGTAGCCACTTTACAATAAACCAGTATACAAAATTGTCATGAACTGGCAAAATGACTTCATATTCCCCCTGTCTAAGGTCCTTAAAAATAACCTAAGCCTACCTAAAAAAACCAAACTCTGTTGAATGTGCATTATTGTGCCTTCTGCTTCAGAAAAATTTCTATTCCTTTTTGCATCAGAGCTCTACAGAACAAACTTTATCTTTAGTAATACTTAATGTCTTAAAGTTCAGCTTTTATCCTCAGGAGAAAACTTACCCTCAGGTAATTTCACCGCTTGATTGTTCAGTGTAGACAGAACATTTTCCAAGGCAAAAGTTTACAGAAGTTTTACAGAAGATACCCCACCATTGTACTAATCTTACATCTTTTTTTATCTTACCGTCCACTTTGAATAAATTATTGCTTGCAAATGCTTTTCTGCTGACCTTTGTCACTCTTCTTCAGATAAAGTTTCAGGATAGACATTAAATTGCACGTTCGTAGCGGGTATTTGAGAAATCTCCATTTCATCCTTCTAAATGGACCATCACTGTCCCCTCATCCCCATATTTTGAAGACTATACTCCCTTCGTCTATACTAAATCATACTTGTCCTCAGTTTGCCAACCCTTCAACGAGCTTCCAAGGCCTGAAGGAATCCCCCAGCACTCCAAATGTGGAGGCAGAAACTGACAACAAGTTGGCACACACACAGGCTAAAAGGATATGCTTCTTCATGCTGGTCTTAACCACATTTAGATACTTCTATCAGTCAAGTCATTTGCAGCAGATTAATTTACTTTTGCAGATATCTGCCCACTTATGCTATAATTTGTAGGGTCCCTGTCATCTCTGTACCTAATTTATACACCCAAGATAGTGCAGTTTGGTAGTGATGTGGACCACAGGCTCTTTAGTCCAGGCAAGACAAACTAAAAGTCCCAAATTATAGAGGAAGTAATTTTTTTTGTTCTCATTTTAAGCAAGTGACAAGAGCAACTTTCTCCCTTCTACTCTTCCATTTGTCAAAAATATACTTCAAGTGAACACAGTCAATGTCACTAACCATCACACCTGACAAAAGACAGACAGCAACAATCCCACCAGAGAGCACAGCCCTGCAGATGAACTCACTCTGCCCCATATCTGCCTGGTTTCAGGAACTTATCACCTACTCCAATAGGGAAGAAGCACAAAAAATTGTCCTAGTTGTACTACAGTGAAAAAAAAAAATCAAGATTAAAAATTAATGACTTCTTAAAAAGCACTGAACAATGGTCAGCAGCTAAAGCTTTGAGCTCTTTAACTAGCTCAAATGTATTCTTTGGACTTTGCCTTGCCCAGGTGATATGAGCGACCTCCAAACCCCAAAACCACTTATTGTATCAGCAGTTCTGGGAAAGAAGCAGTGCAACTCATTCTCCCAGGGAAAAGGCTGGCTTTTGACACAGAAGTGCAAATGTGAAAGACAGAAAGCTTCAGTAACAAGCTAACTAATTTTTTCTTTCATGTTCAAAGAACCAGAAACTATCCAGTGACTATCGAGCACCACCTTCATGGGTAGCTCCAAGTCAGGAATTTCTTCCAGCAAGCACTGGGGAAGATGCATCACGAGCCAAATACTACACTGCATAATGCTCTCAGGCACACGGCATTACTCTTAGGGTTGTCCTGTGCAGGGCCAGGAGTGGAAACTGATGATCCATGTGCGTCCCTTCCAGCTCAGGATCATCTATGATTCTGTGAATTCCATGAATGCTAGTGAAGGGATTTTATATTCATGATTCCTCTGCGAAAGAAAGGTTTGCACCAACCTTGATGTATTTAAAAGTTGTTTAAAACTACAATTTGCCACTTTCGTTGAAGACAATGAAATTCAAAGAAGAAAGAAATGAGAGTCAGGCACCATGTACATCTCACAGTAGCAATATTAAGAAATCTACTGGATTATCATCACTTTGGTCATTATGATGTGTTCCAGAGTGAGGCCAGGTGTTATGCAGAGAACAATACTGAGAGCACTATGCAATACCTAAATGAGGCGGGCAAAGCAGCTCAAATTCTTACTTTTGCCTATTTCTGCATTTTTAAAGGCAAAATACTCCTTCCCTGTGCCTCTATAAGTCTCTTATTTTCCTAGCTTATTTTCACACCCAGTTTTGTAATTTAAGCTTTTCATGAAGGAAATTAATTGAGTCTGCTAAGGAATAGCTCCTCTGAGAGCAGGGGGATAGGAGTAGGGCATGCAGGAAATGCACTGTGCAACTGATCAAGGGACATTAAGACATGGCCAAAGTAGATCAATATTGGGTGCCTTGCTTCAAAATTGCATGCAACAACATATTACCTCTGTTCCTAAAGAGCAGCAATCATCCTTCAGTGCCACTGCTCACATTACAAGTGATGTCTTTTCAATTATCTCAAAGGCCAGATTTACCACTCTCTATTCACAAGTCCACAAGCCCATTAATAGCCATCTCGGGAATCATTGCAAGGCTCAAGACTACATATCACATGATGTCCTCTGATAAAGGTTTTATAAACTGAGCCAACATGCCATCCAATGTGTCAAAATACTTTTTTTTTCCCTAGACAAACAACAGGAAACCAGAGAACAGCCCCTCTGCCTTCTAACCCAGCATTATCATTTAATACCAGCTGTCACTGAAAGCTGGAAAAATAAGTTCTAAGAAAATAATTACATGCAATAAGTAATGATGTTATGATGAACACCACCACACTGGGAAGGAACTGAAAGGTTTTGGTTGAGAACACATCCTTTAAACTGATCACACCACTGCTGTAAAAGGATTTTGGAACAGATGTGATTGGATGATATTTGTGTGCAGATGCACCCAGCTGTGTCTACACAGCCAACCAAGCTCAGAACCAAAGACACCCTGGATGGCTTACAAAGACCCAGCCTGGGTCTACAAGAAAGTAGCAATGCATATTTGGTGCTGCAGCTGCATGAATAAATCCTCCCAAACACAGCTGATCATTCAGGTACAAAAGCAGCGAAACCTGCCTGCAGCTGGAGCTTGTGGACTTGTATGTTTGAATTTGCCTCAGCCCTGGGACATCTTCATGATGACCCATTATAATACAGTGGTAGCCCAGAAGATCCTGGGGGGATTGGTGGGGAGCTGCTGACATAAAGCACAGGCAATACAATTCTCTGTAAATGCCACCGACAGGTAAACTTCAAAAAACAGAGAGGACCTGAAGGGCAATATTGGCATAAAACAAATGAAGGTTAAACTGACGTGTATGAATACATATAGGCTTGAAAATAAGTTAAACTTTAAATCTTAGGAAAAAATTGATTTTAGAACAGCATTTCAAGAGAAATAGCAAAACCAGAAAACCAGAAGGGATGAGGTAGATCTGATACAGCCAGAAAAGAAGCTGCAATGGTACAGCTATGAGGGTAGAGGACTGGACTTGATAACCTAGATAGTCCTTTCCCTGTTCTGTGTTTCTAAACCAAGATGCACACCCAGCAACCCTGAAAACCTCACCTATATGTGAAGCCCTAAAGCCAAACAGTGATTTTTCCCATCAGAAAGGGAATACAGGAAACAAATTCTGATCAGAATAAAAACTAATGAAGATTTTTAAACTGGTTTCTAGCAAAACAGCTTTCTAACATGTAAAATAGTTGGAACTATATCCCTTTTTACCTACATATTCCACCAAAATTGAGTTAATCTCCTTTGAAAAAAATAAAGGTAGTTAACAGCAACAACTGTAGGAGGACTGCAGTTGGTTGGGCTTCCCAAAAGTTAAGTTTTAAAGAAATATAAATGAGAAACCACAATCTCCTCCTCTTCACAGAAACACAGACAAGAGAAGACAAGAATATGGTGGAGAAGCACAACATTAAGAAGTAAATTTTTGCAGTAAAAGAAACAGAGAAGATTTGTACATGCAAAGACTCAAAAGTTCTTCAAATAATAAATACAAAAAGAAAATTTTCTATTCTCAAAACTGGACAGAATCAATACAGTTAGATCTTAGCACACGGCAGGAAAGTCCTTTCAGTGCAACAGAACAATGGACTAAATTCCTCTTGTCAAACCTTCCCAAAAGTATAAGGGTGAAAAAGCAAGTCTTAGCAGTGATCCCTGGAATGATGGATGCTGTGGAGTGTAAACTTATACACAGGCTCCAGTGCATTGGTACAGCACCACACAGAAACGCCCACCCGAAGGGAACCCCCACCTCTCCTTCACAGTCTCCTAGTACAATAGCTTAAGTATCTTCCGGCACATCCCAAATTTTTTCCACATGCTGCCCAGCTCAGTATACAATGCAAATCCTGTGGCTACTCCTGAAAGTCTGTATTAACCTCTCTGTTCTGTACAGAAGACACAGTTACTTAATCTGCAACACTGCAGCATGTGCTGCCCACCTGATTTACAGCAAAAGATCATTGTTCATTGAGGGCCTAGTCTCTCTGAATATATTTAGGATACAATATACTGTCTGTGAAAGGATAATCTGCTGATAACAAGAATATTTGTAAGAATTGTTTAGCAATGCACCCAAACACACAGACCAGATCCTTTCCCATTAAAAAGGGGGAAATGCCTGTAAAGTTAGTGGATCTCATTCCTATTGCCAGTTTAGTTAGCATATTAGAAGCATGAGCATGGTTCCCTACAGAACTGATTAATCCCACCATCTCTTTAAGGCTGAGCAGTATCATACTAAAGGGGTTTAATGATCCAAAACCTGAATTCGTGTACGTGGTACTGGATTTCAGATGAGATTTTCTAAAAACAATAGAATAAAAGAGACATGATAAGACAGCACAGGAAGCCTGAGTCAGTATAAGATACTTTTTTTTCCCATGCTTAATGACTGCTATCACCCGCCTTCCAGAAACTGCATTCTTAACATCGGTAATTGACAAGAATAAAGAATAAGCTAAAACAAGGGCTGTGTACACTGAAAGTAAATTTGGACAGTCAGAGCTAGTAATATACTTGATTATCAGGTATAGGTAAAAATATGCTCAGCTGATGCTTTGCACTGTCCCAAATTATACCACTTATACGAGGCAGTCTTTTTCTGTCGGCTAGAAATTGCTTAAACAAAACACCAAGAATTTAAATGTAGCAGAAAAAAAGCTATGCCAAGATATTTAAGAGAATATTCACACTACATAAGCTTTACTTCGACTTGCTTTCAGACTGTTGAAATCTTTACAGCCTCTTTGTCCCACTATTGCACTTCTTTTACATAAGGAGATGGAAGAAGAAAATGCCTGTATCATGTATTTAACATAAAAGACTTTCAAACCAGCAGGAATCCTCCAGCTCAATCATGCTTTATGCACTGAAAGGTTAACTAATGGGGGAGGCTTATTAGCACAAATAACACCACTTCTGCCTTGATCCCAACAGCACACAAACTAAGCAAGCTCAGGCTCCATGCACACTTAGAGAGGAAAAACAAGCAACAAAAAAACTCCACAGAGCACAGGCTGCTGTAAAATCAGTTCTCAGATGTGTGGGCAACAGCAGCTTTCCAAGGGCACTACCTTCCCCAGCTGTTGATACTGAATCTCTCAGGGGAGGGAAAAGGGAGCACTTTGAAGACTTCTCATTTAAGAAAAGATGAACATTCAGAGCCAACCAGCCCCAGTTCTGGGACAACAGCCCTAGTTACATCATTTAATCTCTAAAGCCTCAATTTTCTCATTTTATAAGCATGTTCATGTCTACCTTTCAAAGAGATACAGTGATGTGTTTATATAGCTGTTCTAAAATTACATGCAAAAGTATGTTTTAGGCACTACAATAACTGTTAGAACAATGTTTCTGAATGGGAACTGTGGCCCTTTCTTGAAAACTTATGGTGAGAGAAACTCACAAGAACTTGAATGCTAGAATTTTAGCTGAACTCCAGTGCATTTTCTCCTCAAAATAGTCTCTGCAGTGTCCTAGTAGAATAGGAAAAGGCAAAATTGCCTTTTGTTTACCGTACAAAACTGTACAGCACTAGTCTTTCATGTTCTCTAGAACAGATGATTTTCATCTCAGTCAGCTGCATATCAACGATCAAGCTATCTTTTCCCCGCATTGAGTTTTGAAACCCTGAAAAATTCAAGTCATAGTGCAAACAATGTGTAATATTGCTTGCATTAGATTGAGTTCATGTTTTTTTTTTCCCTCATAAGATTCAATACTATGCTCCTGTTTAGAATGTTCTTCCTAGAGGCTTAATAGAGAAACAATTCATTTCGCTGCAGCTGATGTAGTATGAAACAGTTGCTAACCTTTGATGAGAAGGTTACATCGGATACCAAGCTGGGGTAAATTATACTGACAATTGCCCTTGTTTAATTGCTTTTGAGTAGTACTCAGTATGTCTAAATGTGCAGTGAATTATTATTGTACCCTGCTGCTATCCATTAACATGAAGATCAAGAATTTTATTTTACTTTTTTGATGCAACCATAGAGAAGGTGATAAAGGCTTTAATTGCAAACAGATTTAATTTAGAACCTATTAGTGCAATTTATCCAAGCATACAGAAGATGGGTTGGTCTGAACATGCTCATAAGTTTAAAGCTTCTTGTAAACGACAAAAATCTATATTGCCAGTTGTTAGAATCTACAAATATTAAAGATTTTAGTCTCTTTTGGAATGAGTACTGAAAACCTCACACTAATTTTCTTCCAGTGTCCGTTATTTCAAGCAAAGAACTTCAATGGAGATGGTCTTATTTCTTTGACTCAGCCAGAAATAAACTTCACATTACATCAACTCCTTTGTATTTAGTATTTAAAAGAAAAATATTAAGAAGCAGAACCTGAATTTTCTCAGCATCAAAAAATATATCCGTAATATTTCCTTGTTTATTCACTCACTGACAAGACTGTGTGACAATTATTATTTCTGAAATACTAAGAGAAAGTACTGCAAAACAGGAAAGGCAATTCATCTCAGGTTTTATTGAAATTGTGATATATTATACAGCCCTCGATGACATATTCTACCTAAACACTACAGTCCCAAGAGAGAGTAAAATAAATATCAAGCAAGCCACGGTATTTGTTTGTACAGTGTACAAGGATAAGCAATAGTATAATATTTATTGCCATACAGGGTGTTTGGATAGATATGTGAGATACTCTGTGATATGATCGTTTAACACCTAATAGCTATTCACAGAACCACAATGAATACTAAGACAAACCTGGACAAAATAAACAAGTTTCAAGCTCCAGAATGTATTTTAAACAGAGGTTGCATATTTAGGGATGAATCTTTCTTGTGAGCTATCCCATTTGCTTCTAATTAGGAGCAAATTTTTTATTTCTGCACTTAGACTGAAATAGTAGCGTCTGACTTTGCCAGATGTACAGCACTAAAAGGGGCAGATGTGTATTCTGAAAAAATCCTGTCCACTATACCAAATCACTGTGATCTTAGTAGATGCCTCCTTGACTCAGCAAAGCTCTATCTTTTAAGGTATAGCGTTTAGTTGCCCATATCTTTAAGATATGGGCAACTAAACTGATATCAGAAAGTTACCAAAATGTAACTTCCCCCTTTTTGTCCTCCATCTCCTCCAATTCTAAATTTTCACTCTCTGTTGTCCAGCGAAATTCAACAGATTTGAGGGCCAAACTCCCCAAATTATTTTCAGATTGGCAACTCTAATCAGGCTATCTTGTGGTCCAATCAGCAATTTTACTATTCATGCCAAAATTTCCCTACCAATTCTTTCTTCCATGCCTCTAATCAGCTTCACAACGTTCAATGATGACTGCAAAAACACTAGGATCTATGCACAGACTGCCACTAAGTGAGAAGCTAATGAATCCCTGTATCAAAGCACTGAGCTTCCACGCTGCCTGAATGGAGCCAGGGATCTAAAATCCATCATCTTTAGCCACGGGATATCAGCGTGCTGTTTCTCGCACCGCTGCATTCAGCTCCACACGTTCATTCAAACACCTGGCGCAGACACTGGCAACAGAGCAGGGAATGGAGTGCAAAAGGTCGCTGAGACAACTGGATGGGGCACAGTGCCAAACGGTGCCAGCCATGAGCGGGCACACCGGCGTGAGAAACTCTCCGATGTTCACAGGTTTAGTCTCAACTCGTGGCCTCCTACCAGAAGCTCCTTCTCAAGAGCTAGGAGATAACAATAAACAGACAATTCCTATGTGCGATGTTAAAATACATTAAAAATGGATTTTTAATCACCTGCCAAAAATAAGAACAGAAGTAACAATAACATGTTTTAAAGCTGGCTGGAAAACTGAAAGTCCGTTTCCTGTCTTCAAATTAGTTTTCCTTTACTAATTCTTGTGTGCTCCAGGGAACAATAAATGCAGCATGCACAAACACATGGGACTTCAGAGACCAAAAGAGTTTAGGAAAGGACAGGAAAAGACAGAGCATTTTAGGACAAGATCATTGCATATTTAAACAGAATGCTTCCATTAAAAAAAAAAAAAGTCAGGCTCTTTGGCAGTTTTACACCAGCTGGCAAAACAGCCAGTGACGTGCATATCTCAGATTTGAGACTCATTCAGATATAGCCTCTCTCAGGCAAAATAACAACACTGAAATCATATATATTTGCTATGGGGATTTTTAAGTCCATAAACCTGACATAACAGGCAATCAGCTATATTATGGTCCATTTTTTTCTGCAGATGATCTGCATATAGTAGCCTATAACACATTCATTATTTTCAAGGGACATGGTCTGGAACAGAGGCCCTCTTCCAGGTCAAGACTATGCATGACAGGTTGACCCTGCCTAGCAACTAAGCACCCTCCAAGCTGCTCATTCACTTACTCCTCCCCAGTGAAGATGCAGAGAAAATTGGAGAAGCAAAAGTAAGAGAACATGTGGATGGAGATAAAGACAGTTTAATAAGTGAAGCAAAGCCATACTGCTTCCTACTTACAGGCAGATGTTGAGCCACTTCCTGGTGAGCAGGGCCTCAACACACATAACTTACTCAGAAAGACACAGAC
Organism: Ifrita kowaldi; assembly: GCA_013398055.1. NCBI lineage: Eukaryota > Metazoa > Chordata > Aves > Passeriformes > Cinclosomatidae > Ifrita > Ifrita kowaldi. Next base: position 573,923 of record VZRS01007986.1, read on the forward strand.
CATAAATCGTCAGCATCCCCTCTTACCCTTCCTTTCCCAGCATTTTTTTGCCAGGCGTATTATCTTATGGTATGGAATGTCACTATGGTCGATTTGCGTTAGCTGTTCCAGCTGTGCTTCCTTCCAAATTCAGGTGCACTGCCAACATATTCACTGACTTCCGAATTCATCAAGGTTTGTCTTTTAACTTACAAATTAGCCCTTAGGGTAATTTTACCATCTCCAATTCTTGTGACCAACACAAAGAAAAGGAGTGCCATTAAGATGACAGCCTCGGCTGAAGATGACCATCATCCTAAGGAAAAAGGAAGATGTGACTTACAACTTAATAACACAAATAATTATAGAAAGGATGTAAACACTTGTGATGTGCTCTGTAAGACACTCAGAATCTGTTTGTCATGCAGTAGCTCAGTGCTTGGGAACAGTACTGTCACCCCAATCCTTGTGGTGTCAGCACTCTACCTGGCCTACACAGCTAAGCAGAAACCTACTCCACTGTAGAAAGCGGAGGTAGGACACTTTTTAATGCAGGATACGTACATATATGTGTCTCACATCTTAAATGAGGACTTTCTTGCCAATTCCAATTACCATAAATAGAATGCAACTTAAGTTAAAGGTACCCATTAGCTAGTAAGTTTGAACTTCAAGAATTGACAAATCACAGTAACAAACATTTATAAAATATATATATGGTGACATGAAGGAGAGACACCAGTGAATCTTCCTACACTAACATTAAATCACAACAGTTCTTCCAGTCCCTCATTTGGTTCATTTTCCATCTTGCCTAGGAGGTTAGCAGTCATGGTTTCAAGCCTTTGAGCATATGTTAATTCCCAGGTGGTACCTATTAAAGACAATATATTCAGGAGTCTCTGCCAGAGAACTTACTCCTAGCAGAAAGCTACATTCAGACAGTTTCTATATGTTAATAATCACAGGAGACCTGCAGAGCACTCCCTCAGGACGGTTGCTAGATTTGTCTTCATAAAAAATGTCTGTAGACAGCTTGTTCTTTTACATCTTCTAAGGGTCTAGACAATATAATCTTTTGCTTGAAAGCTCATCCTAATTCTCTCCCCTTACCAGCAGGCAGTCTAGCCACTCTCATTCACTAGTTGCTCACTTCCTCAGCTAAATGTGTTATACAAGATGTTGTCTCCTGTACTTAGCCACTCTGGAAATAATTTCTTGCTTCAACAATGAAGCCTTTGCCGCATTTCACCTTTTGCTGATCCACTGGTTGTTTCACTATAGAACATCTTTGACTGAAGATGTGTTCTATACCAATCTGTAGGGGCTCATAATTTGTATAAATTAAATTAGGAGGAATGTACACAGTTCTTTGCTGATTCATGAAGGAAATGAGGCATGATGGGCATTAAACACTTTGGAACTGATAACTGCTTAACCACTTCTGGTGTTCTCCAAGAACTGTATCAAACTCAAAAGACTTGCTCTACATTGCTTGAAATCTAAGAAAGGCAAGAGTAAAAGCGCTATTCTGAATAGACATCAATGTAAACACAGTCAAGACAGGGTAGATAAAATTATTTATATTCATAAAAATTAAACTTGAACAAACTAAGAGTTCTACACAAGAATAAAAAAGGTGGTCTAACATGGTGAATCACCCTAAGAGAAAACTGTAACTATAACACCAGTAAAGGTAGCTAAAAATAGAGCAAAACACAAGACAGGGTATTGAAGAAGATCACTCACTTTTTTTCATGGTCTACAGCCTCTGCTGATATACTGCCTGCAAAATAATGCAGGTTAGTCTTAAGGAAACCCTGTTCTCTGTACTTTCTTGGGTATAAAAATGTAACCCTGTTAATGCTCAGTCTGTATACAGCCTAGGAAAGGCCGAAATATTTTGCATCAAAGAGATTTTGGTTTTAGAAAAGCAAAACACAAACTCCTATTGTATTTTGCCTCCACTTATTATCTCAGAGTAGCCCTTAAGTTATTCAGTTCATCATATATCCTCTGGTTATGATAAGGACAATCCTGGGTCTATCCTTCTGATTCTAAATCTTCTGCTTCTTCTGTATCTGCTCAGATGACATGCCACTGCAGTTTTGAAGGGAGACTTCATAGAAAGGAGCCAGAATTGGTTTTACAACTGTAAAATCCACAGACTTGGGCTAATCATAGTATAACTGACAAGAAAATAAATGGCTGAATGTATACATTCATTTTCTTCCATTTATACTCATTCCCATTTAGCAACGCCATCTCTAACTCAGGGAATACTTACTTTTTCCTATGCTTATTGCTTAAAAATCAGAATGGGCTACGTCAAATTCTGTAGCCTTCAGTGGTAATCTGGCACTAAATGATGGATTCCCACTAGCCTGGGTCTACTTAAACAACACTCCTCCCAAAATCACTAACATTTTTGCCCAAACCTAAATTCCTTCTTGTGAGGAATTCAGAAACTGGAACAGTCCCACAACACCATTCTGAAGAGCCAGAGGCTTGACAGCAGTTTACCATACAGAACAAAATGAAAGAACGCAGACTAAACCAGCAGCACACATGAATGATTTCTCTCTCCACAGTTACCACAAGAATGACACCATCAGCACTTGCAGCTGTTTCTCTCCCCATTTCATCTCTATGTATTGCATGTGGTAAAGCACAAAAAAGAACACGTAGTAGTGCAAGGTGAATGAACACACAGAAGCACTGAACCCACATCTCAAGACATGCAGACTTTTAAGTATCCATTGTGGAAGACAATTTCCTCGTATAGGTTTGGACTTGTACTTTGAATGAATTGTCAGGAAAAAAAAATATCGTAAGGAGGGATCTGATGCTCTAGCAAAACTCTCATTCTATGTGCTACAGTCTGTTCACACAAACACCTCATGCTTCATATATATCGATCTGGATGGTATGCTCTCCATTTTTGCAGGGCTGCCACTTCATATTCCATTGTAAGTCAGGAGAGAAAATAGTTTCAGAGGCTGTAATTTTTTGTCATATAAAACAGACATCTTAGTCAATAAATTTCCACAATATTTGAAAGACTCATAATTAAAAAATGAATTCTAACAGAACAACTGTAAGTTAAACAGGCAAATATGTAACTTCAAAATAAAATATCTTCTTTGACTTCAAGTCTTACAAATAGAAAGAGATCACAATGGACACTACAGAACATGCACAATATTCAAAAAGCAGGCAAACTATTAAAAGGTCTCCTCAGAAGAACACGGGCAACTTTTACAATCTTTAAAATAGAATCAGATATTGATAAAACATAGCGATTACTATTAATTTTGGATTAGATTTTAGTTTAGCAATGCACATTAGAAAACAGTGATCATCAGGTGGCTTTTGTCACCTTTTACCACCAATAGAACACCTGGAGAAGTGTGAGGAGGTCAGTATCCAGCAAATAGCATCCAAAAGAATCTGTGAATAGAATATCTAAAAAGGCTCCAGGAAAAGAGGTATCCCTAATATTAACCCAGGAAAATCCCTGCCATTTTTATTATTACTATTATTATTATATATAATTGCACCTGAAAAAGTCAACTTGCTAAATACCTGTAAAATAAATTACATTAAAATTAGTGTTTTCTCTTATAATTTGCTTTGTGGTCTCAGTATTTGGGTTTTCAAAGTTTATTTTATAATCAATTTGATCTGTTTTCATGGCTCTGATTTAAAAATCTATTTAGCCCATATTTCTACTACAATTTGACTCATGCTGCCTTGTTTCTCTTGACGATTGAAAATGGCCTATTGGAAGGTTTTGAAGAAAAGAAGACAGACAAAGTCTTTGATTGACAGCACAAGCATGTGGTAGTTTTCAGACAGTTACAAAAGATCTTGGTCTCACGGAAATCTTGCATGCAATTTGCTAAGAGATCCTAAATAGTCTTACATTTTAAGTGGCATTTCAAGATGCACCTTTAACTTCAGATTTCATTTTTTTCCAAAATAATCCTGATGTAAGTTCACTTCTATTACTTTGAACCATAAACCAGAGATAACAAACTCTTACAGATATTCAAGAAGTCAATAATACTTTAAAAGTTCCTCTTTAACTTTTCTATTGCATGTAACAGCATGAGTCCCAGACCACATTCTTTATTTGACAGCTAGGTACAGTCAGTTATATATGTGATGAGCAGTAATATCATCTCCAGAAGAGCACAGCAGCATGCCTTTGCTCCTCATGAATGACTGGCAAATCCTCCTAATCCATCCTGACCACAAAAGAACAAGAGAAATTAAAGCTGAACTAGTTCTATATTTACTGCCAGTGAATAGCTTCAGGGATAAAATTGGCCAAACTACACAGGAAGCATTCAATGGAACTTTTAGCAGTAATATCAACCACAATTAGTAGATTTTATTTAGACACCTGACATAATCTAAACTAGCACCATGCCATAGAGAGCAGTTTGAAAAAAAAAACATGGGGAAGAAGTTGAAAAACTTGCATTATTTTCTTTTCCAAAAATGATTGGAAAGAGAAAGCCATGATTTCCTTTTGCTATTATTTTTTAATGAATGCTTACATCTCAGGTTCAATTCCTTTGTTTCAATCTATTCAGCAAAATTTTTTATAATTAAAAAAAATCAGTCATTAAAAAGCTCAATTAAGGGTAGAGAAAGGTAGATGCTTGAGACCAAGCTATAGGGAAAAACTATGTGCCTTCATCATTAATGCTGAAAAGAGTCATTGTGCAAGTTCTTATCTTAACGCAGAAGTAAAATTTCTTTTGTTGGTACTTGTGTCCATTTTCTCTCTTCCTTCCACTGACTACTACAAAGAAGAGCCTGACTTTCATCTTCTCTTTAACATCCCATTAGGCATCCAAGAGCAACATGGTCCCATCTTAGACTTTTTCTACAGCCTTAACAAATTCATGTCTCTGCACCTCTCCTCACATGCAAGAATAATGTTTTCTAGTTAATTGATAGCATTTTACATGTTGTATTATAACACCGGAAGAATATACATTGCCTTGCTCAGACATGTCCGGTCACATTTGCTTAATTTGAGTCACAGAGCTCCAACCAATTAGGCTTAGCACTGTTCACTTTTACAGTCTTCTGGGGTTCTTTTTGTTTGGTTTTTAAGAAAGGAAGAAAGCCTGTTTTAATACATATTTAAAAAAAAAAAAAGCCAGGATTTGATCTCATTTTCATTCCAGCACAAAACAAACTAAATATTTGGACATATCACAGAAGAGAAAAACCAGAATTGCGGACAGTAGAATGGCTCAAGCCATATCTATCCCATTCCAATGAATCTGAATTTTACAACAGGATTCAAAACAAAAACCACTTAAAATACTGGTGATGAGTACCAGAACCTTGTTTCTGGTTGTTTCAGAACCACCCTGCAATATATCCAGTGCTTCGACATGATTCTGGACATGACAAACTCCAGCAGCAGATTAAGGCCCTCCATCATTCACATTAGGTCTGTTTCGGCCCCTGGCATTCCTCCTGTTACTTTATATCTTCAAGGTTCCATGAAATGCTAACAAATCCCCAGCTCATTCAATATTTGAAATGGCCCAGTTGCTTTTCCACTATGAATTAATGCATAATACATTGGAAATAATCTGAACATCAAGTAACATGACCAGCCTCTACCTCTAGTCAATCTCTTGGCTATTTGCCAGAGGTAAACAAAGCAAACAACCTCTTCTCCTCCCAAAGGACCACATAAAGTAACAAAGTCTAAAAGTTTCCAGTTCTAGTGTTCTCATTTTTGCAAGTAATTCAACTCTCCTAAAACCCCCTTCGCTCAAGTTCTCACAAAAAGGTCTATTTTCTTCTTGTAAAGCCGTGTTGCGCTAACATCGAATTCTTACTCTTTTAAACTACCCTGCAAAAGCAAGCTATATCAGCTTGAGGATCTGTTCAGTTCTCACTTAACTTTCTTTGTGAGGAAAGAACCAACACCTTATCACTCCCTTTTATTCTTTGTCTTCTGAGAATAGTAATACCTCAACATAGATTCAGCTGTATTCAGGACTGTGCATATGACTCAGTAGATTACCACTGATGCAAAATGTTTCTCCACTTTTTGAATAAATCCTACTGTTGAATCATATACAGCTTTTGACATTTGTTTTGTTTGTTTCCTCCCTCCCCAATTTCTTTCGGCATCAAGACTAAATTCTCCATGCATCCCATTCAGCAACTCTATGAAACCCTAAAGAACTACTATAAGCAGTTTAATCTGATGGGAACTGAAAGCACATAAAGTACAGAACATGACACATGGTATTTTAGAGTAACAGTTTTCTTCAAATGCATATCCAGTTAAGAGAAACCCAAGTCTGGGAGAGACATGGGCCTGTCTATACTCACTATGTGCAGCTGCAGAAAATCACCGAGCCCAGGGGCACTGTCAATCCGGACAAGAATGCCATCCTTCACTGTTGTGCTGAAGCCCACAGCAAGACGGTCTGTCCTTGTGCTCGGTCTGTCATTAGCTGGCCAGGTGTACAGGATGAGACCCCCACTCTTCCCAAATATATATGTGGCACCAGCTACAAGATAAAAAAACCGAAGAAAAACATATTAGTTATTTGCCAAGTCTAGTGGTAATGCTATGACTTCCAAGAGGAACAACTTAAGCAAGCACATGCTTTCATTAGTTAGAGGAGTGAAATCAATGTGTCCTGCTGGCCAGACCTGATGAAGTGCATTATTAGTTCCTAAATAAAGACAGGCAGCATTTAAGACAAAGATAAGTGAAGAGTTTATCAAGAATTATCAAGACGGCTTGTCAAGAATGAATGATTTCATTAGTGCTAATACCCCAGACAAGGGTGGATAGGACACTGCCGTTCAGGGGGAAAACCACGAGCCACTCCTGTTTCAAAAGCATGGGATTCAATCTTATAAGGGGATTCAAAGGAAATATTTAGCATTTATCCTTGAGGTTGGACTTGCCTTCAGCTAAAGACTATTTATGCATAGTAGGAGACTACAGTTTTCTCAACACTTCATGACATTTTTTTGATATCTAGTCCACATATTTCCAGCACCATTTGTCTTGTCACCACTGAGCCTGGGAATTTGTTCCTTGCCCTTGTTTTTAAGGATGACACCAAACTTCTCCCATGCTGAACACTGTCCTCCCACATTCATGAGGGCCATCTGAGCTGAGGAAGGCAGAAACGCAAGTGAGGAATTATTGTCGCAGATGAGGAAGCTGAGAAGTGAAAGAGTTTGGAGTTCACATTCTGACTTGTACTCAACACTCCGAGTTAGGAGCAAGATTTTATAACTCAGCAGTTATAAAATCAGCCCCCGAGCTTCTTGGAAAATATATCTAAAATTCCTGTCCCGTCCAAATCTACAGGCAGGCCAGGAACAACGCTCCTCCATGTTGCAGCCACTTACTGCACCACATTTTTCTGAGCACCATTAAAATGGTCACAAAATAGTAAGCAAAAATAACCAGCTTCTGTTACTGCAACAAGGATAAAGTAGATGTAGAAAGTACAGGCAATTACTGGGTACATTTTCTAATCTGAGTGAAACTACAACTGAGGAATTTTTTTTTCCCAATCAGCAACATGCATCACGCAACCTTGTACAGAGTAAATGTAGTTAGATACAGAAACAGGTGGGATCATATAAGGGTAATTTCTACACTTTCCTACAAAGCTGCAGCTTCACTGAAGTTCTTTATGACCTGAATTCCAAATAAATGCTACGCATTAGTAGAAATAATTGATACACTTCTCCCTTGCTAAGGAGGCTTCCTCTAGACATCTCAGAACACATTACCAAAACAGACATCAAATACTCAGCCACAGAGGAATGAAATGATTTGTGAACAGCTGACTCAATGACAGAGTGAAAATGAATCATGTTTTCTTCTTGCCTTCCAGGCCTATGCACATCCAGCAGAACATGCCCTCAGTAAATTCAGACAAATGTGTCCGAAATCAGGGTTACATAGGAAATTTCACTCATAAATCTGAGTTATCAAAAGAGCACATTCTGTGTACATACACTTCTTCAGTTTCAGAAAGAATAATTTTACAGACCCAGTCTCCTCATTCAGCTTTAAACTCCAGATAGAGGGGGCACAACTATTTTAAGATGTTTAGAAAGAAGTTTTGTTTGTCCATTTGTTTAAACACATCCCCAGCTCTATCTGGAACCTTATGGTTAGACAGTTGGAGATGAGCAGGTAGTGAATTATTTGTGTCCTCCCCCCATGCACAGGTATAACAACAGCCCCCCTAAAACTACACTACAAATATATTCCTTCAGTTTATCTGTTTGTTCTATAACTTCTGTGTGTATTTCCACTACAGACTAAAACTAGGCACAGCAACATGGTAAGCAAAACTAAATTTACTCATTGTTGATGGCTTCACAAATTAAAACCCACTTCCCAAAATTACTCTCACTTGAATTGAAAGTTCTCCTCCTTTTCTTTCTACTGGTTATCAAGCCTTTCAGCAGCAAAGACAAGCTTGGAGGTGAGCTCTTCACTCTTCATGAAGACAGATTATTTCTCTGCCTCTCCAAGAGCCATTTGGCTGCAGGTGGACCATGTCAGTCCTCCAATGAGAGCCAATTAGAACCAATTAAGAACCAATTATGTCCTCATAGGTCTTCCATGAGACTTAACTACTTAAACAGATCTTATTTTCTCCTCACAGAGAACAGATTTTGCTTCTAAGCCTAACCTGACAATATTCAGTACTCTGTACTGAGGTGCCAAAGGTTCCTAAGGTAAGGATCAGAAACACTAAGAAATAACACAGTATAAATCTGCCTCTGCTGGGTCTTATTTCAGTTTTCTGTGAGATGGCTCCACATAACGCTTCATGCAGCCATGCAGTACTCTGGTTCAACTGGGAATGTCAACTCAATTCTGGAGTTCAGCTGGTCCACAGGCTGTCCAACTTTACCTTAAATGCTGCAGGGGTTTACTATGATGGATTTTGCAGTCACATATTCTGGCAAGGCATTGAGTTCTTGAAAGAAAATTCAGATACAACAACCAAAGCAGCACTAACCCAAACAGACCTTTAGGCAGAAGTTTGATTGGCCAGTACTTGTTTCCTTATTTCCCAGGTCAGAAATACCTGCATAATAAGAGATGGGCCACTTGCTTTATCTGTGTGTAGTGAAATGTACAACAATTTGTTGGACACATCAATGTCCCTTCTATTCACCAGCTTTTTGAGGACATACAGGATATCCATTGACATCCTTGGAGGGAGATGCATATTAACATTGTGCCAGTATAATTTTTTCCCCAAATTATGAACAAAACAGTCATTCCAGTCTGAAAAAATAAGATGCATCAAGTAAAAGTGGAAGTATAACAAGAGTTAGTACCACATTGCAATCACATAAAAAGAAAAAGTAACAAAAAACCCAACCACACAACACAAACACACTTGACTTAAATACTTTTATTTGACTGTAGTAACCATGAGTTTATAGAGTTTGAAAGTTCAAGAGACTTGAACAAGCAAATTATAACCCTGGACTTCAAGAAAGGAGATTTCAGCTTCACCAGAACTTGACAAGGCCTGGACAATTCTATCTGATTGGACTTGGTTTAAGCTGATGTGAGTGAACTTGCTAGACCAGTTTACCTCCAGCAGTCCCTTCTGATCGTAAATCAACAATTATCCTTTCTTTGTGGTGTTGCAGAGAATTGTAGAATAATTAACTAAAGAATTCTAATTTTAAAAAAAGCTGGTGAAATGCAAGTTTGTAAATCTTGAGACCTTCTTGTACCGAAGCTCTGTTACAGACCTCTTTATTAGACAAGAATACTTTTTTTTTTCCAAGACACTTTCTATTCAAGACAGATGGTAGACTACACTCTTATATTTAGTTTTCTCTCACTGTTCAAGGTTTAGTTATGTAACTCCTTTAATAAATACAACACCAACTGTGCCCTAACAATAGAAAAGTCTGAAGGACTGATTAATTCCATTGTACTACAATGTATTGTTGTTACAGTGTTTCACCACTTCACTATATAACACTAAATTCAACCTATACCATGCAAAAAAAGAACAATAAAATCAAGGATACAAGCACACAAAACTATTTCCCCAGTCAGTTTTGTGAGCAATCTCACTTCTCACAATGCCCTGGGCCAGATTAACTGTAGGAACACATAAAACCAAACAGAAGTATAATACTTCTAGCTACTCTACATGTTGCATGCAGAATTTGGTCAGCACTGGGAGCTCAGAGAACTGAAGAAATATATAGAGAGGAAACACTCCCTACAGATTTAAGCTACTAAGACACCATTACACGTTTAGCATATACAAAGCTTATAAACTCACAAAACTCAGTGTGGCAGACTGGCAGTTGACTTCTCCCAGAAATTGCTTAACTTGTAACTTATATCACTGGTCTAGAGATTTAAACATCAAAAATGGGTATGGTACAACATATGTGACAATGCAGTCTGCATATCTAGTGTAGGTAAATTATGTATTTGCTAGTTGTATTCATGAACAGAGCTGTTATATTATTCATCTTCAGTCAAAATAAAATAGTTTGAGGCAAAGACTCCTCATGGAAAACTCCTAATAGACAAGTCATAATCAATGTTATAAGCCACAGCAAATAAAGCCTACAAGTGAGGTGTTTTAAGAAGCATTTAGTTTAAGTTGGCACCACCACCTGTCATTTTAATTCATCATTGCCCAAAGACTTCAAAAACCTATTTTAATGAACAGTTTCCTTCCATCAACATAGTACAACTGCAGCAAAGTAAAGTAGGAAAGTAAAGTAGTAAAGTAAAAGTAGAGTAGTAGAAAAGAAGTCTGTTATGTCTGCACGAATTAAAACTTCTGCGCCCCACACTCCTGTGAATTTCCCCACATTAAATAATTGATTGCAAATTCTCTATTTGCATCTACTAAGCCATAAAAAGCCTGGTTTTAGTCAGCTACAGCACAGCACACACCCTCATTTCCCTGTGGCCAAGAAAATGTAACGCTTGGTAGGTACTACAACGTTTATACACTGAAGGGTTACCTGCAGCAACTCTGCACTGGGAGAGTATATGTTTAGCATAGTGTACACACTACAGTTCATATTTTTACAACCAAAAAGTACCTTTAGGATGAAAATTATGAATAACCCAGGCCAATTCAAAAGCTACAATAATTACTTGAGTACCTTGCAGAAATCTGCCCCAAGGATGGATAGTCATGAGCAGCATGGAATGTTGGAGGGCATGGGCCACCTTTTGAAGGCCTTTGCTGCTCCAGTGATTTGGAACTTCACCCCTGAACAACTATAGGACCCTGATAAAGTGACAGAATATTTGCAAGGAGAATGCTGTGGCACCTCCAGAAATGAGCCCTGGAGACGTACCCTGTGCCTCACACCACTGTGTGGATCACCATCTTAGGGCTTGAAAAGCAAATCCTGCAGCAGCACAGCACCCTAGAAAGAATTGAGTCTGATAACGGGACTAATTTCGAAAACAACCTTATAGACACCTGGGCCAGAGAGTATAGTATTGAGTGAGTGCATCATATTCCCCGTCTGCCACCAGCCTCTGGGAAAACGGAACAGTACAATGGATTGTTAAAAATCACATTGAAATCAATGGGTGGTGGGACCTTCAAACATCGGGATCTACATTTAGTGAAACATTGGGATCTACCTGTTTAGTTAACACCAGAAGCTCTACCAATCGAGCTGGCCCTGCTCAGTCATAACCTTCACAAACCAGAAGGGGATGAAGTCTCTGCAATGCACATGAGAAAGGTGTTAGGGAAGACAGTCTGGATTAGTCCTGAGTCAAGCAAAGGCAAATCTATCTGCGAGATTGTTTTTCCTCAGGGACTTGTATGTACTTGGGGGGTATTGCAGAGGAACAGGGAAATACAATATGTACCTCAAGGGAATTTGATTTTTGTGTGAGGACAGTCTGTAATGCTGAATTTTATAATACTGGTTGCTGAATGACGTTGCCACTGTATGCCATAAGTACCACGGATGATGAGGATGGACTGCTTCAGTTACACAAGTCATAGCCTGTGATGCAGCTGGCAACCAGCCAACAGCACACCAGCCCTCCTGCCCTGGAAAACGTCTAGGATGGATAGAACCCACATGGACTAAACGACCTTAGACATCTTGGAGGGAGAGCCATTGACTATGGAAATGGTATCTGTGCTTGTGTTTATATATATAGCTGGGAGGTGTAAGATTTGAGCATGACGGAAGTGGTATAGAATACCACACACTAAATTGGGGAATACCATTTCTAAACCATAAAAAATACAGATATTATTTTACTTCTTAACCTTTTTGTAAAAGGAGTGGAAACTTTTTTTATATTATGTTCTGCTTAGTCCAGTAGTTCAGAGTATTTCATATGCTGGTGTAAAGATCCTAACACGTTTATTAATAATCATAACCTTCTGCTATTTAACAAGAAGCTATCAGTTTGACTACAGGAAAATTCATGATGATGGCATTTTGCTCTTCTTTCTTGGCAGGAAACAGAAATTTAGTTAATTTTCAAGAAGCAATGTTGTCAAAGGATGAAATCAGTAACACATTGTGCATGACCATAGGTTACATGAGCAAATCAAGAGCCATTTCACATCAGGAAGGAAACCTTGGTAACACCTGTAATTAGCAGCCCTTTAATCATCAGCCCTCTGAAGGCATAACTAAATAATGGAGACCTGATAGTTTATACAGACATTCAAAAAATCCCACAAAATCTTAACAAGAAAAGGTAGATCTGTTTCCAAATTTACATCAAGAAAAAGTAAGGGTGACCCTTATCTTACTGTACCTGGACTAGGCAGTTCATTTACTATTTCCATCACCAGAAAAAGCATGTAAAAGGCATGCAGGTTAGAATACTGGCATGAAAGCAAGTGAGAAGACATCAGGCAAATATCTGCAGAAACTAAGTAAGGAGACAAAATTTGCTGCTGCAGGAAGCATCATAATTTGGTCATGCAATAAAAAAGCAGTTCCAAAAAACATGGTATATAGAGAGTTATTCAACCCTCACAAGCGGAGACGAACAAAGCAACAAGGAAGAGCTGCTACGACCAATTTCTGTTCTAATAGAAAACTCTAATAACATAGATTGGAAGTTTTCCCAGAAATCTGATCAGACTGATTTGATCACTGCCCCCAAAATTAAGGTTCTTGGCCATATGTTTGCAGCTTAAGGTAGACTCCATATTTTACCACTCTATTTCCAGTCAGAGAAACAACTGTAGTGTAGCTCTTCAGGCTTTTACTTGGCCAGACAGTTCAGCATCTTATTTATTTATGCTTGCTACACTCGAGAAAAAAGCAATCTGTGCTTTGACCACCAGCTCTAAGGGGGAGTTAAAGCAAACAACACATACTGCACAAACTAGAAAAGATAACCACAACTTTCAAATGACATCTATTTATTGCTCCCAAAAGTTTATGATATCACAATGCAAACAATAAAACATCAGTTGAGACCTGCACACTGCCAAAAAGATGAACATTGGCTGAGTAAAAAATGAAGCTTCTGACAGCTGTTTTTAATACTTAACTCATTCTGGCCACCTCAAATGGACTACACATATGCGGTACAACTCCAAATCTCCATTAAATTAATTTCTTAGGAGTAAAAAGAGTGAAAGAATGACAAAAGAATGTTTTGAGGACAGCCAAAGAAAGGAAACAGTGTCCATATGCATTAACAACAATAATGATGAAAATAGGTAAAGTTTTCACCTAGCTTTGCAATATACTCTCAAAGAGCATGGATGATTTAGCTGACTCTTCGCTACTTGAAATCACTTCAACTGGGTCAATTCTAGGTGTGCTGAAACATCTGTATTGCCTAGAGATGACCTGAGAGGTGTTTTCAATTGCCAGCTCCTGCAAAGTTATGCCTGTGAGTCTTGTCCACTAAATGCATTGCATTCAGCACAACACAGCTTCTTTGTTTCACAGTTATATTAGATGCATGATAGCATTTCCCGCTACCATTATTAAACAAATTAAGAATGGAGAATAAAAAAAGACCAAGAGAGATTTGTCCCATTCCTTCTGCCCTTTCGTATTTACGAAGGCATCAGTCTTGACAATAGCTATTCTTCCTTCTCCAGTTATAAGCTGTCATCTTGTTGCCCTCAATCCTAAACTTCAGTTATATTGTTATCCTAACCCCTCTTTTACTCCCCTTCTTCTTATCCCACTATACATTACACCAAATAAAAAAAGTTCTTAGACAAAAGAATTAATTATATCTCAGGAACCAAAACCAAGCTAGACATTGACACATCCCTTACCTTCAAGCACATACACCAATGTTCTTACATTATATGAATGATCTGCAATATCAGGATATCCCAGGGACATCTTTTGAGTTACTGCCACTCAATCACACACATCAAGAAATTTAAGTCTCATCAAAACTGAGTATCATCAATCAGGATGAAAAGTCTTACTCCTCCTTCACCTAAAGATCCTCTCTGGCACTTGTACATCTCTGTGACTCCGTTGCTGTGTTTTCCACACCCTGAGTTTAACAGGTCTATTAATACAACCACATGCTTGATTAAAAAAAAGGAGATGGGGGTTGAAAAGGTTACAGGATCTAATCACCATCATCATCTGGGTCACTTGACCATGACATCAAAGGATCCTTCCTGGGAGGAAAGAAAGACAGACCTAATAATACTTTCTATGATACAACTGGTGAAAGATCCTCTTATTTATCAAGAGCTTTAAATTGCCTAAGAATAAAGAAAACTTAAATCCCTGAAAAGTGCGAAGCTTCCAGTCTACTCCTCAAAAAAAAAAAAAAAAAAAAAAAAAAAAAAAAAACTTTGTCTTTATGGGNAAAAGGCAAGCTTCTGTGCTTAGAGTTCTCATGAACCAGCTCTACTTCCTTTAGGATGCCCACTCTTCCCTTGACAAACCCTCTGAGACTGAAATTGAACACCACATTCATCTCAAAAAACCAGACATTGTTTGACATGAAGCTGAAATTCCTTTCTCACTTTAAAATATGAAGGAGTTTCTATATAAAAAGGAGGAGGAGCTATAAAAGCTGCAAGACTAACACAAAACAGAAGCAGCAATTCGGATAACGCCTGCTTTCTGTGTTTGTCTTCTTTAATGACAGCAAATTAATACGAGTCACTTTCCTCCCAGTATGTGTGCATCAGCCAACAATTGGATCAGACAGTATGTTAGTTCTTATTAGTTACACTGCATTAAAAAGATTGGAAGAGGAAAAGAAGGAGAGCAAGGGAGTGTTTCTAGAACTACTTGAAGGTCCAAGATAATTTATGCTTGAAATATGGATTTCTCTAAATCTGGGATACCAGGAAGATTGAGAGTTTTTTTTCCAAATATGAATTTTCCATGGGGCATATTAGGGATGTTTATCATTACAGAAGGAATTTAGGGATTAGCTGCTGACTAAAACAGATGCAAGATGACCATAGGCACACCAGTTTAAACATAAAAGATTGCAACACTGAAAATATTTCAGCAATACCTTAATGTCCATTATAACAACATGATTGGTCAGACAACGATCACTGTCATGTCTTCAGCACTGATCCTAAGTGGATACCCAGGGAAAACTAAGAGTAGAGCAAGCCTATTTCCTTTAAATATGCACTCAGACCATGAGTCTTTTCATCAATTAACTCAGCCTCATGTGGTTTGTTTATACAGTAATCCCAAAGAGATCTATTTTTCAAGTACTTATCCAGTCTCTCTTTGAATACATTTAGAAGTTTTGCATTCACAATGTCTTACAAACCCTTAGAAATGACTCACACAAATCTGCCATTGATGTAGCAAGTTAAACATTAGCCAGCTGTGGGCCCTATCAGCAGAGGCAGCCTACAGCATCTTGCACTCTACTAACAGGACCTTGGGCTGTTAATAGATGAAGTGATTATTCCCCTTTACTCAGTGGTTGTTAGACTGCATCTAGAATAATGCATCTGATTTTGGATTGACAAACTGGAGCACGTTCAGTGAAGTGCCACAAAGGCAGTTGGGTGGATGAAGTGCCTGCCTCCTGAGGAAATGCCAACAGATTCAGGCTTTATCAGCTTGGAGATGACACAGCTTCAAGGGGACCTAAGGGCAGTCTCACAGCACCTGCAAGGAGGTTATTGAGAAGCTAAAGGCAGGCTCTTCACAGCAGTGCACAGCTGAAGAGCAGGATGCAACTGCCATACTTTGAAGTGAGAGAATCTGACTCTACAGCAGGAAAGGGCTGCTCACAAGGACAGACATGCAAGCAGGTTGCCCAAGGAGATTTAGTCTGTGTGTTTGGAGGTTTTCAAGATATGACCATACAAAACCCCAAGCAACCTGACCTGACCTCACAGCTGACCTTGCTCCAAGCAGGGGCTTGGACTAGAGATTTCCTGATGTCACTTTCAGCCTGAGTGAAAAAGGATCCCCTTTTTGTGTGAAGAATCATCTTTTTCATACTTGCTCTTGCTACATAGATTACATGCTCCCTAGCTCTTGCTCTGTAAGGCACAGTAATCTGTCTCTATATCTCTCCTCTCAGTGTCGACTTTGTCTTGCAGGCTTATATCATACCACCACGCTCAATCCTTAAGTAATTTCTTTCAGTAAAGAGACCAACTGTGTCATCAAATTCAGCCCCCACACCTTTATGCAGCCACATGACAGTTATCAATCTAGGAAAAAGTTCACAAGGACAATTCCTCCAGGTATTTTTTATTTCTTACACATTACAGAGTATGAAAAACATTTTGAAAAAAATTCCCCAAACCCCCCACAGTACTGATACCAAAATAGAAAATAAAAGGCTTAAAACCACTATGCACCAGAAGAAGAGACAGAAGGAACTACAAATACAACTGAAATATGAAACTGGCTGGGTAATAGTGCCTGGAAAACTGTGACCCTTGCGGAACAACAAGTTATCCACCACCTACAAAGAGACTCCATTACTTCATTAGGTGCAACTGTGACTAAATTCAGTAAAGGTAGATGGAACCATTTCTTAGTTGCATTCTGCTACCAAAGAGCAGGTGGTATCAGGATGCAATTTCTTGTTTCTTGGTATTTGCTGATAAAAGAGCACACAGAGAGGATGTCCTTTGGGAAGCCCAGAAGGCAGCATGCCAGAGGAGCTGAATACAGAGACTGCTGTTAGCAAGGAGAAGCACAGCAGGATTCAGAGCTCACTTGGGGCTTGGAGGAAGAGCAGGAATGTTAGTTCAGTACAGTTTTACAGAATCTGAACAGTAACAAAATGGCCTAGATACCTCTCAAGATGGATGAAGGCCAAAATGCTATTATTGATCTCAGCCCAGTCAACTCTCCTCTAAAGAATCTCTTTCTAGTGTTTATCCTTAAGCTACACTTTATTCCACTAAAACAAATTCCCTCACAAAAAGATGAAAACGAAACAAAAAACCCAAACAAACAAAAACCCCAAAACAATGAAAACCAACCAACCAAAAAAATTCCCCAAAACCCAAACAAAAAAACCACACCAAACCCAAAGCAGAAACAAAACAAAACTGCGAAGACAACTTCTGTTCTCTCAGTGTCATTTAGTCACTTCAGGTTTAAGTAGCAAAACACTTCGCATGACCAGTCTGAGTCTACAAGGTTTTTCTTGTTTTAACTGTAGGCAATCCTTCACTCTTACTTACATACCTGCTCACATTTCCTTAATCATAGACACCAAAACAGAAAATACAGTTTTCATTTGCTGTCTTCACTGCAAGAGACCAAAACCAAATTTTCAGTCTTGACAGCTAAAAAACATTGGGCCAGAAATATCAGCTACTAGGTATTCATTAAAGCCTCAGAAGATAACAGTTTTCCCAAATCTAATATGCTAAATTAGCAGCAGAGCTTGGAAAAAGAAGCAGGTTTTCAGGTATCTAACCTTTTGCTGGCTATTGGCACTTTAGCAGTATGATTTTGAAATAAACTTACTGATCTCTCATCACTAGCCATGTTTTGGTTCTCATCAGAGCAGTCTCAGAGCACACACGCTTGACTCCTTAAACTCCAGTTTAAAACTAAACTGGAAGATGCAACCCAGTTTTTAACAAGATACTAGTCTATAGTACCAGACTAGAGCTAGCCCAAAGCAACACTTCAGAAGCAAAATGCCCGCAGTATAGATATCAGGTCCTTGGTACTAAATTTCATTCTGAAAACCAATTCTCATGCTGATTGTTATTGTAGACACAGTCTAGTCTTCTATGACTAAATGGGGCCCATCAAGGATAGAAACTCAGAGTTCTGAGCTTTTTGACCTCACCTCAAATATAACATTGTCCCTCACAAGTACTGGAAGGTCAGTGATGAGAAGAAATGCATTTATGGGAGCTCACCATTCCCAAGGCTCTCTAACTTTCCCCACGGCCACACAGAGGGAATGTAAAAACAATAGGTATCCAGAGCTAGTAACAGGGCATACAAACTATTCTGTAAATGATATGCAGCTTTTCTTGCTGTTACTTCTTCTTCTTGCCACCATGAAAGGACATGCACCACTAGGAGAGATGGACATATGCAAACTTTATACAGGCAATCTGTTAAAAGTACCATGCCAGGGTAAAAGACAAGTGTAATGGTTGTTTAATCATTCTCACCATGAAGTGCCAATTCTTTAGTGTCTTATGACATTCATGAATGATGCAGAGGGCTGGCATGATGAATGCAGAGCAATTCCAACTGACAGATACTTTCACAGAATTTATATCCTTCCCATACTCCCAGGACAAAAGGGCTCTTGAGCTGAGTTATCATTTGTTCCATGAGAGGATTTACAGTCTTGCCCGCAACTCCTTTTACCTTACTCTATAAAGCGTTTATTTTGATATACTGATCGTGATTATTCAAGAACAACTGTATCTGAAGAAAGTCAGCAGGGGAGAGAAAAAGCAGAATGGTTCTGAATAACTTGTTCACCTTGACCTGGGACTTCATTCCCCTCAGCCAGTTTGCTTTGTCTTTGACTATCAGTTCTTTCCCAGCATCCTCTGCTATCCCATTGTATTACATTAAAAATGTAATATCACTCAAGGGAGACATGTAATCTCCCATGCCTGGCTACCCTTCCTTCATGGCAAAAGGTGAAGTTTAGCCACAAAAGCCATCCACCATAGTTCCTTCTTATCATTTCACTAGAAAGCACCTCAGCATCACAGTTTTCACACCACCCTAGAGTGGCCTCTATCTTACAGCTACACACAGCAACAGCTCCTGCCATGAGATTCAGTGTCAAAGGAGCACCTGGACCTTATCCAGAAGGATAAGGCAGGGTGATACAGGCACACAGTACCACAGTCTCAACAGTACTTGGAGACTAAGATATTCCCACTGCCGCGATGAACACATCAGCATCAGACATGTATTGCATGAGGCAGTTTACCAAATGCAGCGCTTCTCGCCTCTGGCGGAGGCCACCAGTAAGTCTCGTGACTTGGTATTCAGCCACTCTCTAAAAGTTTTTTCATCACCATTGTATTCTGAGAAATACAACGGTTACAATCTTGACTAAAATACATCATCACCTAAGAGGCCCTGAGTCCGTGGCCTTCAGCTGCACAAAGCAATAGCATGTGTCACACAAGTGAGGATAATGAAAGGTCTGTGGGCTGATCACATCGATCTAATGACAGCCGTGATTTCCCTACACTTCATTTTGAAAGCACTAGGTGACTTCAGGCAGAGAAGCAGTAAGTTCTTATGAATATTACAAATAATATCCATAATATCATTACAGAGAAGGATATTACCTTTTTTTACACATTTTAAATTATGCTTTAACACAACAGTTTTGCACCTCTATACAGTATTTGATCTTAAATGCCCTGAAATGTTCTGTTCTTCAAGGAGGCCTACACAAACTAATAGGAGAAATTTAACTTGCTTGCCTTTGAAATTAATCTATCATTATATTAGAGGATAATGCACCACATCACTGCATAATGTTAAGGTAGACCAGTGACAGCTGCTACAAAACACCTATCTAGACATGTAGAAGGGACTTCCTAGAACAGTGAGTGAACCATATGGTATTTAATGGGTATTGTTAAGAAGTTCTAGAAAGATAAGCTAAATTAATAAGGCTGAAGAAATAGCTAAAAACGGGTAGGCCGTGTCCTCTTCACCTTTTCTCCCACTGAGAAATTTTGATTAAAATTGATAAATATTTTCTTCACTCATATTTTAAGCACGTAATAATCTCCACCTCTAAGCACTAAACTTCAGTATTTTTTGCTTCTGTCTCTACCACTTTATTGTGAATTGCCAGCTTCACTCCCAATAAAGCATTTAATTACCACATCACTTATTTGGGAGACAACATAGGGAAGAGTTTCTTTCAGGTTCATCTTTCAGGGTGCCAAAGACATAGAATTCTATATAAAATTCAGTTCTGTGCTCCCTAAAGGGGAAAAAAAATAAATCTTCCTCAAATAACCTGGAAAAATAAATCCCAGTCTATCTTTTCTTTCTCTCCCATGCTGTAAATGCAAACTATTGATTTACCTCTAGCTCTTTCATGCCTTTCACACGCTTCAATAAGACAGAGGATTTGTTCCTCATCCTTTCTTCTCCAGGCCTGGAATGCCTCTTAAGCCCTCCGTTAAGGGTCACTCATTCTTCCTCAAACTGCAGCACTCACATCCTACAGAACTCCACAGGTGACAGCTAGAGAGACATGCAAGTAGCACATAATCACTTACCTCCTGACTTCTTCAGCAGGTGAGACAGAAAGACAAAATTTTTATAAACCCTAGTTATTCAAACTTTTGATCATTTATGTTTGATCTTTTGTAAGCCTCCTTCTGAATGCAATATAAAACCAGTAAATTATGGATAAAAAGTAATTTCCAATCCAGCCACCTTGCATGAAGCTGAACTGGCAAGCACTGTTCATCAGGTCTACACTCCCACAGCAAGCAGGGAACATGTGGACCTTCTTACCTCAAATGCTTAGAAACAAAGAACCATTGGATAATGGGAAGGAACATGTAGAGACCATTTCGTTTCCCGTCTCCTCCAACTCAAAGCAAGGTCAATGAGAGCAGATTACTTAGGAACTACTTCCGTTCAGTTTCGAATACTTCAAAGAAAAGACATTCAACAACTTCTTCACTGGCAACCAGTTGCAGTATTTTACCGTCCTACTTCGCAAGTTACAATTTTCCACATTCCATCTTGTGCCCGTTTCTTCTCATGCTATTTCTGTGGATCTCCAAGATGAGTCTTATCTATAAGCTTCTAGTCTGGTAATTAAACACAACCATAGTTTTTCCGCCCTCTCTCCCCTTAGGGTTCAACAAACCATGTTCTCTTGTATTTTCCAGCACCTTTACCACCTTGCTGGCCTTCTGCCAAGTGAAGCCCAAACGTGAATGCAGTACTCCAGACACAGTCTCACAACCGACTCCAGGGTAGGAAAGCATTCCCTTGGCCAGCTGACTGCATTCTTGCTAAGGTAGATCACTATGTCACTGGCTCTGCAAACAAGGACACACTGCTGGCTCTAATTCAAATGGTTAAACACTTTTTTATACACAGCTGCCTTCTTCCATTCAGTTGGAACACACCTTCTTGTCCCTTTTGCACAGGAATTCTCAATCTTACAAGACTTGGCACTTTCTTTTGTCAAATTTCATAGGATTCATCATGATGACCCCATTTCTCCAACCTCTCAGAGGTCCCTCTGAATTGCAGCTCATCACTGGCTGTCCCCAGCTTGATAATTTGCAAACTTGCTGGGAGCACACTCAGTTTGATCAGCACACACATTAAACAATACTGTCATCAGCATCAATCCCTGAGGGGCATCAGTAGCCATAAGCTGCCCGATGAACTTTGTGCCATTGAGCACAACCCTTTCAACCAGCAAGTCAAGCCAGCTCCCCACCCACATAACCCATATCTCAAAGATTGCACAGGGATACTGCAGGAGACAGTATCAAAGCCTTTGTAGAAGTGAAGGTAAACAGTATCTCCTGCACCCCTGTTATTCATAGAGCCAGTCTCATTGCAGAGGGCAATGACTTTGGCCAAGCATAATTAGCCCACAGTACATACATGTGGGCTATTCCAAATTAGCTTTTCATCCTTTGTGTGCTTGCAGGTAGCTTCTAGGAAAATTTGCTCAGTAATCTTCCCAGGAACCGGTGTTAGGCTAACTACTCTGTAATTCTCTAGTAGACATGACATTTACTTTTTATTTCTTCTTTCTCCAGTCATTAATAACATTTTTACTGTTTTGTTTGGTTTTGTTTTTCCCACCTATTTTCTCTCCAAGTATCTCACAATTTCTCACTGTATTTATTGAAGATCAGAGTGCCACAGTGTAATGCAGGCTCTTGGATCTAAATATTTCTTCTATCCTAGAAAGGATTTCCTCTCTTCACATATGCTGTCCTCAAGATTCCTGTTAAAAATAGATCTGCCCTTGTGAAAACTCAGTCTCAGGGCCTGCAAGTGTTCCTTCATCTATTATTTCAGGGCCTGAAAACATAAAGAGAAGTTCCTGTTCCATTTAGTTCATCAAAGAAAAGGACCTGCTCCTGAGTTATGTGATTGTCCCTTTCATGAACACATCAAGTATGACCAGTGCTATATATATCATAATGACCAATTTTCCTGAAAATCCAGAAAAGTGTTTTCCTTCTTGCGGAATGTGTCTAGACTCACAGTTCACTAATGCGATATTTTCTTCATCTTAGCAAAGTTGAGTGGGCTCCCTCATGTCATATACTTGGAGCTATAAGTCAGATCTTCTGATTTAGGTATTCTGCTCCAAATCCAACTCCTAATTCTGCTCTTTTGTTCTAGAGATTAAGATTACTAAAGAATTCTTTCGGCTTTTCCATGAGTGAATGCTGCTATAAGATACTCATAAAGCCTATGAGAGCTGCAGTTTCTTCAGAGAAGTCCTTCCAACGTATGATTCTGACAGTTATATCTTCCCTTCAGTACTAATAAATTGGAAAGCGTGCAAAGAACAGAAAGCAAGTTCCAGGAAAAGCCAATTTTTTTTCAGTGGTCTCAGAGGTGCAGGTTGTCCCATGGGTTCATTTTCCTTTGTTCAAAGGTTCACAGATTATTTTGAATGGTGGCTTCCATACAGGACTTTGAAGTACTTTACACATTTTTACATTAATTTATTTATTTTTATATCCAATCAGTTTCCATGTCACTTTTCCTAATCCTCAAAGTTATTTATAGTTAAACAACAGCCTCTGGCTTTTATTCTCTCCATTTGATTCTCCCCTAAGTCATAAAATGCTGAATTGATAAGCTGACAATAATTGCCACAACAGAACAGTAAGGTCACAAACATACGCAAAAGAGAATGTCATTCTGACCTTGCAACAAGCGTAAATCTGAGCAATTCATCTCAGGTCAGTGATTTAATTCAAGTACATTTAGTTATAAAAGAAATCATGCTCACTCACTGCAGTACTTCAAGGCAGTATCTGCTCGCATATTAATTTATATTCAAATATAATACCTTCTGTAACATATTGTATTGGGGAAATAACGGGGAAAACAAATCATTGGAACCAGTGAAGTTTTCCACTTGTTACAGAATGTATCAGAACTTCCTCCACCACTCACATATTTCTGTGACAACGTATTCCATGAGTAGGTGGGACAGATCTTTCTTTTTCAAGGCAATCCTCCTATAACACTGCCAGAATAGATTTAAACCACACACAGTCGGAGCAGAATCATAGACATTTCTGTCCAGTTATTTTGGCATTACGAATAGTCTATCAGCAACCAGTTACTGTCATGGTAGAGCAAAAGGAAATGGAAGATTTGCTAGGACTTATATAGCAGCTAGACCATCCAGGAGAAAAAGACTAGAAACCAAAGAGTGTAAAAGATGTACAATCCTCTCTTCTGAGTTAGGTCAAGTTAGGCTATATGTGATGAGGGGGTTTAACGCTGTCCTGTGCAAGTTCATTTGCCTTGGTGTATCTACAGCTGAACTGCATCAAGGGGAGGGTATAAATAACACCTTACAGGGAAAAGAAGAGAGACTGTGTGCTAGTGGATGCCAAAATAACATTGTTACTTGTCCACTGATGAAAGACCAATTAATTCAGACACTGAGCAACTACAACCACACTGAGCTCAGGCACCATAAGAACTATGGCCTACATACAATTCTGTATTGAGTCAGCAAGAACCAGGTAAATGGCAGATCCATCAGCCACTAGTAAAAGGAGCTCATATCTCAAGAATAAATAACTATTAACTATCTAGGATAGTTAACTATTTTCCACCATATTTGCAGATATACTACACTCGTTTCCGTTGCAACATTAAAAAAAAAAGCAGCTCTTTGGTGGGTAGAAAAGTACTGGGTTTCTTCCTCATCCCACTTAGGATCAATACTGTAGGAAAAAAGGAATCAAAGTAAACATACTTAGAAAATACCAGCATAAAAAAAGAATAAATATAAATTCAAATAATCTCACGTGAGACACTTATGACAGCAGTAATTACATATGCTTACCCAACTAACAAAAACACTAACCCACCCCCGCACTTCTAACAACATGCCAGCATCTTGTTTAACAAGTTTGCAGGAAAACATAAATTTCCATTGTTGCTCAGCTCTCGCTTTCAGATGTGGAGATCCCCATCACTAAGCACTACATTAATCAAGATACTGAATTTCAGCATGCTTTCTTACTGCAAACATATTGCTATAGCTCTTTTTATTAGAAGGAGAAAGGCTAAAGAAGTTGTTTCCTTCAATTAAACTGAAAAACTTGGTTTTACTTCTTCGGCAACATGAGCATCATAGATCATTGTGCTCCTGTTTATTTCTCCTTCCAGGCTACCCTTTTTATGCAGAAAAGAAAATAATTGCAATGTTTTCCCCTCCAGATCTTCTTCTTTAACATTTTTCTTCAACAAGACCCATGAGAAGTGAATTATGAAATGATGGGTAAGGCAAGTAGCATTTAATCAGAAAGAAAAGTATCTGGAAGTTCCTAGTTACACATGTATATCACTTAAGGTCAGCCATTGATTAGAATCTCTAGAGACTACTGCAACACAAGTTGAAGAAAAGTATTTCTGTTTAAAAAGAAAACCGATCAAGCATTCTGAAATAAAATTATTCTTGCTTCCACGCACACAACCCTATTATTGCAGCTCCCATTATTCCTTTGCTATTCCTTCTGTTCCTTAGTAAATTCACTTGCATCCAGTTTGACATTACAGGAGATCCTGACATACGGATACATTCTGTATCTACAGTACAGGAATAAAATTTGGTGATTTGTTTGTTCAGCACCGGCCCAAGGGGATTCTGATGTAATGGGGGTATTTTGCCTGCCACCACTATACAAATAATCCAGTCAGCAACAGCACATGTGTCAATAATATTGAAGAATAGACATCTTAAATGCATGTATTTTTCTGAATTAACTTAAACTCAATATATCAATCTATTTGCAACTTGAAAGGAAAAACAGATGGAAGTATTGGCTAACCTCATCCCTTTCTGCTCCAGTCTAAATTATCCACATCTAAAAGCACTGACTGAGGAAATGGAAAAAAAAGCTATGTACTCTACACAGAGCTTATCTAAGGAGCGTGTTTCAAAGATTCTTATACTGAAAAACGAGATAAACTTTCCAAGCGGCAGCAAAAAGGAACAGCTAGGAATAATGCAATGACAACAGAAGGGAAAAAAAAAGAAGAAACAAAGTAGTTAGCTGAATATCAAGGGCAACAAGAAATTAATAATGACCATAGAACCATTAAGGTTGGAAAAGACTTCCAAGATGATCAAGCCCAATCCTGGACTGAACACTGCCATAGCACTAATGAAGATGAGTTCTCTCCACGCTTTCTTTTTTTCCCCTCCTAGTTCTGAAGAAGGCCTTCAAATAATCATCCTCACTTCAAAGCCACAGTGCCTAAGCACCCAATCAGATTTTTTACATGCGTTTCTAGTGGACACACAAGAAAACTGTCTTCCAGAAGTGCATATGGGCCCCAAAACCCAAGGTACAGCACTACTGTTTCTGGTAACCAATATAGAGTCCTGTATAATGACTGAAATTTTTACACAGAGCTTGTAACCAGCACTGTTCACATGTGTACTTAAAGTTCTTTTCAAGTCGCAGTTCAAAGAACATCATCAGCAATATTTATTTCTTTATATTTCCGCCATATGTCTGGGACCTTTTACCTGGGGGCTTCTGTTTGACTTTGGTTTTAGTTTCACTGCTTTTTTTCCCTCCCTGCTGATGTCTGCCAGAGGCATCACCATGGTGACTAAAAGACCTCCTGAGAAGATAACAAACCCTCAAAGTTTTCCTTCAGAGCAGTCTCCAGCTGTTGCAAACTTTCCCCATTTATCTCTTCACAGCCTCAATTAGAGCAATTGCATCTTGGAACCGATTTCCTCCTCCCTCCTACTGAAAATGCTTTGGTCCACCTGTCAATTGGCATCCTTGCTTCATTACTTGCTGACAGCTCACAATATAGCTCCCTTCCCCCGGCAAATCACTCCTAATCAATTCCTCCTGCAACATTATCTCGTAGCTCTTCAACATACAGACACATACACACTCTGAAGGGGCTAGCTGGGATGGCTGTCTCCTAAGGAGTATGACACATAAGGAATTTGGTGCATGGAATATTTTCCTGGGCTTGCTGCTGGTTTGTTCTGGGACACTGAATGAGTTTCACAGTCTTACTCTCCCCTTCTATCTATGCAGGGTGCTTAGAGAAAAGTTGATGGATGAAAGCTTGATTACTCAGGATGAAAACAAAGGGCAACTAAATAAACAGTATTAATAAACACTGCACTACATTACGATTGACTGTTACCCACAATAAACCTTCCTAATGGTAATCTGTTGATTTTCACTTAGTTGCCCTATCAGATAATGCTTTTGCTTTAATTCCAAATCCTCATCCACTTTCCTTACACCAATAAGCTAACATGACAAATACCATAGAAAGGCAGCTACCCATTCTGTAACCAAAGACAAAAAGAACCTTCACAACTTTGATGCATCATCTAGGGGACTTTAATCACATTAAGTGAACCAGGCTGTCTTATCCAGAGAAGACAGAAAAGACGAAAGTCATCATGAAATGTGACCCATACCACTAAAGATCATTATAATTTGTTCTTCTGACAGGTGGATGTTGATTTATTCTGTTATTTCAATATTTCTTAATGCTTTCTTTTCTCTATGGTGCCATACTATTCACTACACATCAGTCTAGAAGGGTGCTTGAAGAGTTTTTATGCACATATTTTTATATAAGTGTCTCCTTTGTTTTTTAATAGTTTGTTAATGTAATAAAACACACAAAAAGTACTTTGTCTCACAGAAAGCGGATCAGTAAGTAGTGCATACTTTCAACCAAAAACACTACACTGTGTGTGTGGATACAACAAACTCATCAACCAACTGCTTCTAAGGGATGCGGAGCACACAAGGGCACATTGCTGAGATGTTAAAAGTCTTTCTTTGCTAGCACATTTAAAACTGCTGAAA
Source organism: Ifrita kowaldi (assembly GCA_013398055.1). Taxonomy (NCBI): domain Eukaryota; kingdom Metazoa; phylum Chordata; class Aves; order Passeriformes; family Cinclosomatidae; genus Ifrita; species Ifrita kowaldi. The sequence goes on from VZRS01007986.1 coordinate 601,474, forward strand.
TTTTCTCAGTTGACATGGCTCTGAATGGAGGACATCTGCTTGGCAGATTTATCACTGGGAGAAATCACACAAGTTTTAACTACACTGCCTCCAACACCGCTGCTACTGAGTCATGAATTTTTAGAGCTGAGAACTAAGTTCACCTTTGAATTGTTTTCACTCCTGGCTCTCCCAGGTGAGGTTGCCAAGAAGATGTGCAATCAGAGTCATGAGTGATAATGGGAACTGCCAAATGGATCCCAGATGCACCAGCTTCTGCCTCTGTTCTGTGCAGACACAGCACTAAGCCTTTAAGGGGTAATGTAATGTCACGGAGCAGTGCTTGTTCAGCATCCTTATTATGTGCAGGGAAGCAGTCTTCCCTTTGTGCTACAGAGCACGGAACTGAGGGCTGGACACAAAGATCAGAATTAGGAACACTGTTCTCTATTCCTATCTTTCCATATGGAAGAAGTGAAAAAAAAACCCATCAACATACCTTAGAATAAGAAAGTCTTTCTGTATCACTTCAGCATATAAACTGAAACAAGCTGCAACTTCTAATTTTTTTTTTATTTTCAAGTAGTTAGTAGTCCAGAAGGCATATGTTTGTGGGTATCAGTAAGCATGCAACAAGTGTAAAGGATTATTACAGACTGACTGGACAAGCCGTATGTCAGTCAAAGGTGGGGAAGACACATGCTTTGTACTAATATCCCCAGAGACAGGAGCCTTTCTAGTCTCACTTAAAATTAAAGAAAAAAGGAAATAATACATTCCTTTTCAAATCTGTGCTGTCACGCAAAGAAATGGAATAAAACTAGTTATTAAAGGCAGTGAATGACTCCCAGGAATCTGTAATAAAAACAGGTTCGGAAACAGAACCTGACCTTACAATTTTTAAGAAATGTTTTTTCAATCACTCCTTATTACTCAGAAAACAATTACCAAGACAACATGATAAAATTGTATAATATAAGATTTTTGAGACATACTACCACACAACTAGCTCACAACAGACAGAAAGTACTTTTGATTTCTTTTTGATCTCCACTTGCATTTACTTCAGGCACCCAATACAGCCCAAGGAAACAAATCCCAGCACTGCATGAAGCTACCTTGTTGGCTCAGAGGCCTCCTTGCTCAGACATATTCTGTTGAAGTGAATTCCAAGAAAGGCTGTGAGGTCACCTTCCCCTGTTTTGTTATTAAAGAACACTTGCATGAAGCTGGCTTTGTAAAATGTGATGATAATTTTCAATATGGATTCATAACAACACTGTCTAATTTAAATCCATTTTTCTTTCTATGATTTCATAGGGCTTAGAAAGAGTAAATGCTATTCATATTTGACAGCCAGGGAAAAGCACCTCAGTGGTCCATCCACACTTCAGGAAGAGCCTGCAATTCCCAGCAGACTATATCAAGAAGTGCAGTAGCACAGCATCTCTGTGCTCCCTGTGATGTACCAAGCACCACAAAGTCAGTGAGACAGTAGAGAAAAAATTCAGGGATTCCAATAGGGAGATTCCTAAAGATGGCCTAGAACTCCATAAAGACAATCTGAAAGTGGACTGCAGAACCACATTATTACGTTTCTGTTTTGTTTCTGTTAAGAAACTCGATGATGCATTTATGATATTTCCTGATAATAATTTTTGACAGCAACTCAATGGTCAAAAGTGTGAAAGCTAGAAAACACTCTCTGTTCCTTGCAATATCTCATCCATTTTGATAGGTTCCTATGCTGATATCAGAGAGTTACAGCTTTTGATGAGAAAAAAGTATCAATAACGGAAGTAACCAACACGATTTCATGGAATGAGCTGCACAGAAGAGTACCTAGTAATAAACAGCTAAGAGTGACAAGCACTGAAAATGAAAACATGAAAAACCACAATCACGCCTTCATAAGTCTTATCCCTCCAAACACATGCAACAGGACATCTGCTGCTCTTTAACCTCTCTTAAAAGCAGTTACATATCACTTGGAGGAAAACATTTCTCCTGGCCTACCAGTGGCACAAATGCAAGCAGAGCTGATATAGCATTTTGATGTTTATGAGGTCTGTTTTTTTTTAAAACCAAGTAAAAGCATAATTTCTTTAAGTTATCAATATAAATCAGAAGACAAAAAACCCAACAGAACCAAAAAATTTAACCTTAAAGATTCAGTGAGACTAAATAACTGCTTTGCAAAACCCTAACCTCTGTTCCCTGATGCTCACACTGGGAGGCCTGAGGTGGTTTGCCATTGAGGCACTACATCTTACCACCAGGATCCATGTTACATTATCCTGCAAGTGCATTCTCTCCATAAGAATTAGTAGAAGCAAGCTATACAATAATTACAAAAATTACAGTCAAAAAAGCCTACTGCTCAAGAGAAGGAAGGGTGCATACAAAAATGCACTGAACTGGAAACGATACCGCAGAGCCCTGCAGCAGAATGGTCTAGAACATCTAATTAGCTATTGCTGAATTTATTTTAACTCAAAAGTTTCCTTTTCAACTCATTTGTAGAGGTTTTCATGAGAGAACAACAAAAATTGTTTCCAAATCAAAACAGAAAATTAATTTGTGGAACGTCTGCAAGAGACATAAAATTCAAGCATCTGCACTATAACCCAAGTTATCTGCATGGCATAGAAGAGGCTCAACCACTGTTTCTTGCCTTACTAGAAGCCTTACAAATACATCAAAGACAGTTCTGCTGCTGTCCCATTGTCAGCCCAGAAAGGTAATCTAAATCCCATCCTCTTCCCAAAGATACAAATAAAAACTACAGAATAACAGGAGAACAAAGACTTAGTTCAGAGAGACCTCTAACAGTCAAAGGAAATATAACCCTGTATTTTTCACATGAGAAGTACAATCTTCTGTTGTTCAAGCATCTGTTTGTGAAGTCTCTAAGATATGACAGGCCACTTCTGCATACATTGTCAGTTTAGAGAAAAATAGAATATGGAATAATCTCCATCTGCAGAAAAACTCAGATTCTCACATTTATTATAAATGACCTAAAACTAGTTCACTAATACAGTTATACCACTGTGTGCAGGAATCTTCTTACCAGTAACAGTAGAAAACAGTATGTTCAACCATTTGAACATATTAAACTCAAACAGATTTAGCTCAGAAAATAAACAAGGTGAAGAAAAAGATGCACCAAAAGCATCCTCCCTTTTGCTGGAAGTTTTATGTGACCATGTGAATCTTTGCAACCTTAAAAATAAGTGTTCCTAAAGATCACTCATTTACGCTCTTCACTAAAAAGGTAATTGCAGCATCACCTGGGAGTTTAAAATAAATGCTACCGGAAACAATGCAACATTGTACTTACTGACATATTTACTAAAAACAGACAAAGCAAGTGTTCAAATTACAAAATAAACACAGCTCTAAGCCACCTGGGATCCTTCCCACAATGTCTCCCCCTCCTTACCCAAGCAGGTGCCATTCCTGCTCTTAATGAACTCAAGATCTTCCAGAGAACTTCAATGCCTCAAGATGAGACACTGCTTCTCAGTTGAGGCTTCCTTAAAGCAAATCAAAAGGGTAAACGTCTATCACATCTTCACCTTTTTTGTATGTAGTGCATTTTGAGCATGCAAATACAAATTCACTGCATTTTCCATCCCTTCAAGTTCCAGATACGCAAGTCATGAAACGATCAAACCTACATTCTTTGTTTGATGCAAAACCTATTGAGATCAAAGGCTTTGAAACAGGACCTTTAATGTTTGGAATGGATTTCAAAGAAACCTCTAATTAAATTTATTTCTTTTTATATTCTTATTTTTTATGATGGAGTTAAGGTATAATGGGACAAAGATATGAAAAACTTTGATGAGGGCTACATTGATATACAGAAGGGCTCAAGGAATCTTTTTTGGGTTTATTATCTATTATCTGCTAGTATTCCTTTCACCTTTCTTTAAGCTGCATCCACCAAAAGATTTTAGCCAGAGGGTTACAGCTGCTCAGGATATCCTCTGAATTCAGATCTCATTTAATTGTATATTATCAATCATTCCCTGGAGAGCACATTTAATAGATGACAAACGTGTTTCATGAACAAACTTTCTCAAGAGCGTTGTGAGATTTGAAAGTCCTGGCAGAGAGCAACAACCTGTGTAACTTCATATGCCCTGGGGAACATCATTGCTCTGTTTGAACTCTCAAATGGTGGGGGAAATGGAGCCCACCACGGGGGAAGGAATTCTAAGTAATTCTAAAAATACATTAATAGGTAGAATAAGCACTCATGGTATTGGATTGAAAAAAAATTACACTTGTTGGCTTGGTGCTAAATATTCCAGTTCCTCAGTGAGATTAAAATATACCTCTCTTCTGCCTCCCTGACTATTTTCTGCTTATTCCCTTTTAGCTTCCAATCCTGTAGTCCCTCTACATGTACAAATTGAGGTGAGGACACAAAGCCTGAAAATAGTCATTAACTGAAGTGAAGCAGATGTTGCAGTCACGGGTGTCTGTCAGATGTAACTGTCTGGCAACCAGAGCAGCGGACACTGAAGGGGGGAGCCTCTAACAGAGAACAGCTTGACAGCAGGTAAAGCACAGGACACATAACTGAGGGTATAATCAAGGCACAAGCAACCTCTTCCTGCCATGTTCATGCAATGTTTATTTTGGCAAAACCCTGATCCATTTATAGATAGACAAAAATATTTTCTTACAGCTAAATGCATGGTGAAGGATTTGGGGAAAAGGGCTGCCTCTAAACCTGTCCAAGTGCACAGCATCAGCATCCTGAACCATAGCAGTTTTCAAACATACTCCCATGATTAATCAGATTATGACAGAAAATTAGGATCTTTCTAAGAAAGCCTCTCAATACAACATTAGGAGGAAAAAAAAAAAGTCTTCAAAACAAATATCACAACCTACATACGTACATGTTTTGGTAAACTTTTCTTCTAGACTAAGTCTTTGTGCCTTACATTTCCACTACAGTCTGCAACATACATTCATTTACCTGGAAATTAGGTGAATTTGATCAAATTAGACAGAAGGTTTGATGAACTAGTTGCAGGACAAAAAAACCAGAAGGGGAATTATGTCCACAGCAGTCCAGGTAAGTACTCATTACAGCCAAGAAGCACCACAAGTTTCCAGCTCTCTCATTGCAATCAGGAAGCTATAAATAAATACTTCTTCCCTTTTCACTGTTGTAAGATCTTTTTTCCATCAAGTAATATTGTAGAAAAGCTGGATATTCCAAAGGTGTCACTTTTGACCTTCTGCATTTCTTCCTTTCTTTACACTGTTTTCAGAGAAACACAGATGCAAATAACACAAACTGACTTGGAAAACAAAACACACTTGGAAACCTTAAAGGACCTTCTGATGCAGCCAGCTGTGTAAAAAGCAATAGTGTTTCTCTCAGATCTGTGTTTATCTTGTTTTGATGAAGTGGATAGCACCCCCTTTTAACACATTGCTTTCTATCTATATATTTTTATCCAACTAGGAGAATCTAGAATCACTCGAAAATTCATTAACACTGACATTTAGACAACACAAAGCCATTTCAATTCAATTAAACAAACACAGTGTGTTAACCTTCAGCAAAAGAAGTAGCCGTTCATTTTTATAGGCTGCCGTAAACAGATTTCTGGGCTTCAAAGCCAAGATCAATAAAGCTTCTGCAAACAATAATAATCGCACACAGACTCCATCGACAGCTGCTCAGAAAATATAGGCTGATTTTAAAGGTCTTAGTGACTGGGTGCTTTCTCAGTCTTTTCCTCTTGCTCTCTAATATCAGAGTGCAAATGCCAAGACCTCAGTGAATTCCTTCAGAGCAGACATTAAAAGGAGCTCCTCCCTTCTCCAGCAAGAAAGTCTTCCCATTGGGAGAAAACTTGAGGACAACAGTAAACCCATGTATTGCACAACTGCCTAAACACTGATGAGACATACATTATGCTATGACATTATTTTCATAAAGCAGGTGAGAGACAGATGAAGTCTTAAGCCTGCCTCTTTTTCCTTTAGACCAGGGCTATTAGCTTAATACTAATGGGAAACTTTCAGTCATCCACAGAACAGGCACAATTCAGGGGTCAGCTCTGTCCACGGCGACTTGCTTTCTTTCCTATAATCTCTTAATGCAGAGTAACAGAGAACAATTCAGGAACAGCAGGTTCTGGATTCCTTAGTCCTGCTAAAGCTGCGAATGCAAAGGCCACCCCTATCTTCTTATCTACTCCAGAAAACATATTACTTCTTCCTACTTACGTCCCCAGCATCTTTTTGACTGCCTATTTAAGGGGGTATGCCTGTGTGCAGGGATTTTCTTGGGTTTGGGTGAAGTTGCTGGTTGGTTTTGTAGTTTTTTTGGTTTTTTTTTTGGAGGGGGTGTGTTGTTTCATTGGGTATTTTTAAACAGTTCTTTGGAGCAGAGATGGTATCTTCTTCAGTAATGCCATGCTTCAAACCCACTGATAACTGATAGCTAGCAAATACAGTAGCAGTGCTGTGCTTTATCAAGTGCAGTTATTATCACAATAGTCAACAGAGTTCACTTAAGTAACTGGCTGATCAGGAAACATAAAATGCAAAATACAAAGAGGTGGATGGAAATTCATATCTTTGTTCTTCTAGCTACATTAGGAATCTTGCAGACACAACATCTCTAAAATTAATATTTAAAAATGGGATGCAATGTCAATGCAGTTACATAATCACATATGACCAGCATTAGAATTATGCCTTTACTGTGGTATAAACTTAGATCCTTACAATGTTTTTCTTTCTTTCTCAGCAAACTGCCCTGTGACCTAAGGAGAAGGGATAAATACAGAATGAGTATAGAAATTTGGAGACTTCCTCCTATCTGCTCTCATATGTCAGTGAAGGATTGAGGTGAGAACTCAAAATGTACTCTTGTGATAGCTCAGAGATCAGGTCTCAGGTCAGTGGATTAGGCTGCTTGAGAACTACTGAAAAGTCTTATCTCTGAATAGAAGCTTAAGGCTTAATTTTGCGTGGTCAATATGAGGGTTTTGGAGGGCTTATGTAACACCACAATGGTTGCTTCAGCTATTGCATTAAAAAGAAGTGCATATCTTTGCTTTAGAACACTTCCCTACAACACTACACAGAGAGTTTCATCATATATGAAAAGGAAGGTATCACGTGTATTTCTGTCAGACGTTATACATCAACAAGGCACATTGTATGTATTTCATTCTTTCAGATCTTAGAACCTCATACATTGTCTGATGTGGTGAGATAAAGTACAATTTAATCACGAGAATCAGAGATATCAAAGGAACTTACTGGATGCATAGTCCATCTTAATAATGGAAGAAAAGCATTCCCACAGATGGCCAGATATCAAAGTCATGGTTTAGCTGTAACTTTAGGCTACTCCCACTAAGTTTCAAAGTCACTCTATTTTCACAGTCACTCATTTAATTTACTGAAAGTTAGAACAGGCTTGGACCTTCTGGGGGTATTTAGTAAGTAGGTACAGGACATCATGCAGGCAAATAAGCAGTGTTCTAATCCATATGTACAACATTTTAACCCTTCTTGATGCACAGATGACATTCTGCTGAACACCTACAGTTTGCAGATGAGGTGGTTCTGGTGCTTGCTGGATGCCTCTGGTTTGTATTTACTGTATTTTTTCATTAGAGTGCCAACAAATTCATTTTCTATTCATGGACATCTCATCCAGAGGAATCCTACAGCAACCCATCACTTATTGAAACAACAAAAAAAATCCAAGCAATAAGACTGGTGGGATATAACCCCATTTAGGTTGATTCCCAAATCACCTTGGTAGATGGTAAGAGAAACTAGTTCATGAGCTACAGCAAGGCAATTAATTTAGGTCTTCCATGTAAAAGTCTGTACAGTCTATAACAACAATTTTTCCTTCATTTCACTACTGCAAACTAGTGCCAGATTTACAATATGCCATTTCCAATGAAGTTTATAAGGAATACAAAGTACTCCAGACATCAGCACTGCTGGGAAGTGGGTGCTATTCTGCCCAGTTGGCAGAATTTTTTCTGCTTTCAAGGGCATTCGGTAACATTAGCTACATTCATTTTGAAAGCAACTGTGCTTCTGCTAGTAAACACCATTTGTATCACTGCAAAAGAGGTTGCAACATACTGTGGTGGATTTGCAAGGCTACTTGCTTCTGTCCACTCCTGCTCTTACCCCTCAATTTATGAATGAAATCTACCATTTGCTACGAGTGCCTCTTCGGAGGCAAACAAAATGAATACACAGAAATTCAGCAACAGAAGAACGGTGAGGAGGCTCTGGTGGGACTTAAGGGAATGAAAAAGAAACAGGTCAGGATTACACAAAGTATCTGAGCCCTACGGCAGAAGGCTCTCACTGCTGAATTCCGTTTACCTGCAGAAATGTATTGTCTACTCATGTGGAAAGAAACTGATAAGCTTACTTCTTCCAAAGGCAGCAGTTCATCACACCTCCAACCTCAGAGGTTACAGGTTTACTCAGGTGAAGTCAGGTGACAGGTACCTCATTTTTATCACACCTGGCCCAAATGAGGAAACCTGCTGGTGGGAAAGGGCTTCCTTTCTACCTCTCAGCACCAAAGATAATGACCGACCATTCACTTGAGAGCTCATGTAGCTGTCATTTTACTTTTTCTCTCTCATCCCACATTGTAAAAACACCGTGATTTGATCCTTAATCTCATGTGGGTAATATAGACTATGTCCCGACATCAGTATCTTCATTTACACCCATACTAGCACGAACAGCTGAATAAAACCTATACTGCAGAAAAAAATCAAGTAGAACTCATCTTCCCTCTCATCATATAAAATTTCGTGAAAGATGAGACTAATCCTCATGAATCACACAATCAACTTCCTTGAGGCATTCAGCTACTTGAGTCATCCTTCAAGCTTATCAGCAATTCGACCAAAATACCAGCAAAAAAAGCCTCACAACTTCAGATACATATGTGGATGTGGTGGGTTGGTCCTGGCTGGACACAAGGCACCCACCAAAGCCACCGTGTCACTCCCCTCCCCAGATGGACAGGAAGAGAAAACATAAAGAAAGGCTCATGGGTCAAGATAAGGACAGGGAGAGATCACTTGGGCATTACTGTCATGGGCAAAACTAACAGACTGAAGTTGCAGAAATTAATTTATTACTAATTAAATCACAGTAAGATAATGAAAAATAAAAAAAAATCTTAAAAATACCTCCCCCCTCCCACAAACATCTTCCCAGGCTCAACTGCACCCCCAATTTTCTCTACCTTCTCCCCATAAGCAGTGAAAGGGAGCAGGTTAGTTCATCATAAACTGTCTCTGCCACTCTTTCCTCACACTCTTCCCGTGGTTCTCTGTGGGGTCTCTCCCATGGAAGACAGTCCTCCACAAACTTCTTGCACAGCCCATTCCCATGGGCTGCAGCTCTTCACAAACTGACCCAACATGGGACCCTTCCATGGGGTACAGTGTGCTCCAGTGTGGGTCCTGCAAAAGGTCAGAAGTCCTGCCAGCAAATCTGCTCCAGTATGGGCTCCTCTTCATGGAGACCCAGGTCCTGCCAGGAACCTTCTCCAGTGCGGGCTTCCCACAGGGCCGGAGTCTTTTGGGCACACACCCCTGTTCTACTATGTGTTCCTCCATGGACTGCAGGTGGACTTCTGCTCCACTGTGGACCTCCACGGGCTGGTT